>CAUYUJ010017368.1:190492-204868 GCA_963575745.1 Prorocentrum cordatum | reverse complement strand
CCTCCTCCTCCTCCTTCTCCTCTTCCTCCTCTTCCTTATCATCATCCTCGTCCTCATTATCCTTACCTGCGCGCTCTGCCTCCGCGTTCCTCCTCCCCTCGTCGCCCTCTCCTTCCTCTTTCGACCCGCGGTGACAATCATGTTCCCGGCAGGCTTTCCGGGCAAATGATTGTCGCCGCTAATCGTCCCAAGTGTGGCTGATTGAATCGTCCGAAAAACTTCGGAAATAGAGGTGAAGAGGCGGGGATTGGAAATGAAAGGGTGGAGGTGTGAGGTAACAAAGCAAAAACTGCTCGAACCGGCAAGGCCAGGTGGAGGAGGGAGGAGGTGGGAGGTAACAAAGCACAAACTGCTCGAGCTGGCAAGGCCAAGTGGAGGAAGGCGAGGAAGAGCGCACGACACACACCGGAATGGGTTTCGGCCCATGCCGTCGCCGTCCATGGATCGCGGGTCGAAAGCCTGTAGGATGGTCGGTGGGATGTTGACGGAGGCCGCGCGGGGGCCTCTTGGGGGCTGTTTCTAAGCCATTGTCTTTGACCATTATGGGCCAACTGGGGCGCCCCTGGGGCTCCCTGGGGGCCCGCGAGGGCCAGCATCCTCATTGTTGTCGTTTGGTTCACCCTCATTATTTGCCTCATGATTTGCCTCTGTTTGCCGTTTCCCTGTCCTCCTCCTCCTCCTCCTCCTCCTCCTCCTCCTCCTCCTCCTCCTCCTCCACCTCTTCCTCCTCCTCCTCGTCCTCCTCCTCCTCCTCCTCTTCGATCTTCTCGTCTTGCCGGTGGCGACAATCGTGCTCCCGGAAGGCCCTCCAGGAACATGATGGCGTGGGCCGCGTTGGGGGCCTCGGTTCCAGGGCTACCCACATGAGTCTGCAAAGCCCGGAGGACGGAACGGTATGAAGATTTGGACATGGTGGCGTGGCGGTTACGCTTGGCAGGGAGATTCGGCGGTGGACAAATCTCCCTTTGGTAAACCTCCCCTTAGTGAAAACGACCTAGGGCCGAAATCGACGGACCTTGACCCGCAAAAAATGACGGCCGCGACGCCATCTCGCGAACCGAAAACGGCCAATTCCTTAATCGACGTGTCAGGGTAGGAGGTCTGTCCACCACCGAGAGATGGAGGAGGCACCTGGTAACGAGAGCGGCAGGGTCTGGAAAGGGGCACGGCAAGGGGCCGCGCTGAGTTGGGGTGTTCGGTGGGACGGTGCGGACCGTCCTCCTCGTCTTCGGCCTCCTTGCCGGAGTGGCGGTGACAACCATGTTCCCGGAAGGCTCTCCAGGAACATGATGGTGTGGGGCAGCATTGGGGTCCTCGAGGAGGTTGCTAGGGTACCTCGAAGGAGGCTGCAAAGCCCGCAGGACAGCCAGAGTGAGCCATTGGGAGATGTTGTCTCAGTGGTGGCGCTGCTGCGAAGTGAGATGGGAGAGGCGTAAGGTAACGAAACAAGAACGGGTGGAGCTGGGTTAGACAGGACAAGGAAGGAGGGATGTCGAAGGAAGCCTCGCGGGGGCTTCTGGGGGGCCGTCGTTTGGCCTCGCAGGGCTGACTTTGGAGCCTTCTGTGGCGCCCTGGGGGCCTCGTGCAGTGCTCTTGGAGCCCCGTGGCAGCATCTGGGAGCCTTCTTGAGGCCTCCTGGGGCCCCGTGGGGCGAAAGACGCGAAGTCTCGGTTCATGCTCCCCCTGCGGAGACCATCCCGGGGCCGTTTCCGGGGCCTCGGAGGCCGTCTCGGCCGCCCCCGGGCTCGTGAAGGAGCTCTGCTAGGCCGCTCCGGGTCCTCCTGGGCGCCTCTGGGTTCGTCCTGAAACTCTGTTGGAGGCCTCTTGGGCCGCTGCGGGTTGCCGGAAGCTCGAAGAGTGGGGGGGGGGGGCCCAAAAACTGTTCAAAACCCGGGCGAAATCAACGATTTGTGCTTCGCGGGGCACTGGTCTAGGGCTTCGGGTGCCATCTGGAGCCTGCCTGGGGCCGCCCTGGGGCCTCCTTCAGGCCTGGGGGGGCAGGCTTCAGTAACCAGAGAATCCGAAATTGCGGTTCCTGCCTTCCCTCTGGAGGTCACTTCGGGGCCGTCTTGAGAGCCTCGCGGGCTGTCCAGGGCGCCCTTGCCGGGCGTTGGCAGAACTGGGTATAGTGGAACCTGGCTTAGTGATCTGTACCGGGGGCGCCCCCCCGTCCCATTTCCACCAACCGGAACTGCCGTCACCCGAAAAAACACCAGCTATGGCGCTATGGCAAACCTGGTTTAGTGATTCTGGCCAATTCAAAGGCTCCGGGGCCCTACCACTAGCGGGGTCCCCTTAAACGGGGTCCTGGCCATACCCGCCCTTGGGGGCGTCGCGGGACCCCGACAGGCCCTCCCGATGCATCCTCGGGGGCCGCCGGGCCCGTCTCGAGGCGGCGTCGGAGACCTTGTGGGTCGTGGCGGAAGGAATGTCGGGATGTGGAGAACTGAAAAGCATTGCATCGAAAAGTTTTGCGAAAGCATTGAAAAGTTTTGCAAAAACAGCGATTTTTGCGCGAGGGATGGCAACGATCGAATTGAAAAGTTCTGCGAAAACAGCGTTGGAAAGTTTTGCGTGAGTGAGGGCAGCGATAGCATTGAAAAGTTCTGTGAGAAGTATAACTAGAAATGATCGATCTCTGACCCACAGGCACACTCAAGGGAGAACTGAGGGCGAGAAGGTGGGAGGAAGAAGGACGAGGCCACAGGGAGGACAGATTCAGGGGTCCCTTGGCGAAGGGGTCGTGACCTCACAGATGGGAAAGGCCTTCCAAGGACCGCTGGGGACAGCCCGGCCCATGGAAAAAACCTCCCCCGAGCCGCTTTTCGACTTGCTGTCGCTCGGACGTCCATTTCCCATGCATTTTTCGGTGTCATGCGCGTTTGTTTTGCTCGATGGTCCAGGATGGTCCTCAAGGGTCCTCGCCGAGAAAAAAATACACACGTCCGAGCGATGCCAGGTCGATGGCCCCGGGGCCTGGCGAGGGCCCCCCGAATGGCAGAAAACTTGCAAAAAGAGTCCGTCCTGTGCCTCTTCTCTGAAGGGGCCCCGGGCCGCACAAATAAATGCACACAGATATAACAGATTCCCCATAGTTCCCCATATTTTCTGGGTTCTTGTCTTCCCCCCCCCACTTCCCACATTTTTTCTTTTTATTTCCTGGGGAATCGACGATTCATTGTGTCTAGTCTGTGCGTGTCTGTTCCCTCCGGATTCCCTCTGCTGCGCAAGGAGGCCGGGGCGAGACCCGAGGCGTCTCCGGGCGGCCCCAGGGCTCCGCGAGGAGGGCCCTCACATCATGGCCGCAGACCGGCAGAAAAGCCTGCCGTCGCGAGGGCCCCACGGCGCCGAGGACGTCCGGCTTGGGGGTCACAGCCGGGGCATCCCGCGGCCGCTCGGAGGGTACTCCTGACTGCCTACCAGACCACCCCAACCCAACCCGAAGGCCCGAATTTCGGGTTGGGGGGGGGTAAGGGGGGTTCCACATGTGTTTGTTCGATGTTTCCCGACCCCCCCCCCCCCCACTGGAAATCGAGGGTGAATCTGAGCCTTCGGGTTGGGTTGGGGTGGGGTGGTGGGTGGTGAAGTCCTGGACCCCACGGGGAGCTCTCGGCGCGGCGCCGCTGCTGGACGGGGCCCCAGAGGCCCGGAAAGCCTCCGCTCACCCGGAGAGAGCGTGCGAAAATCTCGCACGCCGACGCACATCTTTGAAGGGGAACTGGAACACACAAATAAATTCACACAAATAAAAAGATTCCCCATATTTTCTCATATTTTCTGGGTTTTTGTATTCCCCCCCACTTCCCATATTTTCCTATATTTTTTAGGGAATCGAGGATTAATTGTGTCTGTGTGTTTCTTTTCCTCCTGAATCTTGCACGGCACGGGGAGGCTCGAGGGTCCCAACAAACCGTGCGGTGACGGACCGCGCGGTGACCTTGAGATTCCGAGAGGCCTCACCGCGCGGCCCGTCACCGCACGGTCTCGGGACCCTCGGGGGCCCCAGTCGCCCGAGACACCCTCGGAGGACGACCCGAGTCCCACAAGAGTGCGGCGACCTCGAATCCCCCCCCAGACTCACCACGCGGCGTGGTCACCACACCGTTTGGGGTCCTCCGAGGGCCGAGGCAGCGGGGATCGGGGAGCGGTCGGCCCGAAGAGGATGTAACGATGCCGGTGCTCCCCCCTCGTCGGCGCGATTGGATTCGCCTCGAACTTTCTGGTCAGAGCGCACCCCTGCACTGCGAGGTCCGGGGAGTGGCGGTATGAGCACCCCTCTGTCGCCCCCGATCGAGGAGCATCCAGGAGCACCGAGGAGCAGGCAGCATCGAGCAGGATAGGGGAGCAGCCGGGAGGAGCCTCGGGCTGGAGCGGGCAGGCTCGAAGCAGGTCGGGGAGGATCGGCAGGGAGGAGTGGGGATCCCCGAGAGGCTGGGGGGGGTCAGAGAACCAGCCGACCGCGGGCAGGCTGGAGCCCCGCGGGAGAGCCTCGCCTGGTGCACCGGGGCGCCATGCGCCGCAGGCACCGCGGGCAGAGCGCGCAGTCCTCGGGATTCGCACGCCCAGGCGCCACCGCGCGGTCCATCGATCCCCCTCGATCGATCCTCCTCTCTCCTCCCTGCTCCCTGCTCCTCGATCCTCGATCCTCGATCCTCGATCCTCCTCCTCCTCCTCCTCCTCCTCCTCCTCCTCCTCCTCCTCCTCCTCCTCCTCCTCCTCCTCCTCCTGCCGCCTCCCTTCTCCTCTTCCTCCTCCTACTCCGACCTCAGGGGAGTGCGCACGGGAGCGCGGGAGGAGAAGGAGGAGGAGGAGGAGGAGCAGGAGGAGGAGGAGGAGGGGGAGCGAAGGAGGAGGGAGAGGGGGAGGTTGGATCGGCACTATCGGGGAGGGGGAGCAAGAGAAGCTCATGTGGGCGCACCACCCGTGGGCCGCACTGGCCAGAATCACCCCAAAGGGCAACCGCACCGTCACCACTCGCCAGCCGTCACCACTCATCACCCTTTCCCGTGCACCAGCAACGTCCTCGCCATCCCCGTCCTCGTTCTGAGAGGAGGGGGCGGATGAGAAATGTGACGGGAGCTTCGGCGGTGCCCACAAGAGGCACACCCGTCCTGCCCCGTGTGGCTCCCACACAGCGCCGGTCCAGAAGGGGGAAGGGAGGAGGAGGATGAGGAACTGGATGGAGGAGGTGGAGGAGGCCTCCTCCTCCTCCTCCTCCTCCTCCTCCTCCTCCTCCTCCTCCTCCTCCTCCTCCTCCTCCTCCTGTCCTCCCCCTTCCCCTTGCCTTCCTCCTCAGCTGCTCCCTCTCCGAAGATCGTGCCGACACCTAGGGAGCCTCTGGGACCCCCCAGAAGCACGCCGAAAACAACCAGACAGGCGGCCCAGGCCCAGCTGCCGAAGATCCCTACCAAAAATTACCCAGGCGACGTACCCAACCCCTGCGCAAACGCGGGGTGCAAATAGTTTAGGATACTTTATAAGGGGGCGATGACGGAGCGAGGGTTACATATGTCTGCAGACGGAATTCGGGAAACTCGCAGGACACTGGCTACAGGACAATGGCTTGATAAAGCTGATGACTTACAATTCCTGAGCACTCCTAGCCACTTCGAAAACGGGGATCACATATCGCAGCCCCCGAGAGATGGCGAGGTCTAACTTGAGTCTGCGGCGAGGTCCCAGAAACAATAATGGTTCGAGGATGATGTGATCGAGGGCCCAAGAATACGGAGGTCTATTGTGGATCCGCGTAGCGCGTCACTGTGCTGGGCCCCCCAACAGGCCTCGAAAGTGGCGACAGTTTCACAGATCGCAGCCCCCCAGGGATGGCGAGGTCTAATTTGAATCTGCGTGTGGCCCTCACTGTGCTGGGCCCCCCAGCAGGCCTCGAAAGTGGCGACAGCTTTCACAGATCGCAGCCCCCCAGGGCTGGCGAGGTCTAATTTGAATCTGCGTGTGGCCCTCACTGCGCTGGACCCCCCAGCAGGCCTCGAAAGTGGCGACAGTTCACAGATCGCAGCCCCCCAGGGATGGCGAGGTCTAATTTGAATCTGCGTGTGGCCCTCACTGTGCTGGGCCCCCCAGCAGGCCTCGAAAGTGGCGACAGTTTCACAGATCGCAGCCCCCCAGGGATGGCGAGGTCTAATTTGAATCTGCGTGTGGCGTCACTGTGCTGGGCCCCCCAGCAGGCCTCGAAAGTGGCGACAGTTTCACAGATCGCAGCCCCCCAGGGATGGCGAGGTCTAATTTGAATCTGCGTGTGGCGTCACTGTGCTGGGCCCCCCAGCAGGCCTCGAAAGTGGCGACAGTTTCACAGATCGCAGCCCCCCAGGGATGGCGAGGTCTAATTTGAATCCGCCCGTGGCCCACTGTGCTGGGCCCCCCAGCAGGCCTCGAAAGTGGCGACAGTTTCACAGATCGCAGCCCCCCAGGGATGGCGAGGTCTAATTTGAATCTGCCCGTGGGTCACTGTGCTGGGCCCCCCAGCAGGCCTCGAAAGTGGCGACAGTTTCACAGATCGCAGCCCCCCAGGGATGGCGAGGTCTAATTTGAATCTGCGTGGCCCTCACTGTGCTGGGCCCCCCAGCAGGCCTCGAAAGTGGCGACAGTTTCACAGATCGCAGCCCCCCAGGGATGGCGAGGTCTAATTTGAATCCGCGGTGGCCCCCACTGTGCTGGGCCCCCCAGCAGGCCTCGAAAGTGGCGACAGTTTCACAGATCGCAGCCCCCCAGGGATGGCGAGGTCTAATTTGAATCCGCGTGTGGCCCACTGTGCTGGGCCCCCCAGCAGGCCTCGAAAGTGGCGACAGTTTCACAGATCGCAGCCCCCCAGGGATGGCGAGGTCTAATTTGAATCCGCCCGTGGCGTCACTGTGCTGGGCCCCCCAGCAGGCCTCGAAAGTGGCGACAGTTTCACAGATCGCAGCCCCCCAGGGATGGCGAGGTAATTTGAATCTGCGTGGGCGTCACTGTGCTGGGCCCCCCAGCAGGCCTCGAAAGTGGCGACAGTTTCACAGATCGCAGCCCCCCAGGGATGGCGAGGTCTAATTTGAATCTGCGTGTGGCCCTCACTGTACTGGGCCCCCCAGCAGGCCTCGAAGGTGGCGACAGTTTCACAGATCGCAGCCCCCCAGGGCTGGCGAGGTCTAATTTGAATCTGCGTGTGGCCCTTACTGTGCTGGGCCCCCCAGCAGGCCTCGAAAGTGGCGGCAGTTTCACAGATCGCAGCCCCCCAGGGCTGGCGAGGTCTAATTTGAATCTGCGTGTGGCCCTCACTGTGCTGGGACCCCCAGCAGGCCTCGAAAGTGGCGACAGTTTCACAGATCGCAGCCCCCCGCAGGCAAGACAGGAAGAGGCAGGGAGGGAGGGAGGAGGAGGAAGGAAGGAAAAAGTGGAGACCACACTGCTCGATTCAAAACGAATACCCCACCAAGGAGGGTTGGGAAAAACCTCCATCCTCCGTCGACGCCCTCCTGCAGGAGGTGGACGACGACGGCAGCCGCGACCACGACTGCCAGGACGATGACGACGCAGGCGAGGTCTCCAGGGGAAGATTGGCAGGGCGCGTGCGAGGGGACGAAGCGCAGGGGGGGCGGCCCTCTCAGGGAAGCGCATGGGGCCTCTTCTGAAGGACCGGCAGCTTCAGAGAGGGCGCCCCGGAGGGCAGGGAGCCGCCCGGCCAGGGAGACCCCCCCCCGCCCTCCCGGAACTGGAAGAAGAATGCCGCCCTGGTCACCCCCGGCCCCGAGAGAGTCCGACCGAGACCAGTCCCCACACTCCTCCCAGGCTCTTAGCCTGCAGGACGAAGCCAGAGGAGGAGGAGGAGGAGGAGGAGGAGGAGGAGGAGGAGGAGGAGGAGGAGGACCGGGGGGGGCACGTCGGCGATCCCTGAGACCCGACGGTTCAGGAGGATGCATCGGGCGCGGCGGCCGTTCCGGAGCGCTCCAGAACGCTCTGAGAGCGTTCCAGGACGCTCTGCATCGATCTGCCTGGGTCATGGCCCCGCCCCGTCCTGGCCGGTCTCTCGAGCTGCACTGCGACACTGCGACAAGCCGTGGCGGCGAGAACCTGCAGAAGCGCCCGAAATCCTCCAGCACGACGGGCGCGACGTCGATGGCATCCTTGGAAACGCCACCACCTCCCTCAGATGCCACTCCTCGGGATCCTCCCAAGTTGTGCCTTGGCGTCCTGGACGATCTTGGTGATGATTTTGGAGCCCCCGTGGGGCTTGTCGAGGGCCTCTTGCGCCGTGTCCAAGCCCTCTTCAGCCTGACAGTCAGCTCGATGGGAATCCCCAGTAGGGGCGAAACGCTGCTACAAACCTTGACCCTCGACTCCTCGATCCTTCCCCCCGCGTGCTCAGCTAAAGGCCGCCCCCCCTCGTCCCGCCACCTCGTGCGCGCCGGCCGAGAGGAGGACCTGCTGCCGCCCTAGGAGGCCAGACCCCTCGCCAGTGCCCTTCGTGCACGAAGCCAGACCTCGCTTGAGCCCTTCTGCGTCGGCGTTGGCGTGGTCGTCGTGGTGGCCGCCGTGTCGTCGTCGCCGTCGCCGTCGTCGTCGTCGTCGTTGTCGTCGTCGCCGTGATGGTGATGGTGATCGTCGTTGTCGACACCGTGGCATTGTCATCGTCGCTGTCCTCGTGGCTGTCGTCGTGGCTGACGACCGTGATGGTGATGGCGATCGTCGTGGTCGGCGCCGTGGCATTGTGATCGTCGTTGTCGTCGTCGTGGTTGTCGGCCTGGTAGCGTCGCCGCCGTCGTTGTCGTGGTTCGGCGGCGAGCCAGAGGGGGAAGCGAGAAGGGGCGGGCATTCTCAGAAGGCTCGGAAGTCCCCTGGCCTTCTGAGGAGTCCTCCAAGCCTTCCCGTGAGCCACAAAACAACTCGTCAGAAGGCCGCATGGCTGCGCAGCCCCGCCGCCTTCTGAGAGGGCCTTCTCCCTCTCCTTCTCGCTTCCCTCTCTCGCTCGCCGCCGAGTGGTGGTCGCGGTCGTCGGGCAGCGCCGCCGAGCGGAGGCAAAACATCGGCCCAGGCTCCAGCGACTCCACTAGCGCCAGCGCCGGCGGCGACTGGTCGCCCCCCTGGCGGTGTGCACGGGGGGCGGCGCCACGCCCCCGACGGATCACCATCGTTGCCGTCGTCGTTGCCGCCGCCCAGCCGTTGCCGCTGTCGCCACTGATAACCGTCGCCGCCGTCGCTGTCGCGGCCGTCGCCGTCGCCGACGAAGTCAGCGGTCGTCGCAGTCGTCGTCGTGTTCGTGGTCGTTCTCGTGGTCTTGGTGGTGGTCGTGGTCGTGGTCGTGATCGTGCTCGTGGTCGTGGTCGTGGTCGTGGTCGTCATCGTCGTCGTCTTCGTCGTTGTCGTAGTCGTTGTCGTCGTTGTCGTCGTTGTCGCCGAGAAGATGGCGGCTTGAGGATCGACAGTCGATATGTTCGACTTGTTGGGCCCGTTTCTTTCGGGCCCGTTCGCGCACACATTGGTGGGACCTCTCAGGCAGAACGCCTTTTCGGGGATGAACGTGCCTGTTCTCAGAGCCATGACCATCGCGATGAAGCAGTCGAGGCTCGAGCCCGATTTGGTGATCTCCATCATACACACACACGAAAACCCTCTAGACCAGCGCTCCTCTGCCCTGATCCTCGCGCCTTCATTGGCCCTCTCGCATCCTCAGACCGTGAAGGCCGTCGTGGGCAGGCTGCAGCTCAGGAGCGACAGAGTCGCAGGCGGTGGGGCACAACCGCCCCGGACGAATTACGGCGGGCTGGCGCGCTGGCCGGAAGCGAGCGGCCTTCAAAAAACAGCTCGGGGTAACACAATAAGAAGCCCAGGGACGGGGCCGAGACCCCTCTGTGAGACGGGCAGCATGCCCGTGCCCCTTGTCCTCCGTGCTCCCTGTGCCCCTCCTCTCCGCCAGGTGCCCTCGTATTTCCCCGTGCTCTCGCGCCGCCGCCGCTGGCCCCCCTCGCGTGTCCCCTGGCGCTCTCGCCCTCGCTGCGGGTGCTCTCGCCTCCTCTGGTACTCTCTCGCCTCCCCTGGTCTTCTCGCCGCCCGTCGTGCAATCTCGGCTCCCCCGCCTGCCCCCCCAGGCTCCAGGGCGACGGAGACCGCGCGGGGCCACACGGCGAGGAGGAGCAGCAGCCGCGCGAGGTGGAGGAAGGGAGGGAGCAGAAGGAGCTGGAGGAGCAGCAGCAAGAGGGGAGCGGCGACGACGACCATGACAGCGACAACGATGACGCCAACCGAGACTGAAGAGCAGTAGAAGTATTCCAAACCTTCTGGGGGGGGACCTAAACTAGGAGGGCCAATATTTCCCGAAGTCGCAGTTCCGGCAGCGGGCGGAAGACCTACGAGGAGAAGGCGCCTGGCCAGAACCAGAGCCGTTCGCAGAAGCTCGCAAAAGGGATGCCCGCTCACCTGGCGCGGTGCAACGCTCGACGCTACGGGAGGTGCGGGAAGTAGACAACGCACACAAGATATTGCGCAGTGGTAACATTTCGCGAAGTCTTGCTTCGCACGAGAAAAAGCACCGCCATCGCAACGTGCCGTGCGCGCGCCGTGCATTCAACTTGTTTCTGTGGCCGCGGGCTGCCGAAGGTTTCGTGGCACTTCGAGACCGCGCGAGACGCGCGGATTCGCTCGGCTCCAAGGGTTTCGCGGCACTTTGAGACCCTGGGAGACGCGCGAATGCGCTCGGGACCGAGGGGCTCGCAGCGCTGTGAGACCCCGTGACACGCGCGCATGCGCTCGGCGCCGAGGGTGCCGGGGCACTCCGAGACCATGCGAAGCGCGCGGATGCGCTCGGCGTCGCAGATTTCGTGGCGCTGTGAAACCGTATGAGACGCACAGATGTGCTCGGCGACGAAGGTTACGCGGCACTTTGAAACTCAGTGACAGTCGGGGCGGTGACCTAAGGAACCCTAAATAAGGAACGAGGCCCCTTTTTTCCATAAGTTATTTTTCGATTTCCTGTCGAAAACATAAGGAAAGCATGAGGCAAGCTGTGAAACACTTAAGGAACGCGGAGCCCCTCCCCAACGAAAAGGGTTCCTTCTTCAGGGCCCCGACTGTACGCGGATGCGCTGAGCGCAAGGTTCCGGAGCACTCCGAAGCCGCGTGGAGCGCACGGATGCGCCCGGCGCAGAAGAAGCTGTCGCGTCGCTGCGAATGTGTGTGGGAGACGCCCGGGTGCGCTCGGCGCGCAAGGTTTCGGAGCACTCTCTGAGTCCGCGTGAAGCACGCGCATGCGCTCGGCGCCGAGGGCTTCGTGTCGCTCTGAGGCCGTGTGAGATGATCGGGTGTGCTCTGCGCCAGTGGGTTCGCGGCACTGTGAAGCAATGTGAAGCTGTTTGAGACCGCTTGAGACCGCCATCGGGATGCAGCTGGTGTGTAGCCTTGTGCCACTTATACAGGGAATGTGAGACCCACCCGACACCCACTCATTATGATACTCAACTAGGGGTGGAAGAGTCTCAAGGTGGTTCGAGCGCGGAAGAGCCGCCGCCCAGGCGCGATCAAGGTGGCGCAAAAATTCAGCCCAGTTTTTCGCCTACGTCGGCTCGGCGTACGTGCGCTGCGCGATGTGACTGCTTGGGACTGTCTTAGACATGGCATGTGCGAGAATTCATACATGTGTAGAGTGCGAAATGCTGTGTCTAAATGTTTCAGACTGCCTGTTTCAATGCGAGACGCATTGCCTGGAAACGGAATCCACGCTCGCATCGAGGACGCTTTTTTGGTGGCGTCTTCATCACGGCGCGAATGGTACTGTCTGCCTTCGGCGTCCACACAACATGTCGATGGGCAATTTGTCGGGCTGGAGGAGGAGGAGGAGGAGGAGGAGGAGGAGGAGGAGGAGGAGGAGGAGGGGGAGGAGGGAGGGGAGGAGGAGGGGGAGGAGGAGGAAGAGGAGGAGGAGGAGGAGAGGAGGAGGAGTCCGAGAGTCACTGCTTGGAAATGCATCCCGCGCTCGCGTGGCTGCCGCGCTCTCTGCGGTGTGTCGCCATCCAGGCTCCGGTGAAGCTCTGCTCCTCTCTCGGCGTCCCGATTCCTGCGCGCGCATGATTGTTTGTTGCGTGCCTGCCTTCTTGCGTGGTTGCGCGTTCACGGCGGAATGGTGCTCTCGCAGTCGCGCCGGCCACCGCGCCGGGTGTGCTTCCAATGTGTGTTCTCTGGTGCTGCGTGCCCCGACGGGAAAGTCGCATGGCCGGTCACAGACCTGCCCCAGACCCATTCAGAGCGCGCTGCCGTCCCGAGCGCGGTTGGCATCCATTCCCAGGCCAGGGGCATGGTCGCCCCCGTTGCGCCGCTGCCGGAATGTGCCCTGCTGCCCGAGGAGGAGGAGGAGGAGGAGGAGGAGGAGGAGGAGGAGGAGGAGGAGGAGGAGGAGGGAAGGAGGAGGAGGAGGAGGAGGAGGAGAAGGAGGAGGAGGAGGGGGGCAGGGCAACCAGGTGGAAAGTTCTGCTTGAAGAGGGGGGGAGCACTGTGGTGGTGGTTCGTGTTCTCCTGCCGGCACTCTGCAGACCCCCCTTTTAGGAACCTGGCCGCCACACGTGGACGAGGGAGGGCGAGGATTCCGACCCTGACTGCCATGTGCACCACAGGTACGGCATCCAGCTGGGGACGAAGGTGCCCCTGTGGGGCGGGACTCAGCGGACGGGGGCGCTTCACCCTCAGGCTGTGGACGCCCAGGCCTAAGATGGCCAAGGAGGAGTGGGCCAAGAATGCCCCAGCGCTGAAGCGCGCCGTGCATGCGGGTGGGGGCGGCGCGCACAAGGAGCGCGCAATGGTCTGGCACGACGGCGAGTCTTTCTTGCAGCAGCCTGACGTGCACGCGAAGAACGGGCTCGCGTCTGTGCGATTCCCTCCAAATTCGGGCGATCTGAACCCGATCGAGACGGCGCGGGCGTGGCTGCGCAGAGACTTAGCTCTGCGAGAGCAGGAGGACTTCAGCACCAAGGCTATTAGGGGCTATTAGGAATAGGGGGTCTTTTTCTGTCGAGATGTCTCAGACGAAACCACCCACCTGTTTAGGGATGGCCGTGAATATCGACGACCTAAGTTAGGCCACGAGTTCGTTGCGTTATTAGGGCTAGGCTAAGGGCTAGGGTCTGCATTATGCTTGACGGAAGACATCCAGCGATGTGGTGCTTCAACACGCAAACCCACGAATCCCCACCCCGTTCCCTTGGGGCATGTCTTCGTCCTGGACCCGCTATTCATGGCCCCTTGGGCCAGATGGCGGGCCCCAGACGCCGAAACCGACAGATAAACACAGGGATTGGATCGAAAGTCAGGACAGCGGCGACGACGACGACGACGACGACGGCAGAGAGGAAATGGAGGGCTATCGATCCTCCATCCATCCTCGAACCTCCCTCGACCCTGGACCCGCCTTCCACTCGAACCTCCCTCGAGCCTCGCTCCTCCCTCGGGCCTCGATCCTCCCTCGATCGCACCGATGAGGTACGCCCGACATGCGTACGGACAAGAATGGGCACGATGCCCAGCAGCACATGTTGTCCTGAATCGACCGTGGCCGCTGTTGGGCAGGCGGCCTCGAAGGAACCACGCCCGCGGCGGCACTGACAGCGAGTTCGGCTCAAGATTCGGGTCGGGCGAAAGGGGGGGATAGCAAAGGGGGGGTTTGAGAATCAGCTCACGCGGCTGATTCTCCCGGCGCCTCCCGGCGCCGGGAGCGCCCATGTATCGAGGAGTGGGCCCCTCGGGGAGGCCGAAACCAGCTGCACGCAGCAGATTTCGTTACCCCCCCTTTCCCAATCCCCCCTGTCTGAAGGGGCCCTGGAGCACACTAGGGCTCCCAACTTCGCGCTTCGCGCTCCGCGAAGCGCGAATAACTTCGCGCTCTCGCGCCGCCCCCCCAAAGGGAGAAAAGGAGGACGAGGAGGAGGGGGAGGAGAAACGAGGACCGCGAAGCGCGAAGCGCGAATAACTTCGCGCCCTCGGGGGAGCCCTTGAGCACACAAAGAAATATACACACGAATCAAATGTTTCCCCATACTCTTCCGTATCTTCTGGGTGCTGTCCTCCCGCCCCATTCCCATATCTTCCCATCTTTTCCTAGGGCTCCCAACTTCGCGCTTCGCGCTTCGCGCTCCGCGAAGCGCGAATAACTTCGCGCTCTCGCGCCGCCCTCCCAAAGGGAGAATAGGAGGACGAGGAGGAGGGGGAGAAGGAACGAGGACCGCGAAGCGCGAAGCGCGAATAACTTCGCGCCCTCGAGGGAGCCCTTGCTTTTCCTGGCAGTCGACATATCCCAATCCCCCCCCCCGCCCGACCCGAAAGGGGGGCAGGCACTGCTGCCCGTCCCTGCCCCCCCCCTTCCTCCCCGTCCCCGGGCCTCTGGCCGCTCTCCGATGCTGT
>CAUYUJ010017368.1:180492-185492 GCA_963575745.1 Prorocentrum cordatum | reverse complement strand
CCCCCCTGGTCGTGCTGGTCATCGCCAGGGGAATTCGCCGGCCCAGCGGGCCAGAGGCGTGCGAAGACCTCTGGCAGCTGGTTCACAGGGCATGTGTACATTATGTGTCGCAGGCGCGGGGCGGCCCCTGGGGGTCCCCAGACGAAAAGTATCCCGGCCGACTCCCGGCAGGGTCTGCTCAAGGATGCCAGAGCTCCTGGGGGCGGTTGTCGGGGCCCTCCAGATCGCCCCAGGAGCGGCCCAAGGAACCTCAAGGCAGCTCCAAAAGGGAGTGCGAATCGCAATCACAACCCAAGAGCGCTCCAAGACGCCCAAGATGGCCCCAAGACGGCCTAAGACGCCCCCAAAAAAGTCCCAAGAGCGCTCCAAGAGGACCCCAAAGAGGGCCAGACGAAGCGACAATCAGTGATGTCCCTTATGATTTTTTAATGGTTTTCGCGTTTCCGCGTTTTCGGCCTTCCGACGCTCCAAGATGGCCCCAGAGCCCCCCAAGACCGCCCCAAGACGACCCGAGAGGCCCCCAAGAGGGCCCCAAGATGGTGCAAGAGGGCCCCAAAACGGCCCCAGAGGAGCCCAAGACAGCCCCAAGATGGCCCCAAGAGGGGCCCAAGAGGGGGAATACGAACCACCAATTCGAGCCTTCCGCCCCAAGAGGTCCCCAGGAGGCCCCCAAGAGAGCCCAGGAGGTCCCCTGGAGGCCTCACGAGGCCCCCACCCAAGAGGCCCAGAAAGAGGCCCCCAAACGGCCTGCAAGAGTCCAAAAATGCGCAGGCAAACGCCTGCGATGGCACAGTACGGGCCGCCGGAATGAGCGAAGCGATCCGCCGCCCCACCAGGTGCGGCGTGTGAGATCCCTGCCGCACGGTCTGCACGAATTCTTTCCCCTCAGTCCCTCCTCAGAGCCCTGACGAACCCTCCTGATAGGGGTCCTCCCCGCGGCCTGCTCATTCCGCTGGCCCGGGGGCCCAGGCTGCGGCCAGGGCGCCCTCTTGCCACCCCGTCCGTCCCAGAACGACCCCCCTTTCACGCGCTCGGCTTCCGAGCGCCACCAGCCCTCTCAGACACCTCTCCGGGAGCCTACTGGGCCAATTGGGGGGCCTCTCGGGGCTCTTTCTGGGCTGACCTTGACCGCCTTTCGGGCCACCAACGCCCGTCCCGGATGCCTCTCCGCTTTTCTTCGAGTCCCATAAACCAGAAGCCCCCAACAAACCAAAAGCAGTGCAAAACACATAGGACGTTGACGATTCTGTCCTTATCGGGCTGTTCCTGGCGCTTCTCTTGGAGCCTCCAATGTATCTCCGCGTGCTCTTAAGGCCATCTTGGAACATGCGGATTCTCTCTGCGGCCGCCCTGACAGCCTCTCGGGGCCCTCCACATACGTCGTCTGGACTCCTTTCTAATGATGTCGCGAGCGGTTTTGTGCGCGCCCAGGGGGTCCCTGGAAGCCCTCCTGAGGCCCAAAACTAGCTGGCCATGCTCCCTTCTGTCTCTCTGTATCCCTCTTCGGTTCCCTCCGCCGTGTTCGACACCTCTGGGTGCCCTTTTCGCTGGTTTTCGGGCGCTCTTGGGGCCCTCGGGGGATCTTCTTGGGTTCTTTTCCGCGTTTTCTTGGACCCTCTGGGGCCGAACTGGACCCCCCCCAAAGGAAACTCTCGGCCCCAGCAACGTGTGGGGCGGCGGTGTCTGCCCCCTCAGGGGCGTTCAACAAAAAACCTGCTATCAACTGTTATCATGCCTGCGTCCGTTTCCATCGCTCCGATCCCTGGCCGCCGCCCCCCAGTGAGCTGCCGCTCCTCTCCGGCGCCGCGCTTGCCGCGCAGCGGCGGTCCAGCGCCGACGCCGCTGTCCGTGCCCGCCGCGGCCCAAGCGAGGTCGCCTGGCGCTGTCTCCACCCAGAAGAGCCGGCCGGCCCATGCAGAGACTTTGGGCTGGCCAGCTGGCCAATCCAGAAACTCTGGATGGAAGGATCGCGATCGCGAAGGGAAGGGGAAGTGAAAACCCGCTCGTCCTCGCGATCCCTCCGTGTCCGTCTGGTCTTCGTCTTCGTCGCCGTCGTCGTTGTCGTTTTCGTTTTCGTCTTCGTCGTCGTCGTCGCCGTCGCCGCCGCCTTGGCCGACCCGGTCAGGAGTCCTCTTCATCATCGTGGATCGAGGCTCGAGGGAGGGTTGCGGGTCTCGAGGATCGAGGAAGGGGCGAGGATCGAGGGAGGATCGAGGATCTCCCTCCACATCGTTTCTCGGGCGTGGTCGTCGCCGCCGCCGCCGTCGCGAGTCAGCCTCAAGAGGGCGGCCCCTCTGGACGGCCCGCGGCCGAGCTTCGGCGTGGAGCCGCGGGGGAGGGGCAAAGTCCCCGCCTTCCGCGAGGCCCCCGCTCTCTCCGGTGTCCCCCTTCTTCTCCGGTGTTGTTAGAGGTGCCCCTGGCCCAGGGTGCCCCCGGGACTTCCAAAGAGCCCCCCGATCTGCCTCCAAAGAGCACCCCTCACGAGGTCCAGAGGGCCCCAGGTGCTCGAAAACGGCGGGAGAAGCTGGGGGCTCCCTTGGGCCAGGGGCACCTTTTGGCAACCACCGATATTTGATCCCTCCCTCCCGGCCCGCGGGGGGAACTGCGATCGGCGCTGTCAGCAGCACGTGGGGAAATCTAAAGCACCCATGCTGTTTCTTCCTGGACCTCTCCCGGGATGCGTTCTGACCAGAATGTCCGGGCGAACCCAAAGGTGGCGACGAGGGCCTCCAAGGAGGCCCAAGAAATGGGAAAACTGGCGCGGGATAGAGGCATGGGTACATCGGGGGCTCGGCCACAAGACACCTTCCACAAGAAACCCAACCCTATTAAGACCCAAGGGCGTCGATTGATTCTTGGTGTGGGAAAGGCACACTTTCCATGGCGAAACCACCAAAACCCGAGAAACCCAGGGCACCCTGGAGGCAAGCAGGGCGCTTCTTGGCATGGGTCTCCACTGCACGTCTTCCTCCTCGGAAGCACGGGTTTGGACGCCCGAAATGGGTACGGAAAGAATGGGTACAATGCCCAACAACAAATGTTGTCCCAAACCAACAGCGGCCGCTGTTGGGCAGGCGGCCTCCTGTCTCAAATGTACACAGGCCGCGGCGACACCGACAGCGAGTCCTGTTCAAAATGAACAGGAACCGCTGTTGGGCGTCGTACCCATTCTTTCCGTGCCCATCTCGGGCGTCCAGAACGGGGGACCGCCGGACCACCCTCCGGCATCCGCCCCGCGGAGCTCGACGGCAAGAGCAAGCCCGTGGGCCCCCAGAGCACCGAGGCGCGAGGCAGCCACGGTGCTCGGCGGGGACTGCTCAGACAGCACACGGGGCCCTTGCGCCGCGCTCCCCGCTCAAAGTCTGCCGAACGCAAAACGGGAGAAGGAACAAGAGAAGGAGGAGGAGGAGGACGACGAAGAGGAGGAGGAGAAGGAAGAGGAGGAGGAGGAGGAGGAGGAAGAGGAGGAGGAGGAGGAGGAGGAGGAGGAGGAGGAGGAAAAAGAGAAGGAGGAGGAGGAGGAGGAGGAGGAGGAGGAGGAGGAGGCGCGAGCACCTGCGCGGGGTCACCTCGCATGGTCTCGCCGCGCGCCGCGGCAAGCCCCGCCCCAAGAGGCGACGAGGAGCCCTAGGAGGCCAGGCGCGGACCCAAGAGGCCAGGCAGGCATCCGCTCCAGCCTGACCTGCCGCCAGGGCAGGCCAGGCGGACAGAAGCCACTCCCGCGGGAACAAACAGGCCAAAACTTGCAACCGCACAGCGGCCGCCCCAGGCGGGGGGGGGGGCTGAGCCGCCCACGCCCAAGACGGGGGGGGGGCCCAAGAGACGAGGCGGAACCAGCCAGGCGCCTCGCCGCGGGGCCAGCTTCACGAGCGCCATCCCTTTTTCGCCAGCATGACCTGCACCTGGTCCCCCAGGGTGCCGACCATGTGCCGCAGCGCAGCCAAGTCGCCGCCGACCGAAGGGAAGCGCCCTGCGGACAGGCCAAGGGTCGCCATCAAGTTGGTGGCGCGCGTGCGGAGCTCCACGACCTCGGGGAGCGGGCCGCCGACGTTCTTGTTTTGTTCGCGCCACCCTTGTCCTTGCTCTTGTCCTTGCCCTTGCCCCGGCCCGCGTGGTCCACGAGGCGGTGGCCGCCCGACCGCGCCAGCGGCAGCTCGTCAGCCCGCTCGCCAGACCCCATCGGCACGCCGCCAGCGGGGGCCCCCACACCCGCCGCCGCCGCCGCCGCCGCTCCGCCATCCGCGGGCTTCTCCTGCACGACGCCCTGCAGCTCGAAGCGCGAGCCCACCTCCATCCAGCCACCGCGGCCGCGCGGGCGGCGGCGCCGAGGCGGCGCAGCCGAGGGGCCCGCGGCGTCCTCGGCGGGAGACCCGCTGGGCCACAGCCGTGCGGATGAGCCCCTCCGCCGCGCGCAGGAGGCGTGCCGAGTCGCGCATCCTTCCTGCGGCGGCCAGGCCCGCGGCCGGGTGGACCGCCATCAGGGCCCCTCGCGGGGCATCCAGTGGCGCCGCGGCGCGTGCCGCCTTGGTCGACCCTGGCATCGGAGGGCGGGGCGGGCGGCGCGCGGCGCGGCCCAACGACACGGCGACCTGATCCAATGTGGTTCTGGAGGCGGAGGAGGAGGAGGAGGAGGAGGAGGAGGAGGAGGAGGAGGAGGAGCTGCGAAGGGGCGGGCCTTGCAGCAGCCGCCGCGCGATCGCCGCCCGCGGCGACGGCCGAGGGGGCACCTCGCAAGGTTGCAGCTGGCGCGTCCCCCCTCCTGCACCGTCATGTTCCGCCCTCTTCACCCTACCCTGCCGCAGGGCAAGTCGCTAGCAAGACCCGTTTCTGTCGCCTCCGTCGTCGTCTGTCTGTCTGCCTGTCTGTCTGTCTGTATGTCTGTCTGTCGGTCGGTCGGTCGGTCGGTCTGTCTGTCTGTCCGTCCGTCTGTCTGTCTGTCTGTCTGTCTGTCCGTCTGTCTGTCTGTCTGTCTGTCTGTCTGTCTGTCGTCGTTGTCGTCG
>CAUYUJ010017368.1:171623-175392 GCA_963575745.1 Prorocentrum cordatum | reverse complement strand
GACACCAGCGGGACACCGGCGGGACACCGCGGGCCACCGGCCGCCCGGAAGGGAGACATTTGGTCCGGCCGCGCCTCAGCCACAGGAGACTTTCTTCTCGCCCGCCCACGCAGCTTCGCCTCGCCCGCACGCACGGCACGCACGAACACGAAACCGAAATCGATTTCCCGGTAGGGGGGCTCTCCGTTCCACTTCGATCTCACCCCCTCACCTCCGATACAACCGTGCCCCTGCACGGAGTGGGCCTGTCCTCAGGTCCCTTGTAGTCCTCAGTCATCTGGATTCAGGATTCTCAAAAGGCCCGGACCCAAAAATCCCACATCTCTTGGGGCCTCGCGCGGCTTCTCGCATGACTCGTTCGGAGCCTACGGGGCCCCGAGACGGGCCAAGAGGGCCTCGAGAGGCCCTCTTGGTGGTCCAAGAGGGCTCCGGGTCGCCGAGCGATCGGTCCGAGACGCCCAGTTCGGCCTCCAGACGGCCGAAGAGGCCTCCAAGACGCCCAGAGAGGCCTCCGAGAGGCAAAACTCACGGATTCTCATTAGAAAGATTTTGGCGTTCCCACCCTTTCGGCTTCCCGACGCTCCCAGACGGCCCAAAAGGCACCCAAGATCGCCCCAAGAGGCCTTCGAGAGGGCCCGAAAATGGCACAAGAGGGCCCCAAGACAGCCCAAGAGGCCTCCAAGACCGCCCAAGAGGCTCCCAACACGGCTCCAAGAGGGGGCCCAGACGGGGGACCCGAACCGACATTTCGAGCCCTCGACCGCGAGAGCCCCAGGAGGCCCCTAGAGGCCTCCAAGAGACCTCCAGAGGCCACAAGAGGCCCCCAGGAAGCCCCTAAGAGGCCCCCGAGAGGATCCCACGAAGCCCCAAAGAGGCCCATATCCCATATCCTCATATTCTTCCCGCTCATTCCTCGCCTACACTATCTAAGTGCGTGTCGTGCCTGTGTCTCTAAGATTTAAGTGCGTGACGTGTCTGTGTCTCTAAGGTTTAAGTGCGTGTCGTGCCTGTGCCTCTGAGGTTTAAGTGCGTATCGTGCCTGTGTCTCTGAGGTTTACGTGCGTCTCGTGCCTGTGTATATATGGTTCAAGTGCGTGTCGTGCCTGTCTCTCTAAGGTTGAAGTGCGTGTCGTGTGTGTGTGTGTGTGTGTTGCTAAGGTTTAAGTGCGTGCCGTGTCTGTGTCTCTAAGGTTTAAGTGCGTGTCGTGTGTCTGTTGCTCAGGTTTAAGTGCGTGCCGTGTCTGTGTCTCTAAGGTTCAAGTGCGTGCCGTGCCTGTGTCTCAAAGGTTTAAGTGCGTGTCGTGCCTGTGTCTCTGAGGTTTACGTGCGTGTCGTGCCTGTGTCTCTAAGGTTGAAATTGAAGTGCGTCGTATGGTGTTTGGGGCATGGTGTTCACAAGCGGCGCCTGGGCCACAGAAACCCCCACCGGGGCCACTGGGCCACAGACAGCGCAAGGGGGGCCACAGAAAGCCCAAACGGGCCACAGAAAGCCCCAGCGGGCCACAGAAAGTCCTTTTCTCGTGCTCCCCCCCCCCCTGGGCCAGACCCCCTCTGTCGCTGCCCTTGAAAGAAGGCCAGAACTCATCCCCCGAGCCCTCGGTCCTCGACCCTCCTCCTCCTCCTCCTCCTCCTCCTCCTCCTCCTCCTCCCTCCTCCTCTTTCCTCCCCGCCTCCTCCTCCTTCCTCCTCCTCCTCCTCCTCCTCCTCCTCCTCCGCCTCCTCCTCCTCCTCCTCCTCCTCCTCCTCCTCCTCCTCCTCCTCCTCCTCTTCCTCCTCCTCCTCCTCCCCCTTCTGCCGGGGACGACGGGCACGAGGAACAGGACGGCGAGGGAGGGCGCGGGGAGGAGGGTGCACGAGCAGGAGGACAGGGACGAGGAGGACGAGGAGCACGACGACCTTTATGGGACGCACAGAGACGTACTAGTACAACACGTTCTCCTTGGAGGTGCACGTCCAACCCAAACATATAGTAGACCCATCTAGTAATATCGTTTCCCGAGCGGTGTGGCCAAAAAGCGCCCGCCACGACGCATATACTATAAGATTTCTCGATGCGCGCATCGCTCTCGGGAGGAGACGCACATA
This sequence comes from Prorocentrum cordatum, assembly GCA_963575745.1. Taxonomy (NCBI): domain Eukaryota; class Dinophyceae; order Prorocentrales; family Prorocentraceae; genus Prorocentrum; species Prorocentrum cordatum. Next base: position 173,307 of record CAUYUJ010017368.1, on the reverse strand, counting down.
TAGTATAAGCATGTTGGGTGACGCCGACCTTACGCTCCGGGTCATGGGCGGCCACGAGTTGCCGAGAAACCGAGAGCCGACCGAACCGATGACGAAACCGAAACCGATCGAAACCGAAAGGGGGCCTGCAGAACCGAATCAGCCGACCGAAACCGACCGAACGCGAAAACCGAACTGCAGGGTCACACGGCGCAGCCACCCCCAGGACCCGAAAATCAATTTCTCGAGCTCCGGAGCCCCCGGCAGCCGAAAAAACATTTTTCGGGGCCCGAATAATTGTTTTTCTCTCCCCGGGTTTTCGGCGCCTCCAGGGAGCCTCCGGAGCCCCCCGGAACCGAAAAAACATTTTTCGAGGCTTGAAAAATTGTTTTTCTCTCCCCGGGGCCTTCGGCGCCTCCAGGGAGCCTCCAAAGCCCCCGAAAGCATTTTTCGAGGCCTGAAAAATTATTTTTCTCTCCCCAGGGCCTTCGGCGCCTCCAGGGAGCCTCTGGAGCTCCGGAAAGCCATAAAAGCATGTTTCGAGACCCAAAAAATTGTTTTCCTCTCCCCCGGGGCCTTCGGCGCCTCCAGGGAGCCTCCAGAGGCCCCGGAAGCCGAAAAACATGCTTCGGGGGCTGAAGAATTGTTTTTCTCTCCCCGGAGCCTTCGGCGCCTCCATGGAGCCTCCGGAACCCCCGCGAGCCGAAAAACCATTTTTCGAGGCCAGAAAAAATGTTTTCTCTCCCCGCGCTGAGATGGCCGCTGTGGTTGTTTTGCACTTGGCTCAGTTGTGAATGGTTATATATTGCTTGAGTTTAAGCGGCGTAACTTGGTTAGCGTATCTTGGTTAGGGGGCTTAGGCTAACTAGGTTAGGCGGTTCGGCTAACTAGGTTAGGGGCTGGGCGGGGGCTTCGGCTAAATAGGTTAGGGGGTTCGGCTAACTAGGTTAGGGGCCCAAAGCTAACCAGGTTAGCGGTCGTGGGTCTGGTGCGTTTTCGTAGTGCCAGTGGAGCTTTTTTGGCTTCAAGGCTCAGACTTTCGAACCTCGCAGTCGTGCACCAGCAGCGAACAGCCTGCCCTCGCAGACGAAAAGTCACCCTCCCTTCCCGTCCCCCCCACCCGTCCTACCTCCTTTTTCTCCTCTGTCCTCCTCCTCCTCCTCCTCCTCCTTCCCCTCCTCCTCCTCCTCCTCCTCCTCCTCCTCCTCCTCCTCCTTCTCCTCCTCCTCCTCCTCCTCCTCCTCCTCGTCCTCGTCCTCCTCCTCCTCCTCCTCCTCCTCCCCCTCCCCCCTCTCCCTCCCCCCCCTCTCCCGCCTCCCTTGCTACGCGTCGCACTCCAGCCTATGCTGGAGCCTGGGAGGCAGCAAGACTTGCACGACCTTGCCTATCTGAGCAGGCGTGAAAACGCAAGCCTCCAACAACGAACTCGACTGGACCAACTCGGGCGCATCCTGAGCCAAGCATTTCACGTACCCTGGCAAGGACTCATACACATGCCAGGCGGACACGCACGTAAGAGTTTCGCCAAACATAGCACAGTGAAACCACACTTGGCCGAACCCGATCCGACCGTCAGCCAGGACGTAGGCGCAAACATCCCCCATCTGCACCCTCCTGTTGAGGACTGAGACTGCCTTTGCAGTCTGGATATCGCCATCGGCGATGTTGAACGCTCGATGCATGGCCCTCTTCATTGGCTCTGGGG
>CAUYUJ010017368.1:136623-166623 GCA_963575745.1 Prorocentrum cordatum | reverse complement strand
GGAACTTTCTATGATACGACTTCCTTAACAATCTAATATTGCTGAAAGTTCGAACCTCCACCTAGCAACTGGAACAAAAGTTCGCATCTCTACCTAGCAACTGGAACAAAAGTTCGAACCTCTACCTAGCAACTCGAACTTTTCAGGGCCTCCGGAGTCTCGGGGGGGGGGGGGCGCTCCCAAACGTCCTCGCACGGAGGCTCACCAGCGTCTGATCTGAGCTCCAGCGGCCTTGTGTTTTGTTTGGCTCACCCTGTTGTTTTGTTGTTTTTCACCGCCAGTCGCGCGCGTGTAACTCCCGCTCCACTGCTCTAGATGCATCGGAGCTGCGCGGGCAATCCCGCCCCGCACAAGACGCGCGCACTGCTCGGCGAGGTGGCCAGCGCCCCATGTCATTGCACCATCTCGCATTATTGTAAACTTCTAAAGACAGCTGCAAAGCAACACTCGGCGCCAAGCCGAGTCACGGACCACGCACCACGCGCGCAGCCCCCTCTCACTCCTGTGTCTCGTGATTGCGAAGCTCCTGCAACTGCTGAGCAACGATGTCCACCTTGTTCTGGAGCTCGTCCTTGGACTCGGTTCTCTGGATGGACCTGACTGCGTGGACTGTCTTGCTCTTCTCCTTGCTAAAGTATGAGGTCATGAGGGCGTGCCTTGCACGAGACCACTTCACGTGGGGCTGCGATACCGTCGGCTCCCAATGGTCGTGGGCCGCGGCCTTGGGGGCCTTGCCGAGGATGGCCACCGACTCGAGTTTGATCCACAGCTTGTCTCTGCCGTTGACGCTGGTGAGTACTCTGACGTCTTCGGTCTCGCCGCCCTCGATCTCCATATCGAGGCCAACTGTCCTCGCAATCTCGTCGAATACCTCCTTGCGAGGGCGCTTGACGAGGGGCCCCTGCTCGGCGAGGTGAACCTCCTGCCCCTTAGCTTGGGCCTCCTTCATGAGGCCATCCACGGCAGCGTTCCTCGCCGACGCTATGGCATCGACCATCTCGAACCTTTTCGACAGCATCTTGATGAACCTTGGGTCCTGCTTGTTGCACTCCACGAACAGCTCGCAGTTGACCTCGGTCGGTTTGGTGACCCAGTGCGTAGCGATGTTTGGGTCAACGCTCCCCAGCCAGACCGAAACGAGCCCCATGTCAATCGTCGCCATTGCTGCCGAACTGTTGAGCAGCCAAGGGGGGGTCTAGCGCAATTAGAGCCCGACGCCACTTGAGCCAAAATGAGCTACGCATCCAAGGCCACTTTACTTGGTTTCGCGGCGCATAGCTCGGGGCTGGGACCAGCTGCAATGGGGGGGGGAGGAGGAGGAGGCGCGGAGGAGGAGGGGGGAAAGGATGCGCATGCGTCACCGTTGCTCACACTGCTGTTTAAATGGGGCGAGACGGCCATGATGACGAGTAAGAAGGTGACAGGAGGAGGGGGAGGAGGAGGAGGAGGAGGAGGAGAGGAGGAGGAGGACGAGGAGGAGGAGGATGAGGAGGAGGGAGGAGGAGGAAGGAGAGGAGGCGGAGGAGGAGGGGGAGGAGGAGGAGGAGGCGGGGAGGAGGAGGGAGGCAAGGAGCAAGGGGGAGGGGGAGGAGGAGGAGGAGGGCAGTCGGTTTGATGGTCTTTTCGTGTTCACCAACACTTGTCCCCTCGCTACTAGCCCCGAGCTGACCCTAACGACTCGGACGCGCCGCTAACCACTGCACCTGGATCCGCAGCTATTCCTGAAAGCTCACTCTGGATCGCGCCTGCGGACCCATACCCTTATCGCCCCTCTGACATATCTTACCATCCCCCGCGTAAGTCCTCATCAGGCCACCAGAACTAAAGAGCTGAGATCACCTAGCGCTGCTTGGCTCTCTTGTCCTCTGGGGGGGGGAGGATGAGGAGAGGAGGAGAGAGGAGGGGGGGGGGGGGGGGAGGAGGAGGAGGAGGAGGAGGAGGAGGAGGCGCACGCGCCACCTTTGCTCACACTGTTGTGTAAATGATGCGAGACGGCGAGGATGACGAGTAAGAAGGCGAGAGGAGGAGGAGAAGGAGGAGGAGGAGGAGGAGGGCAGTCGTTGTGTTGTTGTTTTCGTTTTCACCTACACTTTTCCTCTCGCTACTAGTCCCGAGCTGACCTTGGCTCGGACGCGCTGCTAACCACTGTAAATGGCTCCGCAGCGATTCCTGTAAACTCACTCTGGATCGCGCCTGCGGACCCTTACCGCCCCCCCCCCCTCATCGCCCCTGTGACATATCCCCCCATCCCCCGTGTAAGCCTTCATCAGGCCACCAGAACTAAAGAGCGGCGATTACCTAGTGCTGCTTGGCTCTCTTGCCCGATCGGGGGCTCGAGCCAGTGACCCTCTTATTGGCATTGGGATCTGCTACTTTGTAAATCAGCTCGAAGCCAGCGGCGATCGCTTTGCGATTCACCAGAACGGGGACCTTGTACTCAGCCGAGCTCGGGGTCGCACCAATCGAGTCTGTGAGAACCACCACATCATGAGACCAAACCACGTTGCATACGTCGCTGTCTGGGCTACCAGCAACGTACCAGAGGGGGACTTTGAACTTGTTCGGGGCTGGCTCCAGCTTGGGGCTCAAGTAGATGCGCAGCGAGGGGTTGTGCTTCGGGCGCGCCCAAGGAACGTCAATGGCAGACGAGGGGATTTTTGTGCCGCACCCTAGGTTGGGCGTCAGGGGTACCAGACGCAGGGCCCCCTTGGGGTAGTCCTTAGAGGCCACTACCCCCTTGCTCCCCTTTTTGACGGTGATCTCAACCTTGATGTCCTTCTGGTAGGACTTGTAGGCCGTGCACACTGCCATCCGCACCTGGGGGGCCGACGACAGGACGGGCGGCGACGGGGCGATGGGCTTGCGTTTTGGCTCCCAAACTCGTTTGAACCCACACCAAAGCCCCGGACGAAGATTTATTCAGGGCTGGGGGGTGACCTCGGACGATGATTTATGCTGGGCTGGACTCGGCTCGGATTCCTGATCAGGGCGGTGTCCAGGAGGGGCCCAGGAGGTCCAGTGGCCGTTTTCTGTTGTTGCACCGCCCACAAACAAAAACATTGATTTTCCACAGGTGGTGCGTTCTGCCCCCGATCCTCGTCCTCCTCCTCCTCCTCCCCTCCTCCTCCTCCTCCCCCTCCCCCTCCATCCCCCCTCGCATATCCCAGAGCGGGGCGGTGGGAGGGCATCGGGTTCGATGGCCGACGTGGCCTGAGCCTTCAGCAGCTCAGTCGCCACCTCGTCGTGGTCGAGCCCGTCGAAAGTCTCGTCCACGAGCACCCCCACCTCGTCCGACGTGGGCGCAACCTGGGGGGGAACGCACCGCGCGCGCGAAGGAGGAGGGGGGGAAGGAGGAGGAGGAGGTGGGGGAGGGCGGGGGTGAGCAGGAGCAGGAGGAGGAGGAGGAGGAGGGAGAGGAAGAGGAGGAGGAGCGAGGAGGAGGAGGAGGAGGAGGAGGAGGGAGGAGGACGGGCAGGATGTTTTTTTGCAGGGCTAGCGACCTGATAGTCATCGATCACCATCTTGAAGGGCAGCACGGTGGTCGTCGCAGCCTTCTTCTCGGAGAGGCGCCCGGTAGGCTCGTCGCACTTGGTCGCGAGCTCGATTGTGACATTGCCGTCCGAGGTGTCTTTGAAGATGTAATGGTCGTTGTGGTCACCAGTCATAGTCTTGATGATGACGCCCTTCTGGGACCCGTTCTTCAGGAGCATCTTGTTGTAGAGAGGAGATGAGTCCGCAAACGGTGAAGAAGACGAGTCCGCCTTCGATGAAGGAGACTCTGCAGACGTGATCAGTCCCGATGGCATGTACGGCATCGCGATCTCCTCGGAGTAGTCGTAAGTGGCCAGGACCTCATCGAAGAACAGCTTGGCGATGTCTTCAGTTGTTTTGAAGGGTGCAGCTCTGTTCACCCTTGGAACCTTTTTCAAGGCGAGCAGCACCATCCTCACCTCGAGATCCCCAATGTACTTCGCCATGTGCCCCTTCTCCATATTGGGCACGGCCTGCAAGAACTTCCTGAGCGCCTCGGAGGTTGTCTGGAGCTCGATGGCTGCGACGCGAAGGGGGCTGCCCGTCTGTCCGAGCGAGGCCAAATCGGTCGAGGTGAACAGCTTGGCGGTGGGATCCTTGCCCGCGGGGGCGACGAGGCATGCCTTTGCCAGTGCAATCACAAACCGAGGCCCCTGCTGGAAGCAAAGCTTGGACATGACGCCAAAGGTGACGCCTGCGATGTCACGGTGTTGCTCCCCGATAGTCGTTGCGTAATCGCACAAGTCGTGGATGCACTCGCCGTCGGCACCGCCGTAGTTCTGCACAAACGCACACATGTCAGCGACCTGGCCCTTCAAGTGGCCCTTGGATCGCTCGATCTTGTTTGCGATCTGAGTCCAATTCGCCGTCTGCGACTTCATCTGGTTCGCGCGCGACTGCTTGTAGATCTGGAGAAGTGTCGCCACCTTCGTCTGTCTCCCGATTGCCTCATGAGCATCATTGGCTGCATCTTGCAATAAGTCAGGCAAGCCTGGGAAAGCTGTCAGGACCTCGCTGCGGATGACGAGGGCTGGTACACCGTTTTCGATGGGTTCCTTGTAAGACGGACACTTGGCGTACACCTTGGCCGTGCATATCTTGTTGTTCTCATCGTAGACGTCGGCGTAGTCGGAGTAGCAGCCCTGCTGGATTGCTCGCATGGCCGCCGTCGAATGCGAACCAGCGATGGCCAAGTACTGCAGGTCGTGCTCCTCGATGGAAGGGAGATGCCCATGGGATGCAACCGCAAGCCTGCGGTTGAACTCGTATTCTGCGTCGCGCGTGGCAGGGTCCGAGGGCACCTCGAAGCAGATGCACTTGAACTCCTCGAATACAAAGCCTGTCCGAATGATTGACTTCATGTTCCTGGTCATCACGGCTAAGTCAAGGCCCTCTCCAAATCTGTTCGTCGAGTGCACACCGCACCGCTTGACAAGGATCTGCTGATCTAGTGCAAGGTCGTGGGTCCTCAAGGTGGAAATGATCTGCTGCATGGCCACGCGGAGCTGCTCGATCCCATGGCCGCTGTTCAGCGTATCTAACATGGGCTGGATCGTCCCCTTGGCCTTGTCGATGGAGGTGGCAAGGCTCGCCATCGCCAGTAGTAGAACGCGTGTGCAGTCGTTCGTTGAAGTGCACTCCCTTGCCACAATTGCGCCAAACGGCTGCGGAGCGACAAAATGGAAGCCCCCCGTAGGGGCCCCAAGACGGCCCCAGAGGGCTCCAGACGGGCCCAAGAGGGCCCCAATAGGGCCCCAGGGATGCCCAAGAGGGGCCCAGGAGGGTTCCAAGAGGGCCCCGCCAAGGCCCCAACCCAGCTGCTGGGTTTGGGCCTTCTTGGGTGCCAGGGGGAGGGCCCAGAGAGGAGTCCAGGAAGGTTCCAAGAGGGGTCCAAGAGGTGCCCATGGGGGCCCCAAGCAGCTCCAAGAGGAAGGCCTTTCAAAACGAGCCCTGGCGGAGCCCTCTTGGGGTCCTCTTGGAGCTCCTCTGAGGCAATCTTGAGCCCCTCTCGGGCCCTCGAGGCCCTCTCGGGGCCCTCTTGGAGCCCTTGGGGCCATCTTGGGGCCCCTCTGGGGGCCCTCTCAAAACATTCCGACGACTCCAGTAGGGCTGCCGAGGGCCGACGAAGGCCGCTGAGGGCCGCCGCCGAGCGCCGCTGAACGCCACGCGTGCCACCGAAGGCCGCCGACGCTAACCTAGTTAGCCCTCTCCCGCTAACCTATTTAGCCCTATCCTGCTAACCCACTTAGCTAACCTCAGCTATCCTGGTTAGCTAACTGCCGCAACCACGTCTATCCTGGTTAGGGCTAAGAGGGCGAACCACTTATACCACTTAGGCATAACTTGTTATAACAAGGAAGTAACCTAGATGATGTTAGCCCTAACGACCCTTATGTTGTGTCTCTGAGTTGGCAGCCGCTTATGCCATGTACATCCTGCTTCCTCCAATTATATCATATATATATTGGTTATAACTTAATTATGACGTGCGCGTAACTAGATATAACTCCCCCTATCCCCTCCGCAAGCGGGGTGGCCATCTCAGCGGGGCCTTCGGCGCCTCCGGGGAGCCTCCGGAATTCCCGTGGAAGAAGCGTTTTCGAAGCCTGGCCACGGGGCAAGATTTATCCGGCCAACGATGCGCCACTGCGCGCATCCGGCCAATCAGCCAACCAACCTCCTTGCTCCTGGTCCTGCTCCTCCTCCTCCTGCTCCTCTCCTCCTCCTGCTCCTCCACCTCCTCCTCCTCTTCCTCCTCCCTTTTTCTTCAAAGGGAAAGGCCAAGCGGAATCAGATCGGCGCGAATCCGTGGGCAGCGAAACCGAACTGGAAACCGGCGGCCGATTCGATCCCCTGGGCCGGCACGAGGCGCCAGCGAGGCGCCCGCGGCGAAACCGAATCAACCGAAGTAACCGAAGAGGGCGCGACGACGCAGGGACTCCGCAACAACCGAACCGACCGAACCGATCGATTCTAACCGACACCGACGCAACCGAACCGACCGGTTCGCGGCCGTCCATGCGGGTGTCGCGCCTCGCAGCTTGCTCACGAGAAGACACGACGACCCAGAGCTGCCCAGACGGCGCGGCGCAGTCGGCCTTCCGCTGCGAGATGGCCGCAAGGGAAGGACGAGGTCGGGGATCTCCGAGAGCCCAGGCGCCGCGGGCCTGAGGGATGCATCGGGCGCCGCGGCCACAGAAGCGCGGGCCAGAGCGAGCCCCGAAGTCGAGGGAGGAGCGCCGGCGCGGTCTTCGTCAGCCCATCGCTCCCTGCCTCACCTCAGCGCTGTCAGGCCCAGTCCCCGTCCCCTGTGGGTCAAGGTTCCCTAGCGCCAGGGATGCCGCGAAGCCTGGCGGAGACGGCACCCATCTCCACCCGGGGGGTGGGTCGGACAGCGGGGCTGCGGCTTCCCCGGTGGGGATCGGGATAGGTCTAGGACGAGGAGGAGGAGGAGGAGGAGGAGGAGGAGGAGGAGGAACTATGCCGATCCTCCATTCTGGGAAATGACTTTGGAACCTGCTCCGCTCAGCGCCGCTCCGCGAGTGGCGTGGTGCTGAGCCGAGCTGCTACGCGTTGCACTGCGCGGTGATGCCGCTCTGGCGAGATGTGTGAACTGGCGCTACTTCCACGACGCTCCTAGTGATTTCTGAGGGGGACGGTGGGGTTCACTTCTTTCGGGAGGTCACGAGCGAAGTGAACCCCACCCTCCCCCTCAGAAATCGTGGGGGGTATGGGTAGGGTTCGCTTGTGGCCCCCTAGTTATGGATCGGCCACTCGGGGGCGCCCAAACCATGTGGTGACGGACCGCGTGGCGACCCTCGGATCCCCCAAACGACATCACCGCGCGGTCCGTCACCGCACGGTGTTGGGACATCGGAGGCCCCAGTCGCCCGAGGCGCCCTTGGAGAACGGCCCGAGTCCCGAAACCGTGCGGTGACCCCCCGAACCCCCAGTGACTCGCCACGCGGCGTGGTCACCACACTCGGGCCGGGCGAAGGGGGGGATAACAAAGGGGGGGGCGAGAATCAGCTCACGTAGCTGATTTTCACGGCGGCTCCCGGCGCCGGGAGGCGCCCATGTATCGAGGAATGGGCCCCTCGGTGGGGCCGAAGCCAGCTGCATGGAGCAGATTTCGTAACCCCCCCTTGTCCATTTCCTCTCCTTGACTACCTACCAGACCACCCCAACCCAACCCGAAGACCCGAATTTCGGGTTCGAGGGGGTAAGGGTTCCACGTGTGTTTTTTCAATGTTCCCCGACCCCCCCACACTGGAAATCGAGGGTAAATCTGAGCCTTCGGGTTGGGTTGGGGTGGTTTGGTGGGTGGTGACCCCTTTCGTCTGGCCCGACGCACGTGGCCCCCCCGAGCCGCGCCCCCTCCCTCCCACGCGTTCCTCCTCCTCCTCCTCCTCCTCCTCCTCCTCCTCCTCCTCCTCCTCCTCCTCCTCCTCCTCCTCCTCCTCCTCCTCCTCCTCCTCAGCATACCCTGAGCATCTCCAGCGCCGAGACGACCCAGTAGCCCACCACGACGAAGGTGCAAGGCAGCAACACCGCGCCCCGGCCGCAGCCCAGCTCAGCCCTTTCGCCGGCGCCGCCACCTCCGCGCCCGCGAGCTCACCTCGCCGCCGCCTCGCGGAGGGCAGCTGCGCTGGCCGCTCGGTCACCGCCGAGGCTCGTGCGCAGCTGCCGGGCCGTCGCCCCGTGCAGGGCGACCGACAGTTCGGCCCCCCAGCGCTGCGTCAGGGCGCTGGCAATCGCCGTGCTGCCCCCCTCTTCCCCCAGCCCCTGGGCGAGGTCGCGCGCCAACAGCCGCAGGTGGCGCAGCGCGGCCCTGCCGTGCCGGCCCCCTGTCTCGAGGGCCAGGGGCAGGACGGCCCACGGCGCACGTCCGGCCGGATAGCGGCGCCGCTTGTCGCCCTCCGCCTCTGCGTTGACGGCGCCGTCCCTCTGGGCAGCCGCCGCGAGGTGCTCGGCGTCGCCCGGCACGGCGTACCGGACGGTGACGTCCGCGAACTGGCGCGGGCATCCCTGCGCTTGCGCCTCGAGGTCCAGTATGGCCTCCTCACGCTCGATCTGCAGAGGCGCCCCGCACCCACTGCATGGCCCCGCGGGCGGGTCGAGCGTCGTGCCCCGCGCGTTGCAGCGCGCGCAGCGCCATTTCCAGCGGTCCCACGCAGGTGTGGATGCGCTCCCAAGCGTCTTCCACAGCCCGGCTGCGCGCCACTACGCCGCCGCCGCAGGCGCACCGGTAGGCGTGGCGCGCTTTGGAGCACAAGGGCTCCCCGCACTGCTGTCCGGCTCGCGGGCCCGTGCGAGTGCGGTTCTGGCAGCGGGCGCCAAGGGGCGCGCAGTCCTGGCCCAGCAGGGCGCGCGCCGTGGCGCAGTAGTCTGCGTCGCCGAGTCTCTGGCCCGCGGCCCCCGGCGAGGCCAGCTGCCAGCCGGCCGCGCGCGGGCCGCCACAGGAGCGCAGGCTCGCTCGTTCCTCGAGGCTGGAAGCGCTTAGCAAGGCTGTAAAGTTGTTTTGGTCTAGCCGTTGCGTGAGCAGCTGCTGTAGCTTCTTGCGAGGTTCGGCGGCGAGGTCGCGCCAGGGCGGCAGGGCATGCCCAGCCTCTCCTCCCGCGGCGGCCGCGGCGGCGGCCAGCGGCGGCGGCGGCGGCAGCGCGGCCCCTGCGGGCGCCACGGGCGGCGCGGCCGACGGCGGCGCCGGCGGCGCGACCGCCGCGCCCGTTGGCGGCGCCCTTAGGGCGGCGCTGGCGGCTCGGCAGGCAGCGGCCAGTGGGAGCGCGCTCTGGTCCAGGTCGCCCAGCCCCGAGACTCTCGCCCTCGCCCGAACCTCCGCGAGGCTCTGCGCCCAGGAGCCCACCCAAGCCGCTGGGGCGATCCCCTCTTGGCTCCGGAGCCCTCTCCCGCCCAGACGTAGCGGCAGTCTGCACTGTGCCTGGTTGGAGGGCGTCAGCGGGTCTAAGCGGAGCAGGCGCTGGTAAGCCTCCAAGACCGCCTCGTCGTAGGCGGCAGCCGCGGCCCTGGTGCAGTCGGGCGGCGAGGCGCGCAGCAGGTGCGTGATTTTCCCAGTCCCGCAGCAGGAGCGCCCCGGCCTGCGTCGCGTCCAAGTAGGGCGAGGCTTCTGCGGGCAAGTCGGCCAGCTTGTCCAGGAGGTTCGCAGCCCGGGCCGCGACGCCGTTGCAGTGTTCCGCCGCGTAGCCAGGCGTCCCCAAGGCGAAGCTGCGCCTGTCGTTCTCCGCGGGCAGGTCAAGCGGCCGCGTCGTCTCCAGCGGTGCCCCCACCAGCGTAAGGCCTGCAGGGCGCCAGTAAGGCTCCAGCCCGGTCGGGCACGGCGAGCGGGCGGACCACGCCTGCGTTTTCCTCGGCTCCAGCTCCAGGCCGATCCGCCCAAGCGCCGCTTGTGCCGCGGGGAGCACCTGCGCTGCGAGCGCGGCGGGGGCCAGGACGATGGTGTCGTCGAGGTAGGCCAAGACGCGCGCGTCGTCGGCTGGCAGCCCCGCGGCCGCTGCCGCCGCGCGCAGGTCGTCCTCCAGCTGTTGCAGCGCTGGCTTCGCTGCGCAAGCGTAGAGAAGGGGCGCCAGCGGGTCCCCTTGGTCCACCCCGCTGGCGGCGCTCAGCTCGTGGCACTCCCCGCTGCCATCCCAGTAGAGGTACCTGGAAGTTCGTCTGCAGAAGAGCTCGGCGTAAGGGAGTAGCTCGGGGGCTAGCTCCTCCAGCTGGCGCAAGCAAGCCGCGCGGCGGACCGACCCGCATGCGTTCCGGGCGTCCAGGGCCACCAGGACGAGGTCGGGCCGCGCCTCGGTGAGAGCCCGCGCCGTGTGTGCCAGGAGCTCCGTGCCCGCCGCGGTCCCGATGGCAAACTGCTGTCTGCCCAGCTTCTCCGCTAGCTGCTCCTTGCGAGGCTGAACCAGTGCCCGGCCCACCAGGCGGCGGAGGATGTTCGGGGCGGCGATTGGGCGCACGCCGCCCGCTGGCTTCCGCAGCGGAGTGAGCCTGGAGAGGGCCATCGCAGCCGCCGCGCTCTCCGGGACGCGGCCCAAGGAAACGCGGTCACAGACACCGCACAAGGCTGTCGTCGCCCTGCTGTCGGCCAGCACCGCCCGCCAGTGCTCGTACCGGCCCCCGCCGGCCGCCGCTGCGCTCCCTCTGGGGCTGGCGCGCAAGGCCTTCCTCAGCGTCCTGTGGCTGAGCGCCGGCGCCGTGTCTGGCGGCGGCGGCGCGCGCGCCGGCAGCGGCTCCTCTTGGCTCGGCTGCAGGAGCTGCTGCATCCGCCTCCCCGTCTCCTCGGTGAGCGGCGCCAGGCCCGGGCTGGCGAGCAAGGCCGCCGCGCGGGAATATTCTTCGTTCAGCGTCTTCCGGATCACCTCGTCGGCCCTGTGACTGTCGTCCTGGCAGTCGCTGTCCCGCTCGCGGCGGGCCCGCGCGAGGGCCCGCGCGTGACCGTGCGCCTCGGCCAGGAGCTCCTCCCAGGCCCCGCGGTGGAGCGTCGAGCAGCGCTCGCGCACCATTCTGGCGCGATCCTGCGGATACGTGTCTGGGGACCTACGCTGTCTCCCAGCACGCGGGCGCATTGGCGCGAAGAAAAGGAGGCGCTCCCGAAGCATCAGAAGCTTCCAACCTCGCTCTTCCGCCGGGCTCCCAGGCGCCGCCCCGAGGAGAGCCTGGCAGATCTCCTCGGTGATCAGTGCTGCTGCTGCCCGCGCTGCGCTGGGCACGAGCCGCAAGGTGGGGCAGTCCACGCGGAATTCTTCGCAGAGATCCACGCCGTCCAGCTCCGCCCAGCAATCGCCAGCCAAATCCTCGAGGGGCCTCCGCGGCCCCAGCGCCGGTGCAGCCGCCGGTGCTGCCGCCGCCGCCGCCGCCGGCCCTGCCGCCTGAGCCGCCGGCGCCGCCGCCGCGGCCGCCGCGGCATCCGAGGCTGGCACGGTCGCCGGAGTGGCCGCCGCGAGCGCCTGTATGCCGTCGGCTCCAGCGGCGGACCCCAGCCCCGCGCTGGCGGCTGCGGGAGCGGCAGCATCCACCGCGCAGTCCCGGCACACTGCGGCCCCGCACGGCTCGCACCTGTACAGCCATCCTCCCCGTCCAGGCCCGCCATGGATGGCGCAGGTCTCGGCCGCGCTGTCAGGCCGCGCCGCACGCAGAAGGCCATGGCAGCTCGGACAGGCGAACTGCGAAGCAGCGCCGGGAGGGCCCGGGTGCCGCGCCTCTCCGACGCGAATGCCCGTCCATCCGCACTGCCACGTCACGCAACAATCCGCCTCCTGCCGGGGCCGCGGCGGCCGCGAACACCAGGAGCGCCCAAGCGTGCTGCTCGACGCACTCGTCCTCCTCGGAACCGGGCTCCCATCGACGGATCGGCCGGCAAGAGGCCAAAGGAGGGAAGGTCGCGCCGCCTCGTGCGCCTGCCGGCGGGGCGGCGGCGGTCGGCAGCGTCGGGAGCGCTCCGGCGCGCCTCCCGGAGCACTCGTCCTCCTCCTCCTCCTCCTCCTCCTCCTCCTCCTCCTCCTCCTCCTCCTCCTCCTCCTCCTCCTCCTCCTCCTCCTTCCTCCTCCTCCTCCTTCCTCCTCCTCCTCCTCTCCTCCCTCCTCCTCCTCCTCTCCTCCTCCCTCCTCCTCCTCCTCTCCTCCTCCTCCTCCTCCTCCTCCTCCTCCTCCCTCCTCCTCCTCCTCCTATCTCCTCCTCCTCCTCCTCCTCCTCCTCCTCCTCCTCCTCCTCCTCCCGCGCGGTCCCCCCTGCCTCCCGGGGGCCGCCTCCACCTCGAAGTCGAAGGTCTGCCCGCGCCGCATGCGCCGCGAGCACACGACGACGCCCGCCTGGGGCGGCCCGCGCCCGCCGGCGGCGCACCGCAGATTTGGACGCCCGAAACGGGTACTTATGGAACAATGGGCACAGGGCAGTTCGTAATACATGGATTTGTTTTAAATATTGGATTTTGAATACATGAGTAGTGTATGAATACATGTATGCAGGAACTCATCCTGGTTTTTGCTACTGAACCCCTGTATGTTTAATACAAGATCAGCGCGCGGAGCGTGTACTAAAAACGGCACTGCCCAATGCCCAACCACAGATGTTGTCCCAAACCAACAGCGGCCGCTGTTGGGCGGGCGGCCTCCTGCCTCCAATGGAAACGGGCCGCGGCGGCGCGGACAGCGAGCCCTGTCCAGGAGGAACAGGAACTGCTGCTGGGCGCTGCACCCATCCTTTCCGTGCCCATCTCGGGCGTCAAAAAGCAGAAGCGGCGCCGTCGCAGCTCTCCTGACACTCCCGGCCCCTCTCCCTGGCCCTCCTGGGGCCTCCAGGAGCCTCGGCAAAACAGGGCTAGGATCGGGATAAATCGCTCCAGAGCGTTCCGGAGCGCTCTCAGAGCGTTCCGGAACGCTCTGGAGCGGCCGCGGCGCCCAATACATCCTCCAAACCCGCCGATTCTCAGAGATTTCGAAGTATCCCGATCCGATTTTGCCCCGATCTTCGCGTCGTTTTACTCGGGCCTCGGGAGGGCTCGGCGCGGACCGCGAGGAGGAGCGCCTCGGGCACCTCGGGGAGCCAGGCCTCGGTCCCCCCCTCGGGCCACCAAGGGGCCTCTGCACGGCTCCGTGGGCCTCCCGGCTGGGGCCTCGCCCCTCTGGCGCCCCCTCTCTCCGTTCTCGGGGCGATCCTGCCCCCCCCCACAATCGAGGGCTCCTGGCGCCTCGGGAGGATCCGGCACTGGCCATCGCGCGGACGTCCATTTCCTTTGTTTTTTTTGGTTTCGTGCGTGGTTTTTTCGCCAAGTGATCAAGGATCCTTCTCGATGATCCTCGCCGAAAGAAAAATGCACACGTCCAAGCGATGCCAAGGGCACGGGCCAATCCTTTTTGCATTAGTGTCTGGCCGCGGCAGGAACTGCCCTGGGAATGCTGGCGCCGACTGGAAGAAGTCACTCCAGAGATGCGGGCGCGCCAAATCGACAACCGATCCGCGGGCAGCGCGGCCTCTTCGCAGACGGCACGGCCGCATTCGTAACTCTGCCGAGCCCGTCGACCAGGCCGGAAGCAGCCTGTGGGCCAACGTTAGGTGTGCAAAGTCAGAGCCATAATTCAGTCATTGTTCTGCGTATGCGCGTGTGTGTGGTTTTTGTGTTTGTTGGTTTGTGTTTATGTCCCGCCCAATTTGTTGTTGTGTGTTGCTGTGTTTTGTGTGTTGGTTTGTGTTTCTTTGTGTCTGTTGCGTTTTTTTTTATGTGGCGCGGTCATCGGAAGCCGTAGATACAACACGACTGGCCGGGCCGGGCGTTGCCACAGGTGGCCCCCACTCCTCCTGCTCCTCCTCCTCCTCCTCCTCCTCCTCCTTCTCCTCCTCCTCCTCCTCCTCCTCCTCCTCCTCCTCATCCTCCTCCACCTCTCCTCCTCCCCACCTCCTCCCTCCTTCCCCCCTCCCCCCCCTCCTCCCCTCCTCCTCCTCCTCCTCCTCCTCCTCCTCCTCCTCCTCCTCCTCCTCCTCCTCCTCCTCCTCCTCCTCCTCCGCCGCCGCCGCCCCTCCCTCAAGCACGAGGGGCCCGAGCCCCGTAGTACCATCTTTTGGCTCTATTGTGTTCGAAGCTCCTGCTCAGTGCCTCCACGTGGCGCTTGAGGGGCACGCCTCACGACTGGAGTTCAGCGGTTTTCGTCAGCTTCTATCAGGTAGGCGTTGGCAAGATCTGGGCAAATCAGTTCGTTCTCGTGGCAGACCTGCTCTTCAAGCTCGGCATCCGGCCAATGCGGGATGAGCCCGGAGTGGCTGGCATTCCCCGCCGTGGCTGCCGTGCAGGACGAGCCCTGGTGTGCCTAGCATTCCCCGCTGTTGTATGCAGTGGTGGTCTATGTCAATATGTAAATCGTGGAATATTGGCGGCGAGGTCAACTATTCCGCTTCACCGTCTTTTTCTCAGGCGTCTACTGTATGGGCTCAGCTGCTATTGAGTGCCGCGGTATCCACCGACTGGATTGTCTGCAGTTGGTGGCTTCACTCGAACATTCAAGTTCGCCATGGCCTTGGTGCTCAGTCTCTGTGTGCGGGGCGAGCCCTGGTGTGGCTAGCATTCCCCGCCGTGGTTGCAGGGGTGGTCTATGTCAGTTGGTAAATCGTGGAGTTTGGGCGGTGATGCCAATCCTTTTGCTTCACCTTCATCTCTCAGGCGTTTGCTCTATGGGCTCTGCTGCTATAGTGTGCCTCGGTATCCACCATCAGGTTGTCTACAGTTGGTGGCTTCCTCGTGCATTTCACGGTCTCTGCATGTTTGTAAATCGTGGAGTTTCGGCGGCGATTCAATCTCTGCTTCACCGTCTTTCTCTGGCGTCTTCTGCAGGGGCTCAGCAGCTCTAGCCGCTTCTGCATCCACAACTGGATTGTATTGCAGCGTTCAAATTTCAGTTATAAGTGCTTGGGGCGTGCTGCGGGCTTCTCCTCGAGGCATGGTTGTGTATCTATTTCGCTACCGAAGCTGATGGTGGTCTTGGCGATCTCTTCGGGAGGTAGCTCGATGACCGCGCCACGGTGCGCGACAAGAGCCGTATCGAGTCAGCAGCATGCCAGCTTAGAAGGTGGAGAAAAGGTATTTCTTCCGTACTTCGTGGTAGGGAGTCCATGTTGCAGCAGGCTTCAATTCACGAAAGAAGTTTCATGTTCTGGAGTATGGAGTTGTGGGCAAGTCCGTCGCTTGCTCTGCTGGAGGGAATATTCTCCTCGGCATCATACGGCGGGAAGTGTGCGCCCGCGACTTCACCTCGTGAGTGGGGCGTTCCAGACGGGTCTCACGAGTCCTGCACCCTATTGCAGGTGACTGAGTTCAGCCTTCATATCCCTACGGGATGGAGCCTGTTTTGTTTTAGACTCTGGCAAATTTACTTGCATGGACGGGGGGGGGGGGGGGGGGGCTGACCTGAAGCAAGCCCCGGGCGGCCCGTAACACGGGGCGTGAGGGGGGGGGGGGCGGCGGAAATCCATGAAAGTCGAAAGGCACTTGCACGCTAGTATATCCGCTTGAAGAGGAGAGGGCGACGAGAGGGGGGGGGACGGAACGCCATCAAGTAAACTTGCCTGAATCCAAAAAAAAAAACAGTGGCAGAAATCCTGGAAAACCTCCCGCTGAGCGCTACGCTGCCCCTCATATCCCCCCCGGGCGGCCCGCGGCTCCTCCGTGGAGGCCCAGGCGGCCTCCCCGGAGCTCCGAGATGACGGGGCACCCCAGATAATGAGGCATGCCCCCCCCCTCCTCATCCTCTTCCTCCTCCTCCTCCTCCGCCTCCTCCTCCTCCTCTTCTTCTTCGTCTTAGTATGATTATTATTCTTCTTATTATTAGTAGCATTCTTATTCTTAGTAGTAGTATGATTCTTCTTATGCGTACTAGTATTATTCTTCTTAGTACTATTATTAATTCGCCGGCCCAACGGGCCAGGGCGTGCTAAGATCTCCGGCACCTGGTTAACAGTATTTCTAGTTCGCGCGCGCGGGGCGGCCCCTGGGGGTCCCCGGACGAAAAGTACCCCGGCAAGGTCCCGGCAAGTCCCCGGCAAGGTCCCGGCAAGTCCCCGGCAAGGTCGGGTCAGAGATGCCGGAGTGCTGTTACAGGGCCCCAGGACGGGCCAAGAGGTCCCCAAGAAGCCTCCAAGACGGTCCAAGAGGGCCCCGAGACGGCCAAAGATCGCCCGAAGACGCCCAACAGGTCCCCAAGACAGCCCAAGAGGCCTCCAAGACGCCCCAAGGGCCTTCCAAGAGGCCTCCGAAGAGGGCCCCAAGAGGCCAAAATCGTTGATTTTCATTGTTTTTTTCTATGTTTTTTGCGTTCTGGCTTTTTCGGCTTCCGGACGCTCCAAGACGGCCCAAGAGGCCCCCAAGACCGCTCCAAGACGGCCCACGAGGCTCCCAAGACGGCCCCGGAACGGCCCAGGAGGGCCCCCAAGACGGCCCAAGTGCCGCCCAAGACGGACCACGAGGCCCCAAGACGGGCCCAAGAGGGGCTCAAGAGGGGAACCGAGAACTGAACAATCGAGCCCTCCGCCCCAGAAGGCGCCCAGGAGGCCCCAAAAAGGCCCCAAGAGGCCCCCAAGAGGCCCCCAAGACGCCCCAAGAGGCGCCCAAGAGGCCCAAAAGAGGCCCCAAGAGGCCCCAAAACGGCCCCCAAGAGGCCCCAAAACTCGGCTAGCCCACAACGGTGCGACAAAATGGGCCGGCGGAATGAGCGAAGCGATGAAAAAAGGGGGAAGAGAGAAAGAGAGGAGATGAGAGGAGAGGATGGAAGAGAGGAGCGGGGCGAAACGGAGCGGAAAGGAGAGGGGAGGAGAGGGGAGGAGAGGAGAGGGGCATCGCGGGGCGCCGCCTCTTCAGAACGAGGATTCAACGCCGACGCCGCAGGATGGCCGCCATAGCCGCCACTTACGAGCAAGCTGCCTCGCTTCGCTGCGCTGATTGGGACCGAAATACCAGCCTGGAACATATCCCTATCCCTATGCTGGGCATCTCCTCATCACGATGCCAATCTTAGGGAATCCCTTATTTTTTGAGGGCGAATCCATCAGATTATCATCGCCTTTTGGCGAGTCAATCTTAGGGATAGGGATAAGTTCGAGGCTGGTAACCGAAATAACAATAAAGTACACGAGCTCTTGTGCTTGAACGCGCGCGGCCCGACGCGCGGCCATTGCCGACGCGGGAGGGCAACTCTCGGCGCAATTCCGCGGGGCCTCGCGCGGCGCGCACGCAGCAGGGCCCATGGGCGCCCCGATGGAGAGTCCAATGGCGCAGCCGAAAGAGCCAGCGACAACCGACCCCACCAGGCAAATCAAGTTGAAGGGGCTCCAGGACACACAAATAAAAACACACAAGTAAAAAGATTCCCCATATTTTCCCATATGTTTTGGGTTTTTGTCTTCCCCCCCACTTCCCATATTTTCCCTTTCGGGGGGTCGACGATTAATTGCGTCTGTGTGTTTTTTCCCTCCTGAAAATCAAGTACGACAACTTTCGTCGGCGAACCAAGCGCCGCCTGACGGAACGCGGGTGCTCGGCCCCGCTGGCGCTGCGAGGAAGGCCAAGCACCGACGGAGGCACTTCCCCTCTCAGCCGTTCGCCGCTATGGGCCAGAACGCGGCCCGCGAGGCGTCGCTAGTTCCTGCAGCCCCCGCGAAGCCACTTCTCGCGACCCCGCCCAGAAGTCTTCCCGCTAGAGAGCCGGAGAGCCGTTTGTGGGGGGTCGTCGGGCGCCGGCCGCCGCGGCGCCCCCGCCCGGCAGCCGCGGGGCGACGGGCTCCTGGACGCGGAGCGGCCGATCTCCAAGAGCAGCTGCGTGAGCGCAGAGAGGAGCGGGCACGGGGCGAAGATGGTATGTAGGATTGTCGCGTCTTCCATCCTGGCGACTTGTGGACGCGCGCATCCTGCTTAAGGAGCACGTCCCAGAAATACTTTCGAGCACCTGGAAAAGTGTCGAAAGAGTGTCGAAACAGTGTCGAAAGAACGTCTCCCCAGGGCTCGGCACGTAAAATCCCTTGAGTTTGGGGGTGTTTTCCTGGTGCTCGAAAGTCTTCCTGGTGATCAAGGCTCAAGTAGGTTGGAGCATCATAAATGTAGGATTCTCGCGTCTTCCATCCTGGCGACTATTGGACGCGCGCATCCAACAGGATGGCCAACGGCCAAACCCTGGGCCATGCTCGCGGCGGCGCCTGCAAGAAGCGGTGCGGTCGGTGGTCTTTCCCGCACCAGCGCGGCAGTTCATTTGCCAAGAGTGCCGTGGAAGGTGCCAATCAGCTGGCCCAGCAGTATGGCCGTACAGGGCAATCTGTATCTACGACATTTGGATTACACGTCGGTCGGAAGAAATAGGTAGAAACATGAAATAGGAAGGCGGATTAAGTTGATTGGGTCCAGGCCCCCCAAGGGAATAACAAAACACAGCAAAAAGCAGATCGAGTCTTGAAGTGGGAAGGCGCTTGAAGTGGATTGGGATCTGGGAATCTAGAAATACCTACTTTCAACGACTGGCGTGTACATGGCAATCTGTATCTACGACATTTGGGTTAACGCTGGCTCCTGCAGCTGCTTCCGAAACGCGCCAATTCGCATCGCCGCCTGCGAGGAGAGCGCATGACACTTCTGGACTACATGATCGGCTCGACGATTGCCTAAGACAGGGTTGCGAAAAGCATGGAGATCATGGGCTTCCACCCCGTCAACCCACGAGCGGGGAACAAAAACATCGATCGCGCGTCATTGCCATCCCGCAACAATTGTGCAGCACGGGCTCCTTCGTCGTGCTCTAATGTTACACTAACTCGTGAACGAATGCCACAGTAATCGCTGACTAATCGCGCACTTATCGCGCGCTAATCGCACACTGACCGCGCACCATCGCGCACTAGTCGCGCACTCATCGCGCACTAATAGCGCGCTGATCACGCGCAAATCGGTAGTAGTAGTAGTAGTAGTAGTAGTAGTAGTAGACTAGTAGTAGACTAGTAGTAGTAGACGGCTAGTAGTAGTAGTAGTAGTAGTAGTAATAGTAGTAGTAGTAGTAGTAGTAGTAGTAGTAGTAGTAGTAGTAATCGTAATAGTAGTATTAGTAGTAGTAGTAGTAGTAGTAGTAGTAGTAGTAGTAGTAGTAGTAGTCGTAGTAGTAGTAGTAGTAGTAGTAGTAGTAGTAGTAGTAGTGGAAGTAGTGGTAGTGGTAGTAGTAGTAATAATAATAATAGTTGTAGTTGTAGTTGTAGTTGTAGTTGTAGTTGTAGTAGTAGTAGTAGTAGTAGTAGTAGTAGTAGTAGTAGTAGTAGTAGTAGTAGTAGTAGCCATAGTAGTAGTAGTAGTAGCAGTAGTCATAGTAGTAACAGTAATCTTAATAGTAGTAGCAGTTATAGAAGTAGTAACAGTACTAGTAGTCGTAGTCGAAAATAATGAAGGTAGAAATAAAGGAAGTGGTAAGGATAATACGGCGGCACCCTGTGGTGCGAGCACAACCGATCGGCAATGGCAATCACGGTCGTGGTTGCAGGGTACTAGTAGGACCAATTCGAATACAAATGAGCATCGTGCACACAACAACTTCTATGACAGCCTATTTCTCTTTGTAGTAGTTAAGTGTTGAGCCGGCAGTGGTCATGATACACGCAGGCCGTGCGGCACACATCAAGCAAAGCCAGGCTCTCGCCATCGCAGTCGGCAAAACACTCTCTAGAGCAAAACCAAGGCAGGAGGATCTTTCGTGTTTGCTGCGCAGGCCGCCCGTGCTGGTCGGGCATCATTTGTGTTGCTTGGGCCGAGCCCGCCCGAGGACCGGGTCGGGCGAAAGGGGGGGATAGCAAAGGGGGGGTTTGAGAATCAGCTCACGTAGCTGATTTTCCCGGCGCCTCCCGGCGACAGAGGCCGCCATGTATCGAGGAATGGGCCCCTCGGTGAGGCCGAAACCAGCTGCATGCAGCAGATTTCGTACCCCCCCCCCCTTTCCCAATCCCCCCTTTTCGCCCCGCCCGAGAGGACGCGAGGCAGGGTCCTGGCAGGAACACCCAGCCCCCTTGGGGCCTGGCGGTCGCGGTACGCAGCCGTCATGTTGCCGAAGACGCGAGGAAGGATAATTACCCAAGGACCACCCGGACCATTGGGGGCCTGGCGGCCGCGGTTGTCAGGGTGTGCGAGTGGCGCCGCGCGCAGGTCTTCGGGCAAGGCCGTCGGGAAATTACGCTGACGGACTCCTGACGGCAAACGTTACTGATGATTGGGCGGGGGGGGGGGGGGGGGGGGGGAAACGTGGGCAGGGGCAGAAGCGTGGGGAACATAGGGGTAGGGGTAGGCAGAGGAGGCGTGAGAGGATCATATGTGCAAACGGCCCTTGGAAGAAGGACATGTAAATACCCAACTGAGGTCGTTTAGCGGTCTCACATTGGGATAGCACTCCCATCCCGCCTGTACAAGCCTCCCAGGCAGAAGCAAAGGAGGACCGCGACCCAGACCCTGAGAAACGGCAATGGCTGCGACGACGCCGAGCCCGAAAGCGACGACGAAGAACAGATGATGACAAGTAGTCGGAGATTGAGGGGGAGAACGGAAGGAGGATGAGAAAGAGGAGAAGGAGGAGGAAGAGCAGGAGAAAAAGTAACAAGAGAAACAAACAGGCATGAGGAGGGTGGCAAGGTGGAGGGGGACGAGTGATATAGCGGAGGGGGGAGGTGAATAAAGATCCCGCCGCCAGCAGCTGCACCGCCCAAACGGACTCGCACCGAGACGACTGACAACCTTCTCGGCATCGTGCACGTATTCGAGGCGAGACGGCGATCCCACCCCAGAACCAAGCGGCCGCACAGCAGGCACCGAAACGCCGCTGTGCCAATACACCAGCGCGCTGAGGCCCGACTCGGCCCCCCTTCGAGGCTCGGCTGAATGTGTTCAGCAACCCCCGTTCACCTCCTCATCCTCATTCCCCTCCTTCCTGTTCCGTTCTCTCTCCTCCCTCCTGGGTTACCTCCCCGTGTCGCCGGTTCTCCGTGCTTCTCCCCCTGCCTGCCCCCCCCCCCTCCATCCTTCCTCCCCCTCCATCCTTCCTCCTCCTCCTCCTCCTCCTCCTCCTCCTCCTCCTCCTCCTCCTTCCCCCCACCATTACCAACCCCAACGCCCCCAACCCCAACCCACCCCCCCCCCGTCCCCTCCCCCCCCCCCCCCACCCTTCCCCTCCCTCCTCCTCCTTCCTCCTTCCCCTCCCTTCCCAGCTCCGGTCCTCTCTCCTCCCCTCCTGGGTTCCCCCCCCGTGTTTACCGTTCATCCCTCGTCCGCCCTCCCTCCCTCCCCCGGCTCCTCCGGGCTTTCCTCCCCCGAGGCCTGCCCCCCCTCCATTCCCTACCTCCCTCCCCTCCCCCTCTCCTCCTCCTCTCCTCTCCTCCCCCCCCCCTCCCCCACCCCCCTCCTCCTCCTCCTCACACCACCCCCCCCCCCCCCTCTCCCCCCCCCCCAAATCCCCCCCCCCCCTTTCCCCCCCCCCCCCCCCCCCCCCCCCCCCCCTCCCCCCCCCTCCATCCTTCCTCCTCCTCCTCTCCTCCTCCTCCTCCTCCTCACTCTTCACAGCTCACACGTACGCATAATCTGTAATAAAAAAATAAAGTGAAAAAAATAAGCAAACAAATTGCCCTTTCACCCGCCTCCGTCCTCCTCCCTCCCTCCCTCTCGCGTCCGTAGCCATTCCGTCCGTAGCCATTTTGGCTCAAGGTTTGGCTCGAGCGGTTTGCAAACCGGTTCCGCGCCGATCCCCGCCGCGACGCCCGCAAGGGCCGCCATCCGCCAGGCGCGACGCCTGCTTACTCTCCTCCCTCCTACCCCCAGCGGCCTTGCGACGAGCCCGCTCACCATCGCAGAGCGCGCAAACAGCGCGCAAACGCCCGCACACTTTTAAGAGTGCATAAAGCCGCAATGCTGCTCTCTCACCACCACTCTTTCCAGGGCCTCCCGCAGCAAGGCGCTGTTCCCACGACCTTGCCCCCGCCTCGCGCGACGCCTCTCTCGCCAACGTCAGGGCTGCAGCAGCACGGTATGGCTACCTCCCCCACGCAGCGTATGGCTGCTCCTCCCTCCCCGTCCCTATATGCCACGCGCCTGCCTGCTGACTTTTTTCCTCCCCCCCAGCAGCCAGTGCACCAGAAAGGCAGCGCCCCTCCCGAGGTTTGGTATTGCCTGCAGTGCGGCCGGGCCAATACCACTTTGGACGTTTCATGCCCCACCTGCTTTCCGACTCGGGCGGCAGGTCCCCAGCATGCGACAGCCGGCCCCGCCAAAGGTCAGGAGCAGCACAAACCCCTGCAAGGTGCGGGCCCCTGGCCGGGCCACAAGGGCCCACGCTCCTTTTCTGGAAGCACGGGTGGGGTACACATGGGCAAAGGCCATGCGCCGTCAAATGCGCCATCTTTCGACCAGGTGGCTGCGTGGGCAGCGGAGTACGGCTTGCTCCCCGCACCCCCAGGAGACCACACGGTCCAGCCAGAAGCGATCTCCAACAAGGAGCGCAAGAAGCGGGAGAAGGACGAGGCTCGCAGGGCCCGCGAGGCCCAGCGCAGCGAGGGGGAGCAGCCCGCCTCAAAGGCTCCTGGCACCCCACACGGCGCCAAGGACACGGGCATCATCGGGCAGTCTCCCCGGTCGCAGCCTTCGCCTTTTGCGCCTCCTCCTGAAGGTGAGGCCTCCCCCCCCACACTATTCGGCCCCGCCTCTGTGCAGCAGTCTCCGTTCCTCATGGCCGACCAGGCCTTCTCCTCTCTCGGCGCGTTGGATCCTGCCACTGAGCTCTCAGTAGCAGAGCTCACAGCGCAATGCCCTATCCTCACCCCTGACGAGGCGCACTCTCATTCGGCCTGGATCTATCCCCCGCTCGAGCCCGACCGCCTGCTGGAGCACCGCAAGGCCCTTGCCATGAGCAAGGATGCGCTGATCATGCAGCTCAGGGCCTCAACCCTCCTAGGACACTCCGATATGCGTATCACTGAGATCCGTAAGGAGATTTCGTTAGTTAATTTTCAATTGGCCAATGCGAGGGATCCGCTGGCCAAGATTAGCGAGCAAGAGCACGTGGTGGCCTCTCTGCATGCCGATTGCGAGCAATTGGCTGCTAAGCAAGCACAGGCAGAGGAGCACGTGCGTAACCTCGCCCTGGCCCTTCAAACCGCGCAAGCGGACCTCAGCCAGGCATCTGCATTATTAGCTTATTTCAAATCGCAGGCGCCGCCAGTCGCTGCCATCACTGACTCGCTCATGATGGGGGAGGCGGCGGACGAGCCAGGAACAGTACAACGTACTGCGGCACTCTCTGCATCGCACGCGGGCGAAGATCGAGCTGGCCCGCCAGACCTAGGAACGGCCACGCCCCTCACTGCCGCGCCGCCCTCCCCTCCGCTCCTCCAATGCCCCGCGCCCCTCCCAGGCATCCAAGGGTTGGAACAGCCTTACATCACCTCACTCTCCGCGGCCACGCAGAGCAACGCCGAGGCCATGGCCAGGGAGGTAGCCACCATCAAGGCAAGTTTTGACTCCCAGGCCCAGGCCATGCGCAACGCAGTAGACACCCTAGTCTCACAGATCAAGGCCGGGCAACTAGTGCCAGCCGCCGTCTCTAGCCACGGTGCCACGGCCCGGGGGGCCGCCGGGGGGGGGCCACCGCGCCGTCAGGTTCTGAACAAGCCCGCGCTCCCGCCAGAACGGGCCCGCTTTTCCGCCTAGGTTTTGCGCCCAAGCCTGGGCCAGCGCCAGTGCCCGAGACGCCGACAGGGGAGGCGTCCACCACTGCGCCACCAGGAGAGGCCGCTACCAACCAGTCGAGCCCAGCAGCAGCTTCCGTAGGGGAGCCTAGCGAACTGCCCCCGCCTACCCGTTCTGCCAGCCAGCTCGGATGGGACCTCTCTGACGATAAAGGGGAGCCAGTCACCATGGCATCCTCCCGCCGCAGCGCAAGCGCTCAGGCCAGGGGCAGACCCGCGCGCGTGGGTCAGGCCGACGAGCGCACGCTCTCAGGCATCAGCGAGGAAGATTTTGAAGGCAAGCAGGCGGCACGCAGCAAGAGCCCTCGTGGCTCCCGCCGCCCCAGGCGAGCGCCAGCCGAGGCCGAGCTGACGTCCCGCGCAGGGGCCCCCGCCACGGCTGCCCCCCGCAGTCCTGCTGATGCAATGGCAGACGCAGAGGCAGCGGACCTTCGCGCCGAAGCCGAGGCCCACGCAGCACAGGCTGCTCAGGACGACCTGGCCCAGGCAGCGCGCGACGGC
The DNA here is from genome assembly GCA_963575745.1 of Prorocentrum cordatum. Classification (NCBI taxonomy): domain Eukaryota; class Dinophyceae; order Prorocentrales; family Prorocentraceae; genus Prorocentrum; species Prorocentrum cordatum. Next base: position 142,353 of record CAUYUJ010017368.1, on the reverse strand, counting down.
ACGGTTTTTCAGGTCGCTCCCCCGGACACTGCCCACGGGTGAACCTGGGCAGACGACAAAGCATTCGTCGCAGCCCGCTTCCGCCCATGGGGTGGATGCTACCGGTTCTCACGGCTACCTCCATCCAGCTGGTCAGGGATGTTGATGCCATTTTTCCCGCCCTCCAGTCCTCCACCCCCCCTACCTGGCACAGCCTCGCCTTTGACACACCCTACGCGGCTTTTGACTCCGCGGATATATACACCGACGCCAGCGGAGGGGCCTCCAAAGGAGATCTCGCTGGCCCGCCAGCGTGGGCTTTTTGGGTCTTTGCATGGCTCAACGGCACTCGTCACTTTCTCGGCTTCCTCGGGTGTCCCACACCGGAGCTGACAGGAGCAACGAGAGTCTCTGCCAAGGCAGAATTCGATGCCGCCACCTGGGCGGCGCTATGGGCCCTACAGTCCCCGCTTCCTCCCGCCGTTCCTCTCACCTTTCACTCAGACAACATGGACGTGGTCTCTACCGCCCAAGGCGGTACTGTGGCCGAGCCACTCATAGAGCACAGAAGTCGCCTTGACAGTCCGTGCAAGGTCCTGGGTCTGAAACGTCGCTTTAAATGGCAGCACGTGCACGGTCACCAGGCAGACCCACTCAACGAAATGGTTGACACGGTAGCCAGACTTTATTCCCTCGCAGTGCTCCCTCCTCCCGCGCTCCCACCCCTCATGAGTTTTCTCCAGGACAATGCGCGCATCCTGGAATGGCTCTGGCTGGAGTGCCTCCCCCAGCAACAGCGCGCCCTTTACCCGCCTAGCCATCAGGTTAGCCTTAATCCTCCTTTCCCCCCCCCGCACCTCGCTCGCAGATGTTTTTCCAGGTCTCTCAGAGAAGGCAGCCCCTATCGCAGACGCCACCGCATCATGCTGCCTCAGGCTAGCCTCAGCCAACATTCTCTCTCTCACGCCTGCATCGCGCATCTCCCAAAGAGCCAGACTTACGGGTGTGGCCGTCAAAGGACGCCTACATCAGTTGGCCGCCGCCTTTCAACGCAATGGGCTCGATGTTATAGGTATGCAAGAAACGCGAGTCAATGCCAAGGGCTCTGGCAAACGCCAAGTCCCCCCATACATAGTTTTTCTGTCCGAGTCGCAAGCTGGTACTCATGCTTGCGGCTGCGCGCTCTGGGTCAACCTTAGCACGCCCGTATTTCCGAATGCCAAAGGCATCCCCACCTTTCCTATTAAGTCGCATAATGTGCGCATTGTACACCAAGACCCGCGAATCATCGCGGCCGTCATAAGTCAGAACGGCCTACGTTTCAGCATCCTAGTGGCGCACGCTCACCACTCCGGGCGTCCTCTCCATGAGCAGGCCGCATGGTGGCAGCACCTTCGACATGTGCATGACCATATTTTGCCGCAGCCCACTCCCACTCTGGTCCTCATGGACTCCAATGCTGCAGTAGGCACACAAACCTCAGCGGCCATCGGCCCCCAGCATGCGGAGCAGGTCAACACTGCTGGCTCCTTTTTCCATCGCTTCCTACTCGCCTCAAATCTCTGGCTGCCGGCCACCTTTGTGCCCCACCCTATGGGATCGGGCACATGGATTTCGCCAGCACGCGACCCCGCCTTCAAACAACACTGGAAGCGCAGGGATTACATAGCTATCCCGATAGGCGCCTCAGCCACTGAGTGCGAGGTCAAGTACTCCCTTACCTTGGCACTCGCAGTACTAGACCACGCTGCTCCGTGCCTATCTTGCCGCTTCAAGCTTCAGCTGCGCCCGACCGAGGATCAGGGATGCCAGGTCATGCGTATCCCGCACGACCCTACAGCGTACCTCGGCCCGACGGCCAGGCAGCTTTTTGAAGACACATTTAAGCCTCCTCCCGAACTTTTAACCTTTGACTTACACGCCTCTGACCACGCGCTCATCCTTGACCGGGAGGCGCGTAACGCCATGCTACAGGCCTTCCCCCAACCCCGCACGGCAACAGACCGCGCACCTACCAACTCCCGCATCTCTATGGCCACCCTCGTGCTTATGGATGCCAGAGCCTTGACCATCAGTCAGGCCAACACCCTACAACGAGATGCGTGCAACCTTTTATTGCGGGTAGCTATCGCAGCTTGGAAGCGATATTTGCGTTCCAGGCAAGCCTTTACCCGTCCCCAAGCCGCCTTGCTCCACCACGACGAGCTCTCGCTGATGCCCGCAGTCAATAATGCATTCGCCACGCTTGCGGAGCTCGGCGCTGCCCTGCGCAGCATGCGCGCCAGCATGGCGGGCCCTAACGCCTCCATTAAATGGAAGCCCCGGATGCGCATGGCCTGCCTGCACCAATTTTTGGCGGTCTCTCCTATACGCGTTGCTCAAACCCGCTTTCCTCACGGCTGCTCCGCCCCTGCCATAGGTACCGCATATGCAGCCGCCCTTCACCTACGCGCACGCGCAAGCGCCCTCAGGGCTATCATCTTAGCTCAATTCACGCAGGCAGTCCGTTGCTCCGTCGACCTGGACGCCTCTTTTCACCTGCAAGGTATTGCCGCCGAAGTGCACGAGGCCTGGCAGACCTCACAACAGCGCACTGCCTTTGCGCGCCTACGCACGCTCGGCGTTGGCTCCAAAAAGAAGCTACGCTCCTCACCCCTACCTATCCTCTCCACAGCAGCGGGCACCTTCGTTGTCGACGCCACTCAGGCTGCCGACACCTGGCTCTCCCATTTTGCCCGACAAGAGCACGGTGCAGTTATCCCGCTCAAACAAGCCAAGGCCTACGATGCTAGTGCATCATATCTGCCCGCTGACCTCACTGTGGATGTTCCCCCCCCCCCTACTCACTCTTTACCCTAGCGCAAATTGAACGCGCCTATGCCAGGGCCCCTGACTCTGCTCTAAGAAAAAGAAAAGTAAATGAAATAAAACAAATAAAGCAAAAAAAAAATAAAAAAAAAGACAAAAGACAATAAAAAATAAAAACAGACAGGTAAGAAAAAACAAATAAACACAAAAATCCAAACCAACACCAAAGAGGTTTAGAAAAACAACAAGCCATCCATAACGTGGTGGTAATGGCACGACTGTGTCCCATACCTCCCAAGCGTAGACGCTTCAAAGAGCCTTTGTCCAAGGTCGTTTCACATTTCAACCGCTACTAACTACATAAGCAGTATTACCCGGTCCACCTTAAGGCGCAGTTGCGCCTTGAGGAACCGCTGGCCTGGCGGGGAGGGTACAATTTCGACATTTTTAAAGGTAAAGGCAACCCAGCCATCATGGCCAACTCTCGCTCAGTAGTGGCTCCCCCTCACTTTTCCAAGCGGCATCGTGCCCTTTTGCGCAAAGAACTGGTAGAATATCTCCCTCCCATGGCAGGCGCCGCCCAGTCTGGCGGCATTGCTGGGCGAGGCACCGACTTTGCCACGCTCACGGTCCTAGCGCGCCAGGCCTATGCGACCAGCCAGCGTATTTCCTCCGCGTACATATTTATAGATGCAGTTTCAGCCTTTTACACGGCCCTCCGACAGCTCATATTTTATTGCGACTCGCAGCAAGCTGACTTATATTACCTTGTCTCTTCCCTAGACCTTCCCCAAGAGACAGGTGAGGAGCTAATGCGACATTTGCTCTCTGCCCCTCCCGTACTGCAGGAGGCTGGCCTCCCCTCGCACCTCCATGCCCAAATCTCGGTTGCATACGAGCACACCTGGGCTTTCTACCCTGGCGCCTCAGGGGTAGCTCTCACGCTCCGCGGCACCATTCCAGGGCAGCAGTTCGGGGACGTTCTTTTCAACTTCCCCATGGCCCGAGCTAATAACGAAGCTGTTAAACAGCTCACAGACTCACCGCTTGCCCATCTTATCCTCAAGGTCCAGGTGGACAAAGCTGCTCCACGATCTTTTTACGCTCGCCACAAGGACAGCCTGGCCTCCTCCGATACGGATGTGCACCACTACCTGGACTCGTGCTTTTTCGACGATGGTGCCTATGCCTTCCTCGGGCCCACTAAAGAGCTGTTCGACGCCATGCCTGTGCTAATGGCCATCATAGTCGAGGCCTACGCACTCTCCGGTATCAAGCTCAACTTTCAAGTTAACAAAACTATGTGCCTTTTTCAGTTTAGAGGGGAAGCCTCCATATCCCTTCGCCGCAAGCTCTGGGACCCCCAAGGGCTCAATGGGCAAATGTTAGTCTCACCTGCCCTCGGGCATACGCCATTCTCCCTTCACTTCGCCAGAATCTACACATACCTAGGCACGCATTTGGACGAAAAGGGCAGTATAGGCCCCGAGCTCGCCCACAGGCGATCGGAGGCGGCCCCCAGCTGGCGCAATCTTGCTCGTCAATTTTTGCGCCACTCCTCCAGTGCGTGGCTACACGAGCACCTGCACTTACTGGACTCCCTTATCCTTTCCTCCCGTCTTTTCAATGCCGCAGTCTGGCCGTTGCTCACTGGACCGCAAATCGTCACCCTCCAGGGAGAGTTCATGCGAATGTACAGGCGCTTGCTCCACCTCCCAAGGTGCGACAGCACAGCAGAGCGTGACTCCTTTGTCTTGGCCAAAGTCTGCAGACCCCCCCTACCGCAGATATTTAGTGCAATGCGGCTGCGCCTCTTTGGCCGTCTCCTCCGCGCGGGACCTCCGCACCTCATCTCCCTCCTTGCCACGCTCGCCGCAGACATCCCAGACTCATGGCTCGCTTTGGCACAGAAGGACTTACAATGGCTGGGCGATTTTTCTGCCAATCTCGCTCAATTGCCCTCGCCAGCTACTCACCTGGACCAATGGGAGGCCCTTGCCCTCCAATCCCGCACCGGATGGAAGCGTCGAATTCGCAATGCCCTTACAGCGGGGGCCCAGCATTTCGCACGCGCAGCACTCGCCGAGGCCGCCGCTAAGCACTTCTTTGCCATTTCCGCGCCCTGTGGGATCCCCCTGCCGACGGACCATGCACAGCATCCGATCGAGCAGCAACGCCTGGCAGCGCACTACCCATCTGTGCTCACCTGCCCATGGTGCCCGCGCACATTTCTCAAATTTCGGGGGCTAAAGCAGCATGTTGCCCAGGTGCACTGGACCTTGTCCCATCGGGTCAAAGGCCTGGTACCCGACACCGCGGTTTGCCCTGCCTGCAGCCTCCCTTTTGGCTCCCGTGCCAGTCTCATGCAACATCTCGGTTTTGACTCCTTCATCTGTGCTCTCTACCTTCTTTGTCACTCCCAACGCCTTCCACAGGAGCAAATCGCCTCGCTGGCCATGCAGCGTTGCGAAAATGCCAAGCTCCAAGTGAAAACAGGAGTAGGACGCTGGCGGGTGGCACTACCGGCACATCGTGCCAAGCGCGCTACCACCCAGCACTATCGAGACTTTGCCAAGCACCTATCGCAAGCGGACGCTCGCGCCATCATGGCAGTTACCGACTAGGCGCTAGACCCAGCAGCCGTTTCACTGCTTTTTCCTGCCGACGTGCCTCCGCCGCAGCCTCCTCCTCTCCCTGCGCTGCCTGAATGGCCATTTCAACCGCAAGACTACACCGGTCTAGCGACCAATGACATTCCAGCGCGCATCAGGCGCAAAGAAATCTTTATTCTCAACCTCTTTTCTGGCCGCAGGCGAGAAGGGGATATCCAGCCCCACCTGGAATCATTCGCGCCCACTCCCTCGCTTGAGGTTCATATAGTGTCGGTCGACATTGCCATCGACCCCGACACAGGTGATCTCACTAAGTCGGAGACCATCAAGC
>CAUYUJ010017368.1:118302-136523 GCA_963575745.1 Prorocentrum cordatum | reverse complement strand
ACTACTACTACTGCTACTGCTACTGCTACTGCTACTGCTACTACTACTACTACTACTACTACTACTACTACTACTACTACTACTACCACTACTACTATTACTACTACTACTACTACTACTACTACTACTACTACTACTACTACTACTACTACTACTACGACTACTACTACTACTACGACTACTACTACTACTACTACTACTACTACTACTACTACTACTACTACTACTACTACTACTACGACTACTACTACGACTACCACTACTACTACGACTACTACTACTACTACTACTACTACTACTACTACTACTACGACCTACTACTACGACCTACCACTACGACTACCATTTCCTCCACTACTACTTCTACTACTACTACTACTACTACTACTAATAATAATAATAACAATAATAATAACAATAACACTTCAGCTGCCATTTCAACGCGCATTAAGATGCAATTCGTGGCATGTTTTTGGGTGGGAATGCAACCCCGTAAAAGCTCCATAGAAGTTTGTGGCTAACACAACAAGAATATCAGTCTTACTTCATGGTTCAGTCGTCGAGCGCCAGGCAACACAAACACGCATCGGGCCATACGAACACCCAACGGACCACGCAAACACGCGCTCGCCACATACAAGCACATACGCACAGGGAAGAATAACCTGCTTCGCTGAGAAGAGCACGCTCGCCCAGCCTGTCCCGAAAACATTGCACGCTGCATCTTCGCGGTGCTCAACACGGCCTCGGCGAGGAAGCCGAAATCATTGGTTTTACTATGGTTTTGGCCCCATGTTGGCCTCCTGAGGGGGGGACCCTAATTAAAGCCCCCCTCTTGTTTGATCGATCTCCTCCAAGATGGCCCCGAGAGGCGCCCAGGAGGCCCCAAGAGGCCCCAAGATGGCCCCATGATGGCCCCATGACGGCCCCAAGAGGCCTCCAAGAGGCCCCCAAGAGGACCCCGAGCGGCCTCAAGAGGCCTCCCCGAGACACCCAGGACGCCCAAGAGTCCCTCAGGACGGCCCTCTACTCGCCTGGGCGTCGTTTCTGGATGGGTTGGTGGGGATACTTTTTTTGATTTGCGGCTCCAAGGACGGCTCCAGGGAGTGGGTCAACTGGCGGGGATACTTCTTCTTTTTTTGATCTGCGGCTCCAAGGACGATTCCAGAGAGCGGGTCGTATCGAGCATGGGGCAGCACGCGAGATAATTGCCAGCGGGCCAAAAGCCGACGCCGGAGTGCACATGCGCCAGAGAGAGCAAGCTTGGGGGGCCAAGCGAAATAATTGCCAGTGGGCCAAAGGCCAACGCCGGGATGCACGTGCGAGGAGAGAACCCCAAAAGGCCCAGCAAAAGCAGGACGGCGAGCAGATAATTGCCAGCGGGCCAAAAGCCGACGCCGGAGAGAACCTGCGGGGGAAAATTGAACCGCATACCGACGAGCCCTGCACCCGGTGAAAGCGAGGCTTAAACCAGGAACCCTCACTCACGGAGCAACTAAAGCTCATGGACGGCTGCACGCAACCAGTGGGTTGAAGCACCACTGAGCACGGTCGTCAGACCGAAGTGCGTCGAGGGGGGCGTGGGCCTTCCCGCCGACCCCAACAGGCCAAGGTGCGCCCAGGCGGGCGAAGACCATGTCCGAGAACGGGGCCAAGTGGTGAAGCCGTCGCAGGTGCCTGCCAAGGAGGGGTGCCACAGAGCAGAGCCGACGTAAAAGGGGGCAGTGTGGAACGATGGGGCGGGCCTTAGGCCGGCGTTCCCAGCCGCTCGATGGCCCGGGCGGGCGAGGCGGGCCCATGTCCGAGAGAACCAGGCCAAATCCAACCGCGCGCGTGGATTATTTCAGCCGGCGCCACACGGGCTAAGTCCACGGTGCACCGTGGAAAGCTAGTCGCAGCGCGGCCATAGAGGTGTCACACATCCAGGGGGGGAGTGCAGGGAGTGCCACGACCTGTCACTGCGGTGAAACAACCACGTCGAACGTCCTGCTGTGGATGTCGAGGTGAAGTAGGGGGAGGGGGCGCAGCCGATAGCCGCAGGTCAGGTGAATACGTGGGGGAAGGACGAAAGCCCAGCGGCCACCGTCAGCCAAGGACGCAGCCCTGCGTCGTCGGAAGGTGTTCAGGAGGGAGCCTGTCTGGTGGGGGGGAAACGCCACCAGGTCGATGCCGTCGGATGCGCTACTTATGGAGCGGAGTGCCTTCGGCCTGCAGCCCCAGCCATCCAACGTGAGTGCCCAGCGGGCACGCCGGGCCCATGTCAGATCAGAGAAAGGGCCAAAGTGAACCGCGTGACGGAAATATGGCAGCCGTTGCCACACGGGCTAGGGTCCACGCTGCACCGTGGGAGTCTAGACGCAGTGTGAGTGGTGCACCTCGTTCCCAAGAGGTGACACAATTGTATCAAGGCCAGGGCCTGCCACTACGGTGAAACCAGCCCCTGCTGTATAGGGACTACCCACGGAGGGGCCTGCGGGGACAGCCGTCCGCATCGTCTTTATCCTCATGATCTGCGCCCCTGTGGGCGGCAAAGGGGCGGTTGAGGACCATCGGACTGCCGACCCACTGGGCCCCACAAGGCACGTCGGGGGCCCAAATGGCCCACAGGGTCAGCGCGATGGAGACCACTTTGTATAGGGAGGTCTGGTGGGGATACGCGAAGCGTCTAAAATTCCTCTCGATGGTCCGAGCGATGCCATGGGGCCCAGTCCTGGGCCGGGCCTGGTGCCCGAGAAGCGTCCCCAGGCGCCGTGCAACGCCCACTCGCGGCGCCATGGAGCAGACCGCTACCGGAGCACCTGAGCCCACGTCTGCCCAGGGCCCGACGGGGCCCAAAAATTCCCGATCCCCTCCCGCAAGACGAGGGCGCGTTCGTGGAGTAGCCCTGTGCCGGTGAGAATCGCACCCTGAGGATAAGAAAATGTGGGGTCATGGGAAGATAGCACAACTTTCCCTGCTATATCTATCGATGCTGATAAGAAGGATTACTTATGGTGCGATGCAAGATATGAAGATCGAAGCGACGATGCGAACTTTGGGGTTGATTGTAAAGTTCGTCCAAAGGTCGCCCCCCGCGCCTCCTGTGGCAATTTGATCCCACATACGCCGCGTGGATAATCAGAGCGGCTATCGCTTGCAGGATTAAGGACGGGCAATTGTTCGCCCTCCTCCGCCTCTCCCTCCCGCCCCCCTCCCCTTCCCTGCCCTCCCCCGTCTGCGCAGAGGCACAAATCTTGCTCACTCGTCGTGCACATCCTTCACATCATGCACGCAGGTCGCACTGCTTTCATTTTCTCGAATCGTGTGCCACCCGTTCACGGGCCAACCTTTTGGTTTGACCAGGCCTCTGCTGCTGTTGTTCCCGCAAGACAGATGTGGATTCCCGCTTCCAAGGTCGTCTCGTGGTGCCCCAGGGGTCGAGATCGCCCCCCCCTGGCACGCCTCCGATTTGGACGCCTGAAACGGGTACGGAAAAAATGGGTCCGATGCCCAACACAGCACACGTTGTCCAAAACCGACAGCGGCCGCTGTGGGACGGGCGGCCTTGCGCATGAAATGGACAACGTCCGCAGAAACGCCGACGGCGATCCGTGTTCAAAATGGACAGGAGCTGCGGTCGGGGGGACGTACAGGTGGGGTAGGAGTAGAGGTGAGGTTGCAGGAAGACCGCTCTCGACGACTACTGGAACACGAACATCTGAGCACCCGCGGGGCTCGTTCTCCAAGCCCACCTTGGGGTGACCCCCCCCTACGAACCCTCGATGGAGCGCCGTTCTCTTTTTTTCGCCGATTATTGGCATTTTCGGGGGGGAGAGAGGCCGGGAAGGGGGATATAATGTAACGCCTCCCCCCGCCGTGCGCACGGCGGCAGTGCCCGGAGCGCACAGGGGGGGGGAGGGGCGTTACGTTATTAGGGGGGGGGGGGGGGGGAGGGGGCTGTAATGCCCATTATGCCCCCGAGGTGAGGAGGGAGGAGGAGGAGGAGAGGAGGAGGAAGGAGGAGAGGGAGGGAGGAGAAGGAGGAGGAGGAGGGAGGGGAGGAGGAGAGGAGAGGAGGAGGAGGAGGAGGAGGAGGAGGAGGAGGAGGAGGAGGAAGAGGAGGAGGACACCCGATGCTGGGCGCCCGCGCCCGCGCGAGGGCCTCTGTCACCAGCCGCAGGCGGAACTGCTGCCCCTCCTGGGCCCGCGGCCGCAGGCCCCACTCGAAGCCGGGCCCGACCTGCCGGCGCGGGTGTCCCCCTCCTCCTCCTCCTCCTCCTCCTCCTCCCCTCCTCCTCTCCTCTCCTCCTCCTCCTCCTCCTCCTCCTCCTCCTCTCCTCATCATCATCATCATCATCATCATCATCATCATCATCATCATCATCATCATCATCATCATCATCATCATCATCATCATCATCATCTTCCTCCTCCTACTCCTCCTCCTCCCTCCTGCTTCTTCTACTCCTCGTCAACATCGAATCGAGAAATACGATCAAGTCAGAAGGTGCCTCGGATCGAGCCGGATTGACCATGGAGTCGAGGTCGAATCGGGATGTACAAAAATGCCATGCGGGCCGCATCGGAGCGTCGGAATCAGATCGTACCAGGCCAGCCACAGTCGATATAAAACGGTATCGATCGGATCATGGGTCCTGACTCGTGCCTCCTCCTCCTCCCCTTCTCGCATCGTGATCAAAACATGGCGTGATGTGTGTTGCCCCTGGGAGCTATACCGGGCCTGCCAGACCGTCGAACAACACCGCGGATGATGAGCTGGCCCCAGGGAAGGGGTCGAGACCTCGGGGAGGTCCATTACTGACAGAAAGCGGCTTCGGGCGTCTGTGTAAAGAGGAAGCGATCGGGAATCGGCGAAGGAACATACAAGCTGTTGGGCACCCTGGGATTTGTTCTCGCACACAGAAGCATCAGCCAGCCAGGCCCGACCTGGCAAGGAGGGGCTTGGACTCGGATTCGGGCAAGCAGCGCGACAACCAATCTGGCAGAGGGCGTCCAACTCGATCGCACCCCTCCCATTTGCTTGAATCCCACCCGCCCCACCAGCAACGACACCACACGATATGCACTGGGACAAGAGTAGGGGGAGATCGGATCAAGGATCGAGGAAGGAGGGCCACAGCCGCTGGACGTGTTTGGGGACTTCTGCTGTGCCACCGTGTGCCTGCAAACTACTTCAGGAGAGGTGGCGGAAGGGAGTGATGGGATGGGGAAGGGAGAGGGGATGAGGAGGCAAGCGAGGTGCGTTTGGCCACATCTGACATCCTGCCCCTCCATCCCATCCCTTCCCATGGCGCTGATATTTTCTCTATCCGCCAACGGGTGTCATAGCAAGCCTGGAACATCCTAAATCACCCCATCGTGTTATGCGTTCTCTGAACATCTGACATGTGTACATTGGAGGAGGTGGCGGATAAGCAGGAGGCTGAGCAGGAGGAGGAGGAAAAGAAACGTGAAGGAGGAAGGCGAGGACGAACTGCAGCAGCAGGAGCAGGAGGAGCGGGAGGAGCAGGACCAGGGGAAGGCGGGGTAGGAGAAAGGAAGGGGGCGACAACGACGAGGCTCGGACCCAGAAACGTGGCCCGCACTGACACGAGAGCGGCATTTGGTGGTCTCCAAACCAGGTGGTGAGACACCCGGTGGTGACCCCGATTCCCCCAACAAATAATTATGGGTCACCACCGGGTTTGGGGACACGCGGTCGCCACGAGGCTTTGCGTTTCCTGGGCCAGCCAGCGCTCGAAAACCATTACCCAAATCGCCCAAAACTCACCACCGGGTGTTCTCACCACCACGTTTGGGGGCCACCAAGCCATTCCGAACGATGGGAGCAAAGCGCCGGTCCTGAAATGAGGCCAATGCTGCAGCGGGGGTGCAATTGTGGAAGGACCGACCGATGACCTTCAGATCCGAAAAAACAGGTACAGTCGGACTGCTGGAGCAAGGAACGCGGAGTACGTCAGGAACGAAACCCTTTTTTGGCACCGCAGAGCCCGGGTGCACGAGGAAGGCTAGAGGAACAACCACGGAATGCCCTAAGGAACAGCGAGGCCCTTCCGAGCCAAAACCGGTCCTTACTTCAGCGTCTTGGCCGCAAGAACACTGTGAACGAAAAACAGCACGCCGAGGGACGCGATCCACTCTCATGCCGTCCTCCGGGGGAGGGAGCAGAGCAGCATCCATATTGCGGAGGGAGGGGAACGGTATCCATAACTATTGTGAAAGTATTCGCCGCCGTGCCTCGGGGCAGGGAGTGGGTGTGCCCTCAGGGCCTCTGCCCAGTCCCACGAGCCTCCGTCCTCGGTCTTCTTTTTTTGTAAACCCCAGGTCGCGCCGAGCTCCTCAGGTCTCCTGTCAGTTGGCAAACGGGGCCACTCCCAGGAGAGGCAGCGCGGTGAGGCTCGAGAGGAGGGGCCAGTCCCACGAGCCTCAGTCACACTGCCTCTCAAGAGGCTCGAGAGGCAGGGGCCCATCCCCGCGAGCCTCGTCACACTGCCTCTCAAGAGGCTCGAGAGGAGGGGCCCATCCCCACGAGGCTCGAGAGGAAGGGGCCCATCCCCACGAGCCTCAGTCACACTGCCTCTCAAGAGGCTCAAAGAGGAGGGGCCCATCCCCACGAGGCTCGAGAGGCAGGGGCCCATCCCCACGAGCCTCAGTCACACTGCCTCTCAAGAGGCTCGAGAGGAGGGGCCCATCCCCACGAGGCTCAAGAAGAGGGGCCCATCCCCACGAGCCTCGGTCACACTGCCTCCCAAGAGGCTCGAAGAGGAGGGGCCCAGTCCCGCGAGGCTCGAGAGGCAGGGGCCCATCCCACGGGCCTCGTCGCACTGCCTCTCAAGAGGCTCGAGAGGAGGGGCCCATCCCCACGAGGCTCGAGAGGCAGGGGCCCATCCCCACGGGCCTCGGTCACACTGCCTCCCAAGAGGCTCGAAGAGGAGGGGCCCAGTCCCGCGAGGCTCGAGAGAGGAGGGGCCCCGTCCCACGAGGCCTCCGCCCTCGGCCCCGAAAGCGCCTCCCCCAGGGGGGCCCCCCGAAGCGCCACGTGCCTCCACAACCCAAGGGCTCCTAAGTTCACGCTTCGCGCTCCGCGAAGCGCGAAGCGCGAATAACTTCGCGCTCTCGCGCCGCCCCCCCAAAGGGAGAAAAGGAGGACGAGGAGGAGGGGGAGGAGAAACGAGGACCGCGAAGCGCGAAGCGCGAATAACTTCGCGCCCTCGGGGGAGCCCTTGACAACCCCACAGGGGGGGGGGGGGCTGGGCGCGTGCCCTCCCGGGGGGGGGGGGTCTCGCCGCGGCCCGCCGCGCGCCCCGCCCTCGCGCCCCGGAGGCCACCGCCTTGGCAAACGGGACCCTCGCCGTCGCTCGGACGTCCACTTCCCGTGCACGTTTCGGTGTCGTGCGTGTTTTTTTGTCGCTCGATGGCCCAGGATCGTCCTCGATGGTGCTCGCCGAGAAAAAATGCACACGTCCGAGCGATGCCAGGGACCAGGAGAAGACGGAGCAGGACCACAGAGAAACGACGCAGGACCACCCGGAAAAGCAAGCAGGACCGCGCGGAAAGGAAACAGGACCCGGAGAAAACAAAACAGGACCACAGAGAAACGAAACAGGACCACCCGGCAAAGCAAACAGGACCGCGCGGAAAGTAAGCAGGACCTGGAGAGAACAAAACAGGACCACCGAGAAACGAAACAGGACCACCCGGCAAAGCAAACAGGACCGCGCGGAAAGTAAGCAGGACCAGGAGAAAACGAAGCAGGACCACCCGGAAAAGCAAGCAGGACCGCGCGAAAAGTAGACAGGGCCAGGAGATAACGAAACAGGACCACGGAGGAACGAAACAGGACCACACGAAGAAGTAAACAGGACCACGAAAAAACTAAACAGGACCAGGAGAAAACTAAACAGGACCACAGAAAACTAAACAGGCCCGAGTCAACGAACGATCGCCTCGAGACGCCCAAGATGGCCCCCAGACGGCCCAAGAGGCCTCCGAGGCTCCCAAAATTGGCCTCCGAAAGGCATCCCGACAGGGCCCCAAGAAGCCTTAAGTCATTCGTTGTCCTTGGGCTGTTTGTGGACCTGGGCGTTCTCGCCTTGACGGTTTCCCCACTCTGCCAGATGGCCCTTGAGGCCCCCAAGACCTCCCCTAAACGGCCCAAGTCGCAGAGGGCCCCAAAACGGCCCAAGAGGGCCCCAAGACAGCCCAAGACGCGCCCAATACTGCCCAAGAGGGCCCCAAGACGGCCCCCAAAGGGGCGCAAAAGAGGAGCACGACCAGGAAATCCGAGCCTTCCGCTCCAAGAGGCCCCCCACGAGGCCCCGAGAGGCCCCAAGAGGCGCCCTGGAAGCCCCACGAAGCCCCCAAGAGGCCCCAAGAGGCCCCCACGAGGTCCAAAAGAGGCTCCAAGATGCCCCCAAGCGGCCCCCAAGAGAGGCACCCGAGAAGCATCCCACGAGATCTAAACAAACATCCAATAGGCTCCATCCCACAACCCAGGCACGGTGGCGGGATGGGCCGAAGGCCATTCGATTGAGGCAGCTGGGCACGAGGAAGGAGAACGAGGAGGAGGAGGAGGAGGAGGAAGAGGAGGGAGGACGAGGAGGAGGAGGAGGAGGAGGAGTATATATATATATATATATATATATATATATATAGCGAGCGATCACAATGATCCTTACCGAAGACAGTGGCCTGCCCAGGGTGGCGCACACCCAACCACCTACGCCACCTGGGCAGGCTGGGGGACGACGGGAGGCGGAGGAGGGCAGGCGGGGGGCGGGAGAGAGGCTGGGCGGCGCCTGGCGGCGAGGGACGCCTCCACGTCGTCGCCCAGCGCGATGGCCCCGACAGGCGCCGCACGACGCGCGCGCGGGGCCGCGCTCGCCGCTCTCTCTCCTTCCCCCCCCTTCGCCCGAGCCCTCTCCTTCCGCTCCTTCCCCCAAACAAGGCTGCCAGGGACCTTGCCCTGGGCGATCCTCTGAAGATTCTGAGACCCCGCCTTCTCGAGGCGGCCCGAACACTCCTTACTCAGGTCTCGAAGGTGCTGGGTCGAGTACGCTCCACATGCAAGGCACCACAAAACATTGGCCTCAGGCCAATACGCCAGAGCATGGGAGGGGTCCACAAGACGACTTCTGACACAGACCGCAGCCGTCGGACGAAAAACCGACCCAGACCAGACCATGGGAGTGCACGGCGAATTCAGAAAGCCGTTAAATCACGGCTGGTCGAACTGCACCCACATTTCTGACACCGCGAGAAATCCCCACAAATGATAGGGCACGAATGGGTGGTCCGAGCCGCAGCCGAGCGCAAAAGCTGGCGAGCCGACCTCCGAACCTTCACCTTAGGGGGTCGGGGAGGCCGACGGCCTTCGTGCTCCATAACATCAGACATCACATCCAAGATATGATTCTGCACTTTCCGAGCTAGACCATCCGCAAAGCGGACGGGCGCCGAAACTCCATAGGGCACCTGGACCTGGCTCGCAAAATGGCCAGCAACTAAGTCGGCCACAGCATTTGCCAGGACAACTCCAGGATTCAAACCCCGACGGGCGGCATCATCCACACTGAGATGGCTCGGAATCTGCACGAGAACCACATCACCGAGACGCTCCAGAGCACACTGGACACGGCTCCACAAATCAGAATGGGTCTGAATTCGCTTGCGGAGGCCAGCCTGGACACGAGCGAACCCTCGGGCAACATACGCCGAGTCCGCAGTATAACCCAGGCAGGCTCCATCACCCGCCGACTCTAGGAAGACAACAAGGGCCCAGAGCTCACCCCGATGCACAGACTGCTTCCCAGAGATGTCCCCCCTCTTAAAAACTTGATGTCGGCTTCCGACACCAGGGGGGGAGGGTTTACAACATCATGGCCAAAAAACCGCGACGCCCCAAGACACCCGCCTAAGACGCGTATCCTTCGTGATCTCCCCACCACTCGCGTCCCCAGCGCCCCAGATGCGAGTTCCTTCACAAGGCCCAGGAAACACACCAGCGGCAGAGAGGATCGGGTCGTCGGGAGGAGGAGGGACCAATGTCCATTCGCGGGGTACGAGGCCGCGAAGCCAGAAACATGGAAGGTCAATGGCAGCAGCCGCCGCCTTCCGAGAGAACGCATTATCTATTCGCTGGAATTCGGCATTGCACGGGCATTGCCAGAAACGATGAATGTCCGTCTCTGGCTCAAGCCCACACCGAGGGCAAGTGACCTCGCACTCCCCCCCACACGCCTGAATTCGAGCTCGCGTCCAGACAGCCCCAGAGAGGACCGCCCGAAGCAAACCCCACTTCTGCACCGACTTTCGTCGCAGAGACGCAAGGTGCCTCCACGGGACCGTAAGGCCGACACCAAATGCAAGACCCCCTCCATGGCGGAGCTCGGCGGCAGCGGACCATAAACGCGCCTCAATGCTTCGGTCCACTTCCTTCTTAAAATCCGACGTCATAAAAGCCTGGGAGCGAAGCTCATCGGGCAAGGCGAAGACATCCCCCCCAGGAGCAACCCAAGACCACGGCCCCTCGAGCTTCCATCCCAGGGCCGTCATCGTGGCAACCACAGCAGAGACGGGCCCTTTAACATTATGCCACCTGCGCTGGGGCCCCAAGGAATCGCTACGATCAACCGTGGCCTGCCAACAGGCACGCATGCGATCCAATCCTTTTTCTGGCAGTGAGGCAACAATCTGAAACCAGGATTCCAGCAGCTGAAAGACAGCGGTGAAAGCTGGGCCCTTTTTCCGTACCTCGAGCGCCAACAAGGTCGTGAGACGTCGCCCTGCCGCGCCACGAGCCAAAGTGCTGGCGAGTGCCCTCCTCCACTTCTGCAGGACCGAGGGCGCGACCCCAAACACTTTCCAGGCGTAGGGAGCCTGCGGCAAAGCCCCAGTGAGGATCAACCGCGCCCCGATCTTGCGAGGGGCCACTGCAGCTAGCTTATTAATTCTGCAGGCGCGACGAGTGGCCTGACCCAAACGCTTAGAATGCCGAGGCCTGGCAACTGCAACGCCACTGCCTCTCCCGATGCCAAGGTCTGCCGCAACCGAGGCCACTTCGACCTGGATGCCTTTTAGACCAAGCCCATCTTGGATCTCTCTCGCCACCGACAGCTCAGACGCCACGATGGTCGACTTGCTAGCAATCTTGAGCTGCTCAGATGCACAGCCCGAAACAAAAACAGCACCAGAGGAGACGAGCTCCCGAATTACATCTCGCTTCAATCCCTCGGCACGCTGAGTGACATCATCAATCCAGGTGCGCAGGGACACGAGAGAACTACTGGCACACGCGCGCTCACAAATATCGAACATCTGGCATTTCGAGAAATCGGGGGCCCTGCGAGCGCCAGCCACGAGGCCCCCGTGCGGAAGAATGGGAGGGGCATAGACCCCTTCGTCCCTCAAAAGCCTGGGCCCCATGTGGAGAATAGTTCCCAGGGCCAAGGGGTGAGGGGGAAAGTCCAAGTCGACCGCATGATCGACAACCTTTTCCCATCGAATGATATCATAAAAAGCTTCGACGTCCGGATCGACGCTGAGCAATACTCTGGCAGCACAGACGCAAGAGCAGCCTCATCAGCATAACACCTGAGCAGAGCCTCTCGTAGAGCGCTGTTGCCTCGCACCGCTGCGTCCCAAGGACCAGAGCGAGCAGAAGCCCAACTCTCCGCAGGTCGCGACCGCATGCGACTCCACAAACGACCCAACCAGGTGAGCAATCCTATGGCGCGATCCTTACGCACATCAGGTTTGCGAAGCAAGGCGATGATGGCCGTTAGCCATTGCCAAGGCCAAGCGACCCTAGCTTCAACCTGCTGGAAGATGGCAAGCAGAGCACGGCGGCCAGACTCAGGCAGCCACCACACGTCCCTCTGGCCGACCCCCTCGATGCCACGGGCCTTCCGCGGCGAAATGCCACGGAGCGCCTCCTCCAGCTGTTCCAGAGTGAGCGGTTCCAGCACGTCGAGCAACGCCAGCTGACGAGCCTTGTCCAGCACACGGAGAGCGAGGCCATCATCGTACCCCGACGGCGTCCAGAGCTGGGTCCAGACCGCTGCCTTCGCCTCCATCACTGAAGCAGCGTCGCACGAAGTAGCTCCATCTAGCCTCACTTCCGAGACCTCAGCCGTGGGGTCACGCACAAATCGATGAAGAGCTCCACAACCCAAGACGGCCTGCTGGTGCACCCAGTCGCGGAAGGCTTGGTACCGCTGCCGCGCCACAGCGCGCTGGGCCTGGTCCGAGGCCGCACGCGCACCTTCGGCGAACTTCATCAAAGAGTCCTGCGAGGCTCCATCCAGCGCACGCAAGCTCCGCAGCCAACGATCCCGCCGGCGAGCAGGAAGAGGGACCAACTGCGAGGATGGAATCGACCCTGCAAGAAGTCGCAGCTGATCTCGCAGATGACGAGCACGGGAAAGGTCTCGCTTATCTCCCTTCTGACCGACAAGTTCGTCTAGCAAGTTGGCTACCGTCCCCCACCATCTGGCACTGGGGTCAGCAACTGTAGGATAAGGCTTGCTGCCTTCAAAACAACCAAGCTGAGGGCCCCGAAGCTGAGATCGTCCACAATACTGCTTTCTCGCCATGGGGTCCACCTGATACAACTCGAGATAATACAACTCCATGGTGGAAACCCAGGTTGCGAATTCAGTACCAAGAGCCTGAGCGTCATCATCAGCAGCCTGAAATGCCACGGACTGCTGAACAAAATCAGGGACAGGAACAACTGAATGCGAAGGCCTGGGCGCCACCTGCTGCCACAGTAAGTCCTTCGCCTCAGCAGACCACTCTGCCTGGATGGAAGCGTAGGTGTCCAATTCAGACTCCGCGACGGCCACCTGCTCATCGTCGTTATCATCAGGGACATCCGTTTCTTCCTCGTCCGTGAAAAACTCGTCCTCGTCCTCACCATAGAGGGAATACTGCAAGGGCGGAGGGCTCTTGATACTCAGCTTACGCCTCGGTCCCCACGTAGTCGGAGACGGCGTCAGCGCTGGCTGGGGGCGAGCATCCCGAAGAGCCTTGGCCTCCGCTTTCTTCTGCGAACGCTTGCTATCGGGGTCAGCGAGAGGTTTTGGGCGACCAGGATGAGGAAAAGCACGAGGCAGCCGCATGATCCAAGCTCTGGCCCGACTGGCGTCGAAGTTGAGCTGAAGCTCAAGACCGTAGTGAGCCTTCCCCGCCTCCTCGACCGCCTGGAAATCCGCCAACAACGACTCGACCCAAAGTACCGCGTGTTGAGACGCAACCATGTAATCCAACATTCGCCCCGAGCCCAGCGCGCAGGTATATTCCGTGTTGGTGGGGGTGATGATCGCACCGTTGACCATGGCCAGCCAGCCTGTGCTAGCCAACTCCTTTGGCGTCATATTCCAATCACCGATGGCCAGCCATGGCCCCTGGATCGTAGAAACCAAAGTGCCGACATTGGCCAGCTTAGCAGCATTCGCCTTCGGGCCCACCGACGAGGTCATCTACACTCCAACAATGAGCAAAGACTGGCCTTGGGCCCTCAGCTGCATGGCCACCATATCCCGACAATCAATGCCAGGCTGGCCCTTCGGACCGCGGTCCAAATCTCGCAACCCGACCTGATCCGAGGGTGAAGAAGCTAGGTGGCGCATCGACTGAACCTTGTACTTCTTAAGGGTGCCCATGGTAATACCTCCTGCCTTGGACTTACCATTCGACTCGTAAGCCGCAGAGAGCATGCCAATGTAGCCAGCCTTCCTCCAGTCATGCAACGATTCGTGGGACCCCACAACTGGAACGTGGGTCCCAGGGAAGACAAGGATATCCGCTGCCCGATCACGACAGACCTTTCGCGCGGCAGGGCCCCATCCACCCAAGTTACGCATATACAACGTTCGCCTCGACGGCGAACATGTAGGGGCCGAACTTGCACGCGGCAAAGGCGGGCTCGCCCCTCGCTCACAAGGCCCGCCGCGAACGAGGGGATCAGAAAGGCTAAAGGCCAGACTGGCCTGCCGAAGCCGCCGTCGACCTCGCTGTGGCCAACAACGCCTCCGCCTCCTCCTTCAACTTGGACTCAATGGCCGCCAGACGGGCAGCCCCCACTGCATCAGGTGCTCCAGGCGCGGTCGCCGCTGCGGGCGCATCCCCACCAGGGGCGGCCGCTGGCGCCGTAGCCGCTGCAGGCACCGCAGGCGCCTGACCCGCAGCCTGCGCAGCGGCGTCGCCTGCAGGGGCCGCGGCTGCCCCAGCAGCGGCGCCTGCCCCAGCGACAGGCGGTGGCCCAGGGGAGTTCTCCCTGCGCCTCTTGGTGATCTTCTCGCGCATCTCCGCGAGCTTCTCCTTATGCTCCTCCAGCTTGTCGTGAGCCTCGCCGAAAGTGGTACGCAGGGTGTGCATCAGCGCCTCCATCACCGCCTTCTTGCGCTTGTCCAACTCAGCGACGTCCGATGGGGGAATGAGCCCATCCGCATTACTGAATTCCTCGCCCAACGACAGAGTGAACATGGACTCGTCCACCGCCTGGGCAGACATCAGCGCCGACAAATCGATGGTGTTAGGGGATACCCCCGCCTGTGCAGTAGTCTGAGCCTCCACCGAAGGCACCATTGAGCGGAAAAGCCTGGCCCTCTCTGTCTCCGCTCGGGCCAATGTGGCTGCTGCATCCTGCAAAGTACCCTTGCACTTCTCAAGTTCCATCGTCAACTTGAGCTGCTGAGACTGCGCCTTATCGAACGCTGTCTGGGCCTTCTGCACCTTCGACGCCGCCGCCGTCACCTGCTGAGTGATGGGTTGCGCCGACTCCGACTTCTTTCCTGCAGCACGAGTCGCATCCAGCAGCGCCTGGGCCGCCTTCGCCTGCTCGGAGCCGCCTCCCTTGATGACGGCCTCTAGCTGCACCTCGAGGGCGGCCTGCTGCTGCAAGTGCTTGCCATTGCCCTTACCCTTCGCTGCCTTCGGGCCCGCCCCTTCCCCGTCACCCGCCTCAGGAGGAGGTAGGTTGCTGAAGGGCGCACCACACAGGCACGTGTTCTGATACATCTGCAACTTACTCGTCCAAGCCCAGCGCGAACAAGCCGAGCACTTGACCTTCGAGTCCTGCGTCTGCTGTGCCCCCTCGCGAAACCTCCTCTGAGTACCTGGCCATGGCGGAGGCGGCGGCACCATCCACGGCTGCTGAACCACATGGTGCCACGGTGCCCAACCAATACTGGAGCTCGTAGGAGGCGCATGCTGCACGCGCTGAGGCCCAGGTGGCCGAGGGAGGGGTGGCCAAGGATCGCCATCCTGCACCTCCTGCATTTTCCGAGCCTGTCGCCACTTCTTGCTTTTGCCCATCGGGCTGACCGACTATTAGTGATCTGGATCCCCGACACTCGGGGACTTCTGATCCCAGCCGAAATCGCTTGGAGATTGTCGGTGGCCACAAACGCTCGCGGTGCACCTGAGCACGGCGAGCAGTCGGGGCCAAAACGGCTGGAGGAGGAGGAGGAGGAGGAGGAGGAGGAACATTGTCAGGGGGGGTAAGCGATCCCATGAGGAGGGGAGGGGGAGAACAGGAGGACTCTGGGGGGGTAAAGGGGTAACAAAGGGGGGAGACAGAGGAGAATCCGTGTGGCAGGAGGGGCACGTTTCAGGGCCGCTTGGAGGTTTGAGGGGTCGTTGGAGGTTTTGGCTTGCTGGAGTTGTGAATCATTGGAGATTGCATGCTGTTGATTTGTTTGAGGGTTTGGAGGTTTCGAGTGGGACTTGGACGGAGAATGCGGAGAACGAAATGGGAAGGGAGGGGGAGGGAGCATGATGCCAACGAGAACGAAAGACCGACGGCACCACTGGAGGAGACCATTCCACGCCGATCTAAAACCTGCTGCCAGGAGCTGGAGAAGGAATGAGGAGGAGGGATCACCTCCGAGGCCAGCGAGACGGTCATCTCATCCTGTCCAATATCCGTCTACCGTTTCCCCCCCCCCCCCCCCTTCCTATCGTCGTTTGATTTCCCCCCACTCCTCTCTTTCTCTCTCCGTCCCATCCTTCCCGTGCCCTCCTTCCCCCAACCAGCTTTTCCGCTTCGCTGGAATCGCGTGGCCGTTGGGTCCCAGAAGTCTCGATTTGTCTCCCAACCTACTCCCCCTCCACGTCCGCGCATCCACCTGCTCTTCCTTCCGATCCTGGCCACGCACACGCTGCTCTGGATGCTCTTGGACTCTCACGGGCCGAGTCGTGTTCGGCCTGGCAGGCCCTTCGCGGGTATTTCGATCAAGCTCGGTCGCGACGATGGCGAGCACCTCCGAAAGAACCCCTTCAGAAGACAAATACAGCTGATGCCAGCGGCTAGTTTTCCGATGCTGGACTCATTTGGTCACCTTATTTTGCTCGCAGTGGCCCTCACCCTCTGAATCGGCCCCCAGCCTGAAGTCGGACGTGTCCCCTTACAGGGGGATTGTGGACGACAAATAAAGAATCGTAAGACAAATACATATATTCAAAAATAGTCAAAAAACAAAAAACGTCCCCTGACTATTTTTGAATACTCCTCCTGTAGAGGGGCATGCCCGACTTTACCCCAGACCTTAGACCTTAGTGGGCCCCGGAAACTGCAGGGCCGTTTTTCACCGTTTCCGAAAAAGTGCCCCTTGAAAATGGAAACGGCAAAAAAACGGCGACCGGAAACGGCAACAAAAACAGCTCCAGGATTGGAACTGGAGCGGGAAACCCGTAAAAGAACGGCGACGGAACCGGTAAAAAAAAACGGCGTCGGAACCGGCAAAAAAAATGCAAAACGGAACCGGTAAAAAGACGGCCCTGTCGTTTCCAGGGCCCACTAAGCCCCAGACCTGATCTGGGGCGTCCTGACCACGATTCCGAAGCAGACCCAGGCGTGGCGAGAGGCTCCACCCCGAGGGGCTCACCACGAGCGTGAAAGCCTCCCCTCCCCAGACGCCCGACGTCGCGGCTTCCTTGATGGGCCTGTTTTCCACCACCACCACCACCACCATAAGTTGGAGCGGCGGTCCTCCTCCTCCTCCTCCTCCTCCTCCTCCTCCTTCCTTCCTTCCCCCCTCCAACTGGTGGTGGTGGTGAAAAACAGGCTCATCATTCCTCACGACGTGGGCCTTTGGGGCTCTCTGCCCGACCCCAATTGACCAGCTGCGAGAGGGGGATTTATCCATATCCCCCGCCTGGCAACCGCCGCCCTGGTGCCCCAGCGGGCGGTGGATGTGGGCACAATTTGGCCCCTGGGGGCCCGAATACATCCACACACCCCGCCCGTCGAGATCTCCGAAATCGAAGCGAAGCCACCCCGATCCCCCGAAGCCGCTCGAGGCACCTGAGACCCACTTGTGACCCAGGTCAGGCCACGCGTGACCCACCCCGGCATCCAGCCCTCCCGGCGCCGCTCCCTCCACAACCCCCGCAGGGGCCCGCGCAGCGGTGACCCCCCCTGCACTGCCCAGAGAAATGAGGCCGGGCAGCCCCGCGCGGCCTCGCCCACGAGCACCGGGCGCGGCTCGGGCGCCACGCGCCGCAGCAGCGGCCAGTCGGCCCAGGGCGACGAGCGGCTCTGGGGCCGGTAGAGCTCCACGCGCAGGCGGACCTGGCGCCGCTCTGCTGCCGAGGGGCGGCCGCGGCCCCCGGAGCTCGCGGCGCGTCGGGGAAAAAAACAGACACGACGCAAGGCTCGTGGCAGGCTTCGGCCGCTGGGGTCCTCACCCTTGGACGGAAAGAAGGGCACGATGCCAAGCCACAGAGCACAAGCGCTGTCCAAACCAAAACCGGCAGCGGCCGCGGTGGGTCAGGCAACGCCCGCAGCGACACCGACAGCGAGCCCTGTCCAAAGTGAACAAGAATTGGTGCCGGTCTTCGTACCCACTATTTCCGCACCAACTTTGCTCGTGCCGATCACTGGGCCCAGGACCGTCAAAAAGCGGCTCGGGTGGAAAGGCCGTCTCGGGGAAGGAGTTCAGTCCTTTGGGGAGTGACGCTGCTAAAAAAACACGAAGTCGGATGCACTCTCCGCCAGGTTTCGCGGCACTCATCCCCACCTCGCGGGGGTGGGCCTGTGGCGATAAGGAACCCTGGTCCGCCGAGGATGGGGATCGGTTTGCCAATGCTAAGACCTCCGAATCTGCAGCCGCTCTGCTGCTAGAGGCGGCTGCGGTGGCCTCAGGGACGCCACAGTGCAGCTTCAAAAAACTGCAAATGACGGGGTCAGGGCAAGGTCAGGGTCAGTCAGCATCGAA
>CAUYUJ010017368.1:75802-110802 GCA_963575745.1 Prorocentrum cordatum | reverse complement strand
TCCTCCTCCTCCTCCTCCTCCTCCCCCCCCTATTGCTTCACTGCCAGATCGCTCGTCCCCATCATGATCCTGCTGCCCCTTCTCCAAGAAGTGTGCGTGTGTGGGGGGGGAAGAAGAGGAGAGGAGACGAGGAGGAGACCAAAGAGCAGGACCAGATATAACCTTCTGAAAGCGCAAGAAAACCAGCTCCGCAAACGTCGTCCGTCATATGAACACGCCACGAGGCCCGTAAATATCCCAGTGACCCTCCCGAGCACCCTGCTGCTTTTTCTCATCTTCCAAAAAGGGAGGGAACCACCCTCTCCACTAGCAGGGCCTGTTCGGCTGGGAGCGAGAAAGTTTGGAGCGGGGAGAAAACGGCGGCGACCCAACCGCCTCCGGCAACGCCCGCGCCCGGAGTTCGTCCAGGTGCACGCCGACGCGCCGCCAGGTCGCACGGCAGCCGCCCGCCGCCCTGGCCGAAAGGCGCCGTCGATGCCATCGTCGCCGAGCTCGCCGTCGAGATCGTCGTCGAGCTCATCATCGTCGTGGCCGTCGACGTGATTCCGTCGCTGTCGTGGCATTGTCGGTATCGTCGGCGCCTTCGCCGTTGTCGTGCTGGTCGTCGTGGTGCTCATGTTGCTCCTACTCATCCTGCTTATATACTGTTGATCATCTTCCTCTTTCTCGCCCCCGCTTCCTTTTTTGCATATTCCTCCTCATTCTCTTCCTCGTCACCACCAAGGACACCCACGATAACCTCCGAAAGCCCCTTTAGTCGCATGAGCCTTCCAGCTCTCCGCATCATGCACCTGTTCCACCTTTTCCCCTCCTCCTCCTCCTCCCCCTCCTGCTCCTCCTCCTCCTCCCCCCCCTCCTCCCCCACATCGCGCGTGCCCCAAAGCGCGCGCACAATCCTTCGTATCCCCTACCTCCGCAAGGCGAAGCGAACGGCGGCCAGCAGCGCCTCCGCTTCGCGTTCGCCGAGGGGTTGCGCGCCAGCCCGAGCAGCCCGGCCGCGCATCTGAATGTACAACTGATACGCTGCCGCGGGGAAGTAGACGGAAGAGGCGGACGGGGAAAAGAGACCAAGGCGATCGAACGGGGAAGGGGGAACGAGAGAGCCGAGGATCTGGGCAACTGGAGGAACAAAACGGGGCCGGTCCCAATAGTGCTCTATGCTATCGGGTTCGTGGGGGCATCC
Organism: Prorocentrum cordatum; assembly: GCA_963575745.1. Classification (NCBI taxonomy): domain Eukaryota; class Dinophyceae; order Prorocentrales; family Prorocentraceae; genus Prorocentrum; species Prorocentrum cordatum. The sequence continues at coordinate 109,619 of CAUYUJ010017368.1, read as the reverse complement.
CAAAGACAACTACACTGAACAGTCTGCTGAAACCGTTTGCGGGCCAGCCAACTCTTGGAAAACGTCTTTATACAACCTAAAGCGTGACAAGATTTGAGCGAGGACAGGGTCGCCTGAACTCGGCCCCAGGGAATCGCACAAATCGCTTCAACGTCGGCGGGAGGCCAATCTCACAGCCGACGGGTCAGGAGTTCAGACCAGTCATCGGGAAAAAGGACACGTTCGAATCTAGCAACTAGTAGACGTTGTAGCTTAAAGGAGTCGGGCTTCACGTCTTCGGCACGCTCACGGCGGGAATCTGCAACGAACGCACAGCCAACTCTCGGCGATGACGTCGGCTGGGGAACCCGAGGAAGGCGTCAAACATGTGCTCACACATGGCCTTGCTTTTCCAAGACGTCGGCGCTCGCAGCCCCGCGCCGAGGCCCTGGGGGCCGAGCCGGCCCCTTGCGACAGCCTCAAGACGGGCGCGCCCCATTCGCCAGGCCGCGAAGGTAGCGGCGGCAGCGCGGGCGCAAGCGGCCAATGACATGGCCGCGCTCATCGTGAATTTCGGCTTCCAAGATTATCCCGGGCACTCCGGGACAGGACGCAATGCGGGGAGTTAAAGACGCTAGCCAACAGGGCCGGTTCTCTATGGGCCATGCCGTCGGAGACTGGGAAGAATTGCGCAACGCGCGGTAAAACCGAGGCCACTCGCGTCGTCCACGGGCATTCTTGCACCGCGGATGGGGCGCGGGCGCGGGCAAGGAGGATGCCTCGAGACGACCACTTGGCCGCAGGGGCCCTCCAAGATATTTCTTCCGCGCCGAGGCCTATCCAGCCTATCCAAGAGGCCGAGGTGTTTGAGGTTTGGCACGATTTCAGAATCCTCCCAGTCGGGGGGGGGGGAGACATTGCGCATCGCACACAGCTGCTGGAGGGCGCTGCTGAACTCCCCAGCGAGGGGCGTGACCGCGCACTTGCTGGGCTTCAAAATCACGCAGGCCACCCCCACAGCCACCTTAAATACTCTGAACAGGTGTCTGAGGTGGGTTAGGTTTATCAAGGCTGCACCAATGTCGTCGGCACAAGCTCGCGCCGTTCCCCGTCGCTTCGGGCACGCGCGCCCCATGCAACACTGCAGCAACACACCCGTAGCAGCAGCACACAGAGGACCATGGCTGGACAGCCATGGATAATACAACCACTGGCTGGACAGCCATGGAAGAGCACGCGCCCGAAACTGCCCAAAACAGAAGACGTTAAAATAGAGGAGCTCCGAGCACACAAGTACAGGTGGAGGAAGTGAGATTGCACGGCGAACCTCGAGGAGCCAGAGGTGGGCGAGGGAGGGAAAGACTTGTTGAAAGCCGAAAGAGACAAGAAGGGAAAAGTTTGCCCTGGCACTGGGTGGCATGGCAAAGCGCCTGGCAGCACCGTCGACTTTCATAATCGCATCTCCAAATTGGCACCCTCCAGTGAATCCGCGTTGGGCGGGGCAAGCCAGCAAGGCTCGCTGCTGCGCAAATCCCAAGACACAAACGCCAGTGAAAAGTTTGGTGTCGGCGTTGATTTTTGATCAGCCGCAAGGGCCTCCGACGGTCGGGAGGGAGTCCGAACGGCGTCGACATGGTCATCGGGGTCGTCTCATTCGGGAAGACAAACCCCCAGCACGTAATTAGATCCCACGGGCAGCTGTCCGCCCTCGAGGATGAACCGCAGCACATTCCACGGGACTTCCAGCGCCTGCGGTGAATGCTGCCACGCAGCATAAGGTAGCAGGCCTGGGCCAGGTGCACAGTCGGACTGCCGCGCCACGCACCGTCGTAGTTGGTCGAAGGTAGGGGGAGGGAGGTCGCTGAGGTAGAAGTGGGGGGCGAATCGGTTACGCAAGGTTCGGCGTCGTTTTCGCGAATAGATTCCGTGGAAAACGTCTCGCCCCAATGATTCGCGATCGCATGGCACACGTCGGCAGGGTCGGAGTGCTCGGCGCCGTCTGCAAGAACGGCGCGCAACAGAACTCGGCGATCAGATGGGGCCCACAATCGGCCACGCTGTTGGAGACGCCTCATTCGAGCTCTGAGTTTCTTACCAAGACCTTCGCTGGGGTCGTTGTCCTGCACGCGTTGGATCCTCCTTCTCCCCCCCTCAAAATCGGCGGTCTGGGCCGGGTCGATGGCATCGGAAAACTCCCGGGGAAGTCGCAGTCGAACCGCCCTGGAATCGCAATCGAGCTCGAGGTGCGTCCTCGGCGAGCGGGCGGGCCTGGACCAGCACGCGCGCGCGCTTGAAATCCCGAGGCCAGACCACTCTAGCGCAATCCCTGAGCAGGATCAGCTTCGCGAGGTTGGGATTTGGAGAGGCGGCGAGGAAAGCCTCTCGGGCGAACTTCGCGCCATCTCGCACCGGGCCCTTCTAGACCTGCAGCCGGAGCGGGGCGGCGAGCGAGAAGTGGTCCACGGAGGCGAGGCAAGGGGGCGTGCACTGCTTGAAGTGCGCCGTCGCAGAGAGCTCCTTCGGGACAGGTCTCCCCCCATGGAGGCTTCGGCACCTGCGCCCGCAGTTCAGCTTTGACCGCCACGCGGTCGGAAAACCGTGGGTGGTTAGTGGTCGTCACATCCCCTTATAGTCTCACCGCCTGCATGTAGCTGCGCAATCGCCCACCCAGGAGTAAAAATAAAGATACTGTCAAGAACACTAATAATGTTATTGTGAATATTTATACGGGCGGGGTCTGGCTGCTCAAGCTCGGTCATATGCGGAAAGAAGGCAAGCCAGACACGGTCTTGCGACGATCTCAAGTAGTTCGCAGCTCGGCGCGGGACTTCAGTAGCCTCGGTCGTGATCGTCGGGCGGGGTGGGGAAGCAGAGATGTTGAAATCGCCAACAACCACCCGTCGGAGGCAGCCTGCAGATCCTCGCGGATCACGTCGATCACCAGATCCCTAGAAAGCCCAAAATTGCGGATGTTGTAGTGGGCAAGCCGCCCGTCGAACCCAGGGAATGTGACTTTGACGCGGATAACCCTGCCCGCAACAAGAGTAAGAGGTACGATAGCCGGAGTCGAACCTCCAGATTCACCCAATATTCCCGGGAGCTTCGGCACAGACGTAACCGCACACCCCGTGTTGGCCGCGCCTGCATGTGAGTAGCAGTAGCAGTGGTGGCCCTTCCGAGCAATGTGTAGGAAGTCATGCACTTCTGCTTCGGCCCCCCGAGACCCCTGAAGGGCGACCAGGCTGAAGTGGGAGGGAAGGGAAGCAAGGCACTGGCACTTCTTAGTGCGGAGGCGGGAGTCGCGGTGGAGGAGGGAGCGGGAGTTCCAGGTCAGTATGCCGATCGAGGAACGCTGTGAGCACTGGCCTTGCCACCTAGCAAAGAATGTGCTAAATACTCCAGCAGCAGCTGCGGCGAACAAATGTTGGAACTTGCGCTGCAACTGGCCCTTGCCCCGGTTGGCAGAACGGAGGTCGGCGATTAAGAACTCGATGGTCGGCTCTTCCGTGCCAGGCATGGGCGCGCATTTGACCCATGGCTTCCACTTGAGCACGAGGAGGCCCTTCCCGCGGTCCGCGTAGACGCGGGCGTCGGGATAGAGTTCCTCGGCCGCACGCTCGATGAGCTTGATGCCCGTCTCGCGCTGCATCATGAACGGGGTTCTTGTCGGGGACACGAAGACCTCCGCTGCGCCTCCCGTCGGGAGGGTAGCTGCCACGCGGCGCCATCCAGCATTCCGCCCTGGGAGGCGGAGGGCGGACATGCACCTGGCGACCACACGTGCAGCATATTCACATGCACCTTGGAAGCGTAGCGACCATCGCTTCGCAACCTCATCTCCGTCCAGCTGAACCTCGGCTTCTTCGATACTGGCGGACTGAAGCCACTCGGCGATGGTGATACGAACAGCAGCCTGCGGGACCGTGGCACGAGTCCGAAGCACCAAGATCGTCGGGTCGACGTCGCGCTCGAAGCCATTCCCCATGACCACGGCGCGAGGTTCTTCTTTGTTGATGGCACCGAGCAGCTGCTTGAGGTTGTCCAGTTCCTTCTCAAGGGTGTTGATATTCTCGCCATGGTCGACGATCCTGCGCAATTGTTGGTGAGTGTGGTTGGTGAGTGTGGTTCCGACAGTCGAGAGCTGCCTCTGCACGAGGGCAAGGGCGGACATAACGCCGGCCTTGGAACTGTTAACGTATTCGCGGAGCTCTTGAGCGTATTCACCAGGAGGAGGAACAGCAGGGAAAGCAGCAGCAGACCCCGCGGCTCCAGGGGATCCCGTCCCAGCGCGCGGCAAAGTCTGGCGAGACTGCTTCGGGGAGCGCGTCTCTTCATGTGCGCTCTCGAACCGATCACTGGCAGGCATCGCGTCGTATTGCTAAGATATCTTAGCGGACACCCCAAACGAGATGTGGCAGCGAGTGAAACAAACGCTCAGAAGGGAGGCCTGATCGTGGGCTGCCTCCACTGCAAAGCGAAGCTGTCCTGGCCAGCTGCCTTGCGGAAATGTTTTACTTGAGCCAAAATAGCTACGGACCTCCTCCTCCTCCTCCTCCTCCTCCTCCTCCTCCTCCTCCTCCCCTTCTCCCCTCGGACTCATGTCCTCCCTTTGCTCGCTCCCATCCCCTCCACGTCCTCCTCCTGTGGCGTTCCTCTCTCCGCTCCTCCTCCTCCCCCCCACACCCCTCCTCCTCATCATCATCCTCGGGAATGGCTCCCCACCTCTCATCCTCCACCCTCCTCCTCGCAATGGCAAGCCTCTGCAACCCGCGGCGGATCTTCGCCGCGAAGACCGGGTACGAACAGATCCCCTTCACATGCGCCACCACCACGCCGGAGTCGTCCTGACGAGGGCGGGGAGGAAGGAGAAGGAGGCAGGAGGTGGAGGAGGGAGGCAGTGGGCGGGGGGAGGATGGAGGAGGAGGAGGGAGGAGAAGCAGGGGGCAGGCAGGGAGTGGCAGGGAGAAGAGGTGGCAGGGAAAGCGAGGAGCGGCAGGCAGGTGCAGGCAGGCGCCCTCCCGGCGAGACGCCGCGGTGGCACGGCCCGCCGCTGGCAGGCGGCCCGCCGCTGGCAGGCGGCCGCGGTGCCGCGAAGGCGCCCGCAGCAGCTCTGCGGCACCCGCGGAGGGGAACGGCCAACGCCTCGCACCCACACCCCACACCCACGGGGGGGTCGGAGGAAGGAGAAGTGGCTACAGGCTGCGCATGGGTGCGAGTTGTCGGGCCCAGAGGGAGGCTCCCGCTCGAGCGGGGACGCCCGTCCGGCAACACGCGCCCATAGCCCCCTCCGTCCCGCCTGTGGGTATGGGTGTGTGTGTGTGCTGTTCGTTTGCCTGGGGGGCCGGGGTACGAGTCGGCTGGAGGCTCGCCATGCCCTGACTTCCTCGCGCCGTCAAGAGAATCACTGCGGAGCATGCCTCTGCGCGATCTTCGGCCTCTGGGGGCCTGGGGTCCCTCCCCTGGTCTGGGTCGGCCAAACGCAAGGGTGTCCCTAGGCAAGGGTAACCTGTGGTGCGCGGCCTCAGGGGGGCGCGGGGAGGGAGGAGGCAAACTCGAGCGTGCAAACTCCTCCTCCTCCCTCCTCCTCCTCATCCTCATCCTCCTCCTCACCCTCCTCCTCATCCTCCTCCTCCTCCTCCTCCTCCTCCTCCTCCTCCTCCTGCTCCTCCTCCTCCTCCTCCTCCTCCTCCTCCTCCTCCTCCTCCTCCTCCTCCTCCTCCTCCTCCTCCCCCATTGCGTCTCCTTACAAAGAACTCCTCCCTGTCGCACCCCGAGGCCAGTTTTCGGGCGGGCCGCGATTCGCCTAAGACTTCCTCACCATGTATCTGACGCTTAATAATTGGCAACAGTTTCACAAATGGAGGGCGGATCGTTTTCAAAATGTGGCTTCGCCTTATCGCCGCGCACATTCGCCATTAAACTTTGCAAGAGCTTCACGGATTGAGGGCGAGTCGTTTTCTAAATGTGGCTCTCGCCTTAGCGCCGCGCACATTCGTCTTCAACATTTGCAAGAGCTTCACGGATTACGGGCGAATCGTCTTCAACATGTGGCTCTCGCCTTAGCGCCGCGCACACTCGATTTCAAAACTTGCAAGAGCTTCACGGATTGAGGGCGGCTCCTTTTCAAAATGTGGCTCTCGCCTTAGCGCCGCGCACACTCGTCTTAAACATTTGCAGGGGTTTCACGGATTCCCATGATCAACGTACCAGACATGGCGATTTGAAAGGATTCAGGCGTATGAGGGTGCACAAATTATGTTGGTTCGCGGTGTTCAAATCCCAGGTGGCGTTCTAGCACGATTCAGGATCGTCAAGACGCAACAGTCAGGTTGATCCGTGGCGTTTGAATCCCAAAGAATATGTTTTGGCATGCTTCAGGGTCTTCCAACAGTTGTCTTCCAACGAGGCAATTCCTCCAGTAAAATTGAGCCGTTGTATGAGGCCTATGAAAAGGGAGCTTGGAGGGAGGGTTTATTCCAGCATCGTTGATGCCTCTTGGGTTTACACTGGTCCTCCTCCTCCTCCTCGGTTGGAATCCGTAGCCATTTTGGGCCAAGCCGTTGTGGTTCAAGCTGTTTTGGAGCAAGCGGTCGCAGCGGCCGCAGGCGCCCGCCTGCTCGGCATGGTTCGGCCTCGAGGGGGCCCTGCGGCTGGAGGGGAGGGCGCCGCCCTCATTGTGGCTGCTGTCCGCGCGGCTGGTTAGGCCAAGGCGACGCGGCGGATGGTGCCTAGAAGAAGAAACAACCGCATAAACGTAAACTGTTGGCGCTCCACGCGGATTTTTGGGACTCGCGCTGGACCCCCCTCCCTGGCGCGCGGAGCGCGCCAGGGGCGGCGCCGGAGGCGCCGCCGGGGGGCCCAGGGCGCGGATCCGAGAGATCCGCGCGGAGCGCCAAAAGTTTATGATTGTTCGCATGTTTCTTCTTCAGGGTGTCGGCGGTGGCGGGTGCACGCTTCGGCGCGCGCGCGCGGTCGCGCGGTCGCGTCGGTCCCAGGAGAAAGAGGAGGAGGAGGAGGAGGAGGAGGAGGAGGAGGAGGAGGAGGAGGAGGAGCGTCCCCGGGAGGAGGTGTGGCAGCGGTCAGGCTTCGGGCGCGCGCCGCGCCGTCTGGGCCGCCGCCCGACGCGGACGGCGCTGAGCGCCAAGGCGTGCCGCTGTGCCCCTCTGGACGCCTTGGCACGGCAGGAGGCGCGGAACTCGCAGGCCTCCGAGGGAGAGGTGCTGAGAGGCAACGCCGCAGGCAGAGGAGGAGAAGGAGGAGGAGGAGGCGGAGGAGGAGAAGCAGGAGGAGGAGGAGGAGGCGGAGGAGGAGGAGGAGGAGCAGGAGGAGGAGAAGCTTGCGGAGCTGCGCGCCGCCGCGCGTGCTGCGGACAAAGAGAACGAGGACGACGACACGACGGAGGATCTGGACGATGCGTGGGCGGACGCTCTCCCTGTCCTCGTCGCGGCTGGAGCTGCTGCTGCTGGAGCCGGCCCGCGCGCCGCGGCGACGGGCCCTGCGGAGGCGGTCGCTCCTCGTCGGCGCGCGTGCTGGCGCGGCACCCGCGGCGGCGCCTGCGACGGCTGGTGCAGCGCCGGCGCTGGCGGCGACGGGAGCAAGCGGCGTGGGCATCGCCCCGTGGAGCCCGGCGCCCGCTCGCGCTGCGGCGGGCGGGCGCGCGGAGCTCTCGGGCAGCTGGCGGTGCGCTTGGAGGCGCTCGGAGGAGGAGGAGCAGGAGCAGGAGCAGGAGTAAGCAGTTGAGGAGGAGGAGGAGGAGGAGGAGGAGGAGGAGGAGGAGGAGGAGGAGGAGGAGGAGGAGGAGGAGGAGGAGCGCGCGGAGTAGTCGGCGCACGGCCGCGGGCCCGGCGCAGGGACGGGGAGGCAGCGGAGGGGCCGGCGATGATGCCCTGCCTCCCGTGGAGGGGAGAGGCCGCCTGCCCCGTTCCCCCCCCTTCCCTACAGGGAATAGAAGCCGGGTGTTTGAAGATGACCAGTCAGATATTTGCGAAATGTTCAGAAAATGAAGCTCAGGTCGTCACTTCGCTGGTCCGAGTCGGATCGGCCAATCAGCTCCACCGTGCATTCGAATTCCTCTGAGCTCATCGATTCGAAAAGAAGCTTTACGAGGTACCGGCGTGCGTGTGCAACGATGTTCGTCCTCGGCATGCTTCAGACCGACAGCATGGTCGGGGACCTGGCATCGCAGGTAGCAGTGGACGACTCCACGACGGGAGGGCTGAGGGAAACCAAGCCCATCCAGGAGGAGGACGACGACGACGATGAAAGGTGAGGACGGCGACGAAGACGACGCGGACGACGACGAGGACGGCAAAGACACCATCCGAGAACATTCAAATCTTCCAGAAAGAGATGAAAAATACTGGGGAGGCCTCAGAAAGACTCTTGAAAGCTTCGGGACCGACGACGACGTCGACAGCCACAACGACCATGACGACCGACGGCGAGGGCGGTTCGCGAAGTCATCACCTCGCCATTCGCCGTGAACCTGCTCCTTCGCGCAAGTCGTGTCCCACGGCGAGGACGGCGAGGACGAAGGCAGGAGGACGAGAAGCGACACATACGAGGAGGAGCAGGACGACAAGGACGCGGAAGACGAAAGATGACGAGGGCGGCGACGAACAACGATGACAACGATGACGACGACGAACGGCGACAACGACCCAAAGCTTCACACTACACGCCAACGTGCAACACGGGGGGAGCCTCCCAGAGCTCCGACCGCCTCTGGGAGGAGAGAAGACGACGACGAAGACGACGACGGCGGCGACGGTGGCAATGACGGCGATGACGTCGGCGCTGGCGGCGACGACGACGCAACGACCACGACGGACGACGGCGAACGCCGAGGCTCTCAGCGGCGCTCAACGACGCCGCACGCGTCGTCGACGACGAGCGACGGCGAGGTGAGGTCTGGTCCTCGCAGATGCCGGCCCAGCCCATGGGGTCGAGGGGCCTCCAGCACAGCGCGGCGTCCAGCAAGCACAGCAGCGCCTGCTCGGCGCGCCGCCGCCCTCACCCGCACATCGCTCGTCGGCGTCGTCATCGGCGCCGCCGCCGCCGTCGGCGCCATCTTCGTCGCCGTCATCGCCGTCGTCGTCGCTGCCGTCGTCGTCGTCGGTGTCGTGCTCGTCGTCGTCCCTGCCGTCGTCTTCGTCGCCTCCGCCGTCGCGGTCGTCCCCCTCGTCGTCGTCGCCGTCTTCGTCGCGAAGTGAAAAGAGAAGGAGCCGCAGGAGGGAGGAGGGGGGAAGAGGGAGGAGAGAGGGAAGGAGGGCAGCAGCAGGAGGGAGGCCCCCACCTGCTTCCTCCTCCTCTCGCATCCCCCCTTCCCCGCCTTCCTCCACCTCCCATGCACTCCACGACAGATCTGGTGACGAATATCCACGGGAGGACCCGGAGGATGAGAAAACGAGGCTCCAGCCTCCGCCCTCATGTTACCTCCTCCTCCTCCTCCTCCGTCCTCCGTCCTCCGTCCTCCTCGACGAAGATGACGTCGACGACAACTGCGAAGACGACAACGCGGCGACGTCGGCGGTGGAGGAGCCGAATGGTCCTCCTCCTCGTCCTCGATGGCGACGGCGAAGACGACGTCGATGGGGGAGGATGAGGAGGAAGTGGCGCCTCCTCCTCCTCCTCCTCCTCCTCCTCCTCCTCCTCCTCCTCCTCCTCCTCCTCATTAGCATCCTCTGCCCTCCTGGCTCCTCCATCCTCCCTCCGGTATCCACCTCCTCGCGGTCCTCCCCTGCTTCGCCTCCTTATCCTCCTCCTCGTCCGCATCGTCGTCATCGTACTCGTCCTCGTCCTCCACGTCCCCCTCCCCTGGAGCACCAGAGGAAAAAAGCTGCACAACTGAGCGGAACTCTTGGATCGGCGGACCCCCCCTCCCTGGTGCGCGGCGCGCGCCGGGAGCGGTGCAGGAGGCGCCGACAGGGGGGTCCAGCGCGGAAGAAAGCAGTCCTCGCGGAATTCCGAACGCTTACGCTTCATGTGGTTTTCTCTTCTTCGATCACTTGCCCTCGTGCTCGGCGTACTCGTCCTCGCCCTCCCCTCGGCGGTGGACACACCTCCCTTCAGTAAACCTCCCTTCAGTGAAAACGGCCTGAGACCGAAATCGACGGACCTGGACCAGCAAAAATGACGGCCGCGACGCCCTCTCGCGAACCAGAAACAGCCAATTCGCTAATCGACATGTCAGGGTAGGAGGTGTGTCTATCCCCGAATGTGGTTTTCTCTTCTTCGTTCACTTGCCCTCGTGCTCGTCGTACAGTCGGGGCGTTGACCTCAGGAACCCTAGATAAGGAACGAGGCCCCTTCTCCCATAAACTGAACTTCGACTCGCCATGGAAACACCTCGGGAAGACCCGAGGCAAACTGTTACACCATCGAGGAACACCGAGGCCCCCCCCCCCAAACGAAGGGCTTCCTCCTTCGGCGCCCCGACTGCACTCGTCCTCGCCCTCCGCGCCCACGCCCTCGCCACCGCAGCCGCCGCCTGTGTTGGACGCCCGAATTATCTGGGGTAACTCGGGTCCGGGGTAACTCGGGTTTGGGTTCCCGGAAAACGAACCCGAGTTGACCCTGACCCGAGTTACCCCTGATGCTTCGGGGCTCTGGACGCCCGACTTATCCGGGGTAACTCGGGTCCGGGGTAACTCGGGTTCGGACTCAACGAAAAAACGCAGAACTGTGAACGAGAAACGCCACACATCAAGGAGTCGCAAACAAGAAATCATGAATTCCCCCGAAGAAGAAATACAGAATTGCGAAACAGAGTGGCAAACATCAGGGACCCGCCGCCCAGAAATCGTCGTCCGTCCATCTCATCCCGCAACTCGGTCTTGGGCGCCCGCACACCCGTGAAGGATGGATTCTGGGGCTCCCCTGACCACGGCGAGCCTTGGCCACGAGCAGGCCCCCCGTCTCAGACTTAAGGAACGGCCCGGAAACCAAAGCACCGCCCGAATCCACAGTGGTCCTTCTCGGCGGTGGACAAGCCTCCCTTTGATAAACCACCCTCTAGTGAAAACGGCCAAGGACCGAAAACGACGGACCTGGAGCCGCACAAATGACGGCCGCACCCACCACGGCCCGGCCTCAAGATCTACACTTAACGGGGCCTGGGCAAAACCCTGACCCTTGGGGAGCGGACCGGAGTGAAGAGGCCCAAACACAGTACACCCTGCGAAATGCTTTAGAAATCATGGGTTAAGAAATTCATAGTCTCAGAACTTGACTAGAAACCCAACATTTTCTATTGCAATCTTAGGATTTACATTGAAACATTAAGAATAATCGAGCCTCTGGCCGAAAACTTAGGTTTTCTTAAGCATCGCCTAAGGTGTAGGGACGGAGGGTCTCTTGCAGCAGATGCGTCGAGCCAAACCGCCCCGATGAAGCTATCCCTCGCGCAAGCACGGGGATCCAAGTGAGACTACTCCAGATTTCGTAGTGAAAGGGAGGGGGGCTGGACCCTCCGAGACGGGCCATTTCAGACCCCCCCCCCCCGTGGGAGAACCCTCCAAAACATCGTCCCCAGACCCCCCAGGCCCTCCAAGATGGCCTGGAGGAGACCCCCCCCGAAATGAGACCCCCCTCCCTTTATTACGAAACCTGGAGTACATCTTCACTGTGTTGTGAGGGTTGAGAAGGCCTTCTGTGCTTCGTGACTCGATCCTGCTCGTTTCCATGTCCTCGCCGGCTTCGTCCTCGCCGCCGAGAGCGCGGGCACGCCGGCGGCACTCGCCGCTGCCGCCGGTGGGCCTGGGCCCGCCGCCAGGGAGGCGCTTTCCCGCAACGCTCCTGCAGCACCCCGCACGGAGCTGGCACCCTTCCTGCCGCTGTCCTGGTCGGGGATCTGCTGACCCGGGTCAATCCAAACCGGGGTCACTCGGGCCTTGCCAGATCCCGCAGGAACCTGCAGGATCCTGCACCCAAGCCCAGGTCAGTGGTGCGAGTGCGAACCTGGCTCAGCAGGATCCTGCAGGATCCCGCGCCCTGGCTGACCACTGTTTGCATTGACCTGTTTGCATTGACCTCCGCCTCTTGAACCCAGACCTGTTCCCTCCTGCGCGCTGCCCGAACACTCGTGATTTACTGGGTGCCCGTCTGTGTGTCAGGGGGGCGTAAGACCTGGGTACAGGGGACTGGGAAATCCCCGACGAGGTCGTCAAAAAAATGACGAGGCCGAGCCTGCATTTTGACGAGGCCTCCCGCGGCAGACATCCCACGAAACTCCTCCTAGTCAAAATCCGAGGCGCGGTCGTCAAAAAACGATGGCGAACCCGAGTCCTGGCAAACCCGGGCCTTACGCTCCCCCGAGTGTGGCGCTGACCGCTGTCCCCGCCGCCGCCGCTGAGCCTGCGCCCGCCGGCGGAACTCGGCCTCCTCCGCGCCCGCGGCGCCGCTGCCTGACGGCGCGCAACGGAGGGGGGGGGGGGGCATCGGAGAGGGGGGGGGAGGAGGAGGAGGAGGAGGAGGAGGAGGAGGAGGAGGAATGCTATGGGAATGCTATGAGAGCGGACCTCTGTCCTCCACAAAATTACCCACCTATGGGGTTAGTCTGAACTGCCTGAATCGCCTCCTCCTCCCACCGCCCCAAGAGAAACGCGGGGCGGCTCCCGTCGTCGAGCCTGTGCACTCCGAAGCGGTGCAGCACTCTCCTGGGCGGCGGGCCTTGCCTCCGCTGGGACGGGCGGTGGGGGAGGGGCGAGGGAGGGGCCCCCTGGCGCTTCACCTTCGCACGAACGACCGACGTGAGACGACACCACCCTCTCACGATCACGCGCCGCCATAGCCTCCACTACGGCTTGGGGGGGGCCCTCCCTCCTGGGATATATACCCTTACGAATTCGAGTGAGGTTCTCAGTCCCCTTGGGGGTCAATCCCTCACACCGCTTGCTGATATGCCTGCCATCTACCGTAGCGTAACGACCACACTTGCTGCAGGCATGCATGAACCACTTGTCCACATAAAACATCGCGTGAGTTTCGTGAAACTCAAAGGCCCCCGCAACGAAACTTCTGGGGGCCTGAATCACCTCTGGGGGCAACTGCCCCTCTGGGATGGCCCTGCCTGCACAAGGGGTGGCCGAGAACTTTAGCAGACGAGAGCCTGGCACCACCTGATCGCACACAGCACACCTCCAACCCGTGCCCGACTTCTCAAGGCGGTGGGCCGACTCTCGAACTGCTACAGCACACTTGTTGGCTGGGGGTCGCTTCGCAACCTCCTGCCTTCCATTCTTCGCTTGGACTTCTGCACTCGCTGAGTCGGCCGACGCCCGTCTCGCGCGCCGTCGCACTAAACTGGCAATAGCATAAATTCTATCTGTCTGCGGGTTCTCCCCAACCAAACCGAACTCCCAAGCCAGCTCCGCCCCCTCTCCCGCCCATATATCAGCTACCGCATTACCCACCGCAGTCTCTAACTGCAGCTCGGTAGTCAGCAGCTCTGGGGATTCATCCATGTGAGAGGGTGTCCACTGCACTTCGACAGTGGCGGTATCTGGCCTAGAACTCCAGGACACGCGGGCCCTGGTCCACAAATCTTCATTAGCCCCAGTCGGGCTCGGGTTCTCCATTTTAAAACGCCACTTCTTAGCGACCGACAGATGATCAGTAACGAAAACGAACGGCCCAGGGATCTCTTCTAACGCTAAACAAAATGCCTGGATCTCTGAGCGCGGGACGGTTTGGCGGGCTCCGAGCAGGGGACGGGCCAACGCCGCTTGGACAATCCATTCTCCCTGGGACCACCTCAGGGAGCAGATAGATGAGCCGCATCTCCTCCGTCTGGGGTCGTCCGAAAATCGCCCCCCCGAGCCGTCGCCGTAAACCTTTAAAACCCCGTCGCTTCCTCGAGAGGCCTCAAAGTCCCCCCCCCCGCCCAGCCTAAGCTCCCGCCCCTCCAGCCGCCCATCGTCAAAGAGGGGGTGAGTGAGGCGAGTAGGGGGAAGACCACGGAGCCATAAAGCTGGCTCCGCTTCTGCTTGTGCTAAAGCCGCAACTACCAAAGGCTCAGTTTTAATATAATCGCTATGATCAGTGTTCCTGGAACATTCCCATATTCTATGCTTCAAGCTCTCAGGGGCTTGCTTACATCTCGGGCAATCGACTGTTACTTCGTATCCTTTTTCCCTGCAGCGAACTCTCGGCCACTGGCCGCCAGCGACCACCGTCACGTTGAGCGCCAGCTGATCCAGCATCCCCTTGCGCTCGAACCTGCGCTGCTCCATTACAATGGGCCACAGGTCTCCGCCCTCCTGCAGGTTGTCACCGAACTCGTGCTTGGCAGCCTCGGTCCAGAGGTCCCTGCGTAGGTCGCCCTCCAGGTCGTCCAGGAGCTCCTGGAAGCAGCCCGTGGCCACGAACTTGCCGTCCTCTGAGGTCGGCAGCTCCCACATCCCCAGCTCTTCTGGTCCAGGTCGATGCCATTGAGTGGCTGTCGAGGGTGTCCATCCAGCATCCATTAGCGTTGCCATCAGAGCTCCTGTGGGGCCCCGTACAGCTCGCCATCTCTTGTCTCCATATCTGTGGAGACGCGCCTTGATGAGCGGCCATGCTTTCGCAACTCGTCGATGGATGTGGGGAAACCTCTGCCACAGGCCTATCCATTCTCGTACCACACCCAGTCTGAGATCAACTGCGGGGTCTCTCAGGCCTAGCTCCATGCCCAGTGTGGTCGTCAGACATCGACCTCCTGCACTGCCTCCTGCCACTTTGCCCGCCTGCCTTCTCAGCACGGTGATCGCCTGCTTGGACATGCCGTACGTCTGCTGTCCATAGATCGCCTGCGGCAGTGCGCCCACGTTGTAGAGGCCCTTGGACTCATGCTTCAGCGCAGCGATCTTCCTCAGCTTCACGATCTTCGCAAACCTCCTCCTCGCCTTGAGCTGCCGCTGCTTACTCTTTGCTGCTACCCGCTTGCGTCCTGCAGCTGTGTCCAGGCCCAGGTCCGTCGCCAAGCCGCTGGCCTTCGCAGGTATGCCACGTATTCGTAGTCTCTTAGCTGTCTTCCGAGCCTCCTTCAAGTCTGAGCCTATCACCGTGGTCTTATTCGATATGGTCATGCGTTGTTCCACCAATCCAGTGCATATATCCGTCGACACCTCCAGTAGCTGCTCCGCCACCGTCTGTGAACTGCCCTCGCATCTTGCTACCGTGTCGTCCACGAACGTCCACAATCCTGCTGTTGGGTGTCTTCGATGCGCCATCTCAAGCACTGGATGAAGAAAAAGCTTCGCTAGAGTTACTCCTCTCGCGGATCCTGCCACCAGTGATCTGGTAGGCCAGATGGCCTCGCTGATGACAGAACGCTCCTGCAAGTATCTGGGTCCAAGAAATATCATCGCTTCCAATCCAACTGCCACCGCAGGGAATCCTGCCGTACACGCAATCTGCAGTAAGATGACCAGCGAGACCGTGTCGTAGAACTTTTCTATATCCAACAACAATGTCATGGCCGAGGCGCCGATCTCAATGCCTGTCTCGTCTAAGATCGACCGAAGGAGTCCTGCCCTGAGCGCCGAGCTGCCCTTGATCGCAGTGTCCCAGTGGTCTGATAGCCCAGCACTCCACAAGGCACATGCTCCGCCTCGCGCTCTCGACCATAACTTAACTGGTAACGGTAACATACCCAATACTCGATCACCTGCACCTGGCCCAGGCTTGGCCACCATAGCGCACTTGGTGGCTGATAGCTGTCTTGGCCATGTCAAAGTACTTTCACTTCTCTGCAATATTTCCAACAATTCTTGCTTAGCCTGGCCAGGAAGTCTGTCAATATCCGTGGGGCCAAGCTGATCCAGACCTTTCGCTTTGGATGCCGATGTGACTCGGAGCGCACTATTGAGCAAGTCCATGTCTATGGGGTCTAGGTCCTCTTCCCACGCTCTTCGCTTGGTGCGCTCCAACTGCTCAATGATGTCAGCTCGTCTGTCCACAGGGTCCGTCCAGATGGTCTTCCACTTTCCTGCCTTAGTGTTCATGATGATGGTGGGGTCAGCTGTGGCGAAGTCTTCTCTGATGGCCATCTCATAGCGGGGCGCGTCCTTGGGCTTGACATGCCTGTGCAAGATGCCCGCCTTGGTCTGCCATACCTTTTTTGCCCAGGTAGCGAAGTTCTTCCGAGCCGTGGTCATCGATCTGGACGACGCCACCGCCAAGTGCTTCTCTGTCTGGGTCACCAGATTCGCTAGCTTCCCCTCGTCTAACTGCCATATGTCGGATGCCATGTCGAAGTACATCTCGCTGCTGGCCTCAGTCACATTCTTGCTGAAGGCGTCCTCTCGCGGCAATCCTCGCAGAACTCCAAGCTGCTTCTGTATGCGTGTCACGCACATTCTCTGCTGCTGCCCGTCGGTGCCGTTCGCCAAGAGTGACTGATATCTGACCAGATCTGCTGCCAGTATACTCCATTCTTCCGCAGGGCCATACCGCATGTGAGTTCTGCCTGGCGTGGGTTTTGCTCGCACCCATCGTATATCAAAGCCTGCTGCGCGTCCCTGGCATCCCTGCGCCTCCTGCTCGTCCAGCTGCTCATGCCTGATGAACGCCTCCTCCACCTTGGCGACCCACCGGCCGTACTGCTGCGTCAGCTGGTACTCATCCTTCTGGTGCTTCGTGCCTCTGGTGATCATCTTCTCACCTATGATGTGCATTTCCTCCGACAGCTCCATCTCGTGCTCCACGAGCCCGACCTGCTCCCAGAGCTCCTCCGAGACGCAGTAGGGCATCTTCCGCACTGATGCGTCCTGGCTGTCGGGGACATGCTGCTCGAGTATCATCGCCTCCTCGTACGCCTCCTGCAGGTGCTCCTCCAGGGCCTGCTGCCGACGTCGCTGCGCTTCCTGCTTCCTCTTGCTCGTCTTGGAGTCAGGGTCCGCCGCCTTCTGAGGTCTCGCCTGGTATGGGAGCGCCTTAGGGATAACTAGCTTCCTGTGCCACCAGCTTTCCTTGGTGCCCTCGATCGTAAGCTGGAGCCCACAATGCGTACGCCATGGCACGCGTCCCTGAACGTGCAGCTTGAGTCTAGGGGCGAAGTCCGCTCTTGCTATGCCGTAGTCAATGAGGCTTCCCTTGCCTTTGTCACATGCGATGCCAACATCTGGTCGTAGCACCACTCCTCCTAGCTTGCCAGGTAATTCAGCGCGTTCCATGTTGTCCGCTGGGATGTTCCAATCAGCCAGGACCACCCATGGGTCCGTGAGAGATCTGATGAAACCTGACAGGGATCGAATCCTGTGGTAATTCGACCCTGTGAAGCCTTCGCCTGGAACCAGGTAGGCCGAGATCAGGATGACGTTGCCCGAGCGCGTGTGGACATTGAGTGCCGCGAAGCCCCTGAACGGGTCGACGTCTCCGTTGTCCACGATGCGCTTCCTCAGCAGGTCGTATCCCGTGCATGCGAGGTGAGTCATGGCCAATATGAACTCGCCCCCCGTGGTGCCCTTCTCAGACCGCTTTGTGGGCACCGCCGCCGTGCCCTGTAGCTTCCAACCATCTCGTGCTACCACTTCACGTACCTGTTCCAGTCGCCCTCGATCCACGTGCGTCTCACACATCATGATGATGTCCTTCTGCTTGCCCTCTTCCGTGATGAACTTATGGGCCTTAGGCTCCCACATTGTGATATTCGAGAAGAAGATGCTAAAGACTTTGCTCGCCACCAGGAGTCTTATCAGCCTCTGCACCCCGCACCGCGTCCCTGTACGCCGTGGGGGCGGCCTTGGCCTTGGCGCCCCTGACCTTGTGCTCGGCTTGCTGCTTGATCTTGTCAATGACCTCCTTCCGTTCGCGCTTCTGCTCCTCCGTGGGAGGCGGCTGGGTAGGGCTGGCTCCTCCCGTCCCCGCCGCCGCGGATGACGCCGCGGAGCCCCCACCAGACGCCGCTGGCGCCTGGGCCTCCTGCGCGTCGTTCTTGGTCTCGTCCTCCGTGGTCTTACGCTTCTTCTGTGCCTGTCGTCTGAAACGGTCCGCCTGCTGCTTGAGCTCGCTGAACTTCCGAAACTGCCCTGCCGCTGCCTGCAGCAGCTTGTCCAGCGCCTCCATGTCTGCCTTGAACTTGACCAGCTTGGCCTTGTCCTCCTCCTCATACTCGTCCAGGTCATCGAAGAGGTCCCCGACAGCAGGTGCCTGCCAGTCCGCCTGCTGAGGCGGCTCGGGGTCCTGGCACACGGTCTCCGCCTGGTACGCCGCCAGCGCGCGCTTATGCTCCAGCACCGCGTCGGCTGCATCCTCGATGGCCTTCTGGTTCTTAGTGCGCAGCTGCATGACGTCGTCCTCCGCCTCCTGCAGGGCCGCCGCGGAGCTGTCCACCTCCAGCTGGCAGCGGTTGAGCTTGTTGATCGCCTGCCGCAGCTCGAGCTCCTTGGACACTTCCTTCTTGGGAGCCGCCGCCGCCGCAGCCGCCTGCACCTGCGACTGCACCGCCTTGACGGGCCCCAGGTCCACCTGCGGCGCCATCTGCGCCGTGAGGGACTCGACACGCTCCAGCATGCTGCTGAGCTCCGCCAGCGTGCCGTGGACCGCCGTCGGCTTGCGCCAGGGGGGCCCCTTGCCTGTGCTCTTGCCCTTGTCCGCAGCTGCCGTGCCTGGGGCCATTGGCTTCCACCCCAGCATGACTGACTGGCACTTGTTGCACCACCCACCTGACCTCTCCAGCTTCCAGTCGTAGACCCAGCCTCCACAGGTCGCACAAATCGAGTAGGTCTGGCGCCCGCGCCCCATGGCCTGCGCAGGCTCGTGGTGTGTGCCTCCGATGCTCCGAGGTGGGGCGGACCACCTCGGCGCTCGCCCTGGGGCTGACCAGGGGAAGGAATGCAAACTGGCCGCGGACTAGCGGTATCCACTTGTTCCACTGCGGAACAAAGCATCTTGAGCCAAAATGGCTACGGAGGAGGAGGAGGAGGAGGAGGAGGAGGAGGAGGAGGCGGAGGAGGAGGAGGAGGAGGAGGAGGAGGAGGAGGAGGAGGAGGGGGAGGGAGGAGGAGGAGGAGGAGGGAGGAGGAGGAGGAGGAGGGGGGGGGGGGGGGGGGAGGAGGAGGAGGAGGAAGAGGAGGAAGAGAAATATTATATCAAATTCGACTCTCCGCGCGAGTGCAGTTCAAGCCTCAGGCCGAGGCGCGCCGCCCGACGCCTCCTGTGCGCCGCCGCGGCGGCACTCCCCATCAGGGATTGATGACGATGCCGTTCGTTAGCTCCACGGAGATGCCCTCCAAACTCACGGGGCCCCCCACGTCGGCGCTGGCCCCGAACCAAGCGCTGAGTAGCCGGAACCCTCGTCGTCGAGGTGGTCGGACGGGTCGATCTCATTATCCATGCTCGTGTGCCGTATAGCTGGCTGCTGACCGCCATCCTCTCCGCATGCGCCAGCACACTCACCTCGACGCGCGTCGCCATGACGTGAGCTTGAATCTCGAGGCGTGCCGACTTGAACCGGGGAGGCCATCCACTGGACTTGCGATCCAGCGCCATCCAGCACAGCGAACGGCGACGCTGAGCCTGGGAGGCCATCCCCAAGTCTTCCAGAACGAACGAACGAACGAACGAACGAACGAACGAACCACCACTGCGGACAGCTGTCCGCGCCTGCTCGAGACCTGGTGGAGGAGGCCGTAGCCTCTTCAAACCTGTACGTATGGACTACACGCGATCATGCATATGGACAGCGAGACATTCACCCAGAGTCTTCCAGAACCTCGAGGCGCGGCGACATGCCCCAGGGAGGCCGTCCCCCAGATTTGCGCTCTAGCGCCATCCGGCTTGGCACGTGGCGTCGCTGAGCCCGGGAGGCCATCGCCAGGGCTTGCAGGAGCTCGAAGCGTGGCGACGGGAACCGGGCCAGCTGCCTGGCTTTGCGCTCTGACGCCCTCCTCGCCCGCCGTCCTCGAACTTGTGCCCGTCGACTTCCTTGTCGTCGCCGACGATAGAAGTTAGGTCGGGCAAGTCCTCTTACAAGCGGGTTTTGAACGAATCTGTACATATATACAAATATAAATACAAGTATGTGTGTATATATATATATATATATATATACATGTGCAAAAAAAACGCCCCCTGGAATAAGCAAACATAATCAAAAACTTGTCAACGTACTATGTTTGACTATTTTTCAATACTCCTCCTGTAGAGGGACCCGCCCGACGCAACGCTTGAGCTGAGGCCACGGACCTCGCTGCAGGCGCTGGCTGTCCGCTCCTCGCCAGCGCACGCCTGCCCTGGAGCCCGCGCCTCGGCTGCTCCAGGAGGAGGAGGAGGAGGAGGAGGAGGAGGAGGAGGAGGAGGAGGAGGAGGGAGGAGGGAGGAGGAGGGAGGAGGAGGGAGAGGAGGAGGAGGAGAGGAGGAGGAGGAGGAGGAGGAGGAAGAGGAGGAGAAGAGGAGGAGGAGGGAGGAGGAGGAGAGGAGGAGGAGGACCCCTCCCCTGCCCTCGCGCTCACCCGCCCGCGCTCGGTGCTCCTGCCGCTGCCGTCACCAGGGCCAGCCACGTCGCCAAGCTCTTCGACGAGGCTTGCTGCGTGCATGGCACCGTCCACGAGGCTGCCCTCCTCCTCCTCCTCCTCTCCTCCTCCTCCTCCTCCTCCTCCTCCTCCTCCTCCTCCTCCTCCTCCTCCTCCCCTCCCCCTCCTCCTCCTCCTCCTCCTCCTCCTCCTCCTCCTCCTCCTCCTCCTCACTCGCAGGACCGAACTGGCCTTCTGACTACCTGCCAGACCGCCCCAACCCAACCCGAAGACCCAGATTTCGGGTTGGGGGGGGTATGGGTTCCATACGTGTGTTTTCGATGTTCCCTGACCCCCCCCCACTGGAAATGGAGGGCAAATGGAGGCCTTCGGGTTGGGTTGGGGTGGTTTGGTAGGTGGTGACATTCGGCATCACGCGAGTGCCCGCGCCGTACCGCATGCCCTGGATCCCTCAGAATGTCCCTGAACATCGTCGTGCGGTCGTCCAGCTGCCTCCAATGGCCCTCGACCATGATGGTCCACCGGCCCTCATTGCAAGCCACTCGTCCACCTGAGGAGGAGGATCTCCAGGATTTCAGCCATCCCGTAGGGATACTAGGGCTGAGCTCAGGAGCCAAATTGGGGGTGCAAGCGCCTCGAAATCCGATCGAGATATTCTCGTCGGGCCTTGGAGGCTGGTAGTGTGTACGGTTTGCCTGAGTCCCTGAGCTGGGCGTGACCGAAATAACCGCAAGCAGCACAATACCAAATATTCAAACTATTGTGATTGGCTGGGGCGTGTGAGGGGTCAACCCAGCCACCTGCTAAGTGCATTCTACGTCCATGGGGAAGACAGGATAACAAGCCATCCACGGAGTGGAGTTGGAAGCACTCACTGTTTCGCCATTCGGGCATAAACGCCTTGATCGCCGAGCCTTTACACACGCTGCACGATCCACCACTTTCGGTCAGGACGTGCACGGACGCGAAGCGTGCAACAGCAATAGGAGGGGAAGGGAGGGACACGAGGCTCAGGCTTGGGACCCTCGGCATCGTCGCGACTGGACTGAGCTGCGGCGATAGTCGAGGACAAAAGCTTCCTGACAAGCCTGGCTTCGAGTTCCATTCGAGCGGTCCTGACTCTGTCTGCCTGCGGTGCTCTCGCACGTCGGGCAGCCGCCTTCGCGAGTTCATCTACCACGCAGTCCCCTTGGATCAACCAGCTGGGTCAATTTTCTTGCAGCAACTCCTCTCCCGCCCAAGCGTGACGGAACCTGCACAACAGCAACGTGAGACGAATCGCGCTGCCGGTTGGCGAGAGTCTTGGCCGTGACCCTCCAAAAATCTGCTTGCGGTCCCGATGGCGATTGAGGCTGGCCCTTCGTACCAGCCCCTGGAACCTGCAGCACAACATGTAACATACAGTGCCGTGTTGTATGCATGCTCCGCGTGCGGATCATGTATTAAAAGTGCAGGGGTTTAGCATTAAACACAACGATGCGTCCATGCATAAAGTTATCCATACGTTAAGCATGTATTAAGATCCTATAGCTTAGAAAATCCTATGTATGAAAAACTGCCCTGTACGCTAGAGGGCCTAAGAAGAACCTGACGGTCCATCCAAGGGCGTGGAGCTCCCCTCGAGGCACAATCCGTCCGGCTCCCGCCGAGGGCCCTAAGAGGCGAGGCCCCAAGGTGAGAGAGGAGAGAGAGAAGCAAGACGGGCAGTTGCAGGGCCTGCCCTGCGGAGCCTGCAGTCCTGGGTGTCGGCTCCCCCTGGGGCATCCCCAAAGACAGCCAAAAGGGATCACCAGGGGGCCCCACTTCGAGGCACGCGAGCCCCAGTCGGCCCCCGTTCGAGGCACGCGGGGCCCCCCTTCTCGAGGCACGACGAGACCACTGCCGTCCCAAGACTCGGAGGAGGGGGGGGGGGGGGGCAACGGCGGTCCAGGGGGCAGGGCCGAGGCCCCTCATCCAAAAACATGGGTGGGGGTTATGTCGGGCGTGTCCCCATACAGGGGAATTTTCGACGACAAATAAACAAAAAACAAAATGCCCCAAAAAGGTATAAAAAATGGTCCCCAGGCTATTGTTGGACGATGTTTGGACTATTCCCAACCATCCTGTGGTGTTGGGTCCTCGTTTTGAAGAGACGGTGGCCCGCGCCTCCTCTCCTCCTCTTTTCCTCTCCTCTTCTCCTCTCCTCTTCTCCTCTCCTCCTCCTCTCCTCGTCCTCCTCCTCCTCCTCCTCCTCCTCCTCCTCCTCCTCCTCCTCCTCCTCCTCCTCCTCCACCTCCTCCCACCATCATCATCGTCATCACCCATTTCGGCACACCCCTCACACGCTTCGTGGCCCCATAGGGAGCTCCACCGAAGGTCCCAGTGGGTGTGCCCGCATGCGTCCCGCACACACATTGCGGCACACCCCTCACACGCTTCGTGGCCCCATAGGGGGCTCCACCGAAGGTCCCAGTGGGTGTGACCGCATGCGTCCCGCACACACACACACACACACACACACACACACACATTGCGGCACACCCTCACACGCTTCGTGGCCCCATAGGGAGCTCCACCGAAGGCGTGGTGTGCCCGCATGCGTCCCGCACACCCATTTCGGCACACCCCTCACACGCTTCGTGGCCCCATAGGGGCTCCACCGAAGGTCCCAGTGGGTGTGCCCGCATGCGTCCCGCACACCCATTTCGGCACACCCCTCACACGCTTCGTGGCCCCATAGGGAGCTCCACCGAAGGTCCCAGCGGGTGTGCCCGCATGCGTCCCGCACCCATTTCGGCACACCCCTCACACGTTTCGTGGCCCCATTGGGAGCTCCACCGAAGGTCCCAGTGGGTGTGCCCCATGCGTCCCGCACACCCATTTCGGCACACCCCTCACACGCTTCGTGGCCCCATTGGGAGCTCCACCGAAGGTCCCAGTGGGTGTGCCCACATGCGTCCCGCACACCCATTTCGGCACACCCCTCACACGCTTCGTGGCCCCATAGGGGGCTCCACCGAAGGTCCCAGTGGGTGTGCCCGCATGCGTCCCGCACACACATTGCGGCACACCCCTCACACGCTTCGTGGCCCCATTGGGAGCTCCACCGAAGGTCCCAGTGGGTGTGCCCGCATGCGTCCCGCACACCCGTTTCGGCACACCCCTCACACGCTTCGGGGCCCCGTAGGGAGCTCCACCGAAGGTCCCAGTGGGTGTGCCCGCATGCGCCCCGCACACACATTTCGGCACACCCCTCACACGCTTCGTGGCACCATAGGGAGCTCCACCCAGGGTCCGAGTGGGTGTGCCCGCATTCGTCCCGCACACCCATTTCTGCACACCCTTCACGCGCTTCGTGGCCCCATAGGGAGCTCCACCGAAGGTCGCCGTGGCGGAGTCCGCACGCGTCTCCCCCACCCAGTACACCTCCGTCGGAGGCCGTCGGAATTCCGCGCCTCCCTCGCCCGTCGTCGGCGGCAAGAGCCTTGCCCGCTATCAGCCAGCCAGCCAGCTAGCTCTCTTTGCTGCGCGCAGCGGACGACCCGCGCGCGTCGCTGGGACCCTTCCGGGGCGACCTGCGCGCGTCGCTGGGACTCCGCGCTGCGCTGCGCCCGCAGCCTTCGACTTTTGAGTGCGCGGGCAAAGAGGGAGTAAAATAAGGGGAGGAAGCGGGCGCGATCCTCGGGGTGGCGTCGCGGCGCGCGGGCGATGCCGTCGGGGAGTCCCGGGGAAGTTCCTTGCGGCGGCCACGCCCAGCGTAGACTCAGAGGCAGTCATTTACAAACTATTAACATTCATATACAATTGCACCATACATTGGCATACTCGCATTCATGCACGTAGACTCGTTCGCACGCAGATTCATTCACAGTCAGACGCACTCGCGCTCAGATTCACCCGCGCTCAGTCTCCCTACGTACTCAGATCAATCGTTTTCGTTCGCGTTGTGTACCACGCCATTCATTTCGGCACACCCCTAGCGCGGTTCGTTGCCCCATAGGGATCACCACCGAAAAAGGGAATCACAATTGCGGTACTCACACCTGCATATGGTTGGGTCCTTCGTCTGGCTAATTTTTGGTATATCTTTTTTTATTTTTCGTCGAAAATCCCCCTGTAAGGGGACAGGCCCGACTGAAGGGTAGGCTTCAGAGTTGGCGACAGCCTCTTGAAGCAACGATGCTGACTGAACATACGCAGGCGAGGCCTCATTTCTGCAACGGGTCCCACAGCGGTGCGAAGCCGTTTCGTTTCGCGGCTGGACTGGCACCGCTCGCAGATGTCGCTCGCACAAAGGTGGGCATCGTGACTCCCGGCTCTGGTCCAAAAGCCTCCTGCCGCTGTGGACACCATCAGCTCCGATGATAACTGTCGCCCTCTCTTGCTGAGGAGGAGGAGGAGGAGGAGGAGGAGGAGGAGGAGGCATCTCACGAGTGGCGAACATATCTGCATCCACGCCCTTGCGGTCTGGACTCCGCGGCGCCATCCCAAGGATATGCGGTCGCACGGGTACCATCAGCGCGGGGCATCCGCGGCAACGCGCCCTGCATCCGCGCGGTCGCGGCCCAGGGGTCCGGCCTGCGAGGCCGCGGCTACGGACCTCCGCCCACGAGGAGAAGACCGGCATGAGCATCACCGAGCAACTGCAGAGGAGCGGCAGCAGGAATCTCGAGGCGGGACCGGGCGTGGCGACGAGGAGGCCCAGGAAGGGCTCGACAAAACAATCCGATCTCCGAATCTCTCTCCACGTGCATAGGCTTCCGGAGGTCCGCTGGAATTTCTCGGACTGGCGCTGGACCTCCCACGGCGGCGCCTCTGGCGCTGCCCCTGGCGCGCTCCGCGCGGCCCGGGAGGAGTCCAGCGCCGACCCAAGAAATCTGCACGGGCCTCCGTACAGCTTCATGCCCGTGCCGATGCTCCTGCCTTGGGGGGCCTCGACCCTCGAGTCTCTCGATCCTCGAGGGTCTCGATCCTCGAGCCCCCCTGCAAACGAATAGCCTCCTCGGATACGGAGCTGCTCTTGCTCGCCCTCTGGCAGCGGAGGGCTGACTACCTACCAAACCACCCCAACCCAACCCGAAGACCCGAATTTCGGGTTGGGGGGGGTAAGGGTTCCATACGTGTTTTTTCGATGTTCCCCGACCCCCCCCAACTGGAAATGGAGGGCAAATTGAGGCCTTCGGGTTGGATTGGGGTGGTTTGGTGGGTGGTGAAGGCCCCCTCGAGATCGAGGCCTCCAGAAGCCCCCCGGGGACCTCGCGATCGCGCGGATACGCCAGCTGCACGGCTGCGTGCCGCGCGGGGCAGTCACGCCAGGACGCCCCGCAGCCGCATCCGCGGGGGGCCACGGCCTACTGGCCATCGCTCGGACGCCCATTCTCTGTGCTTTTTGTCGGTTTCGTGCGTGGTTTTTTCGCCAAATGATCAAGGATGCTCCCCGATGGCCCTCGCCGAAGGAAACATGCACACGTCCGAGCGATGCCGAGGACCCAGGGCTCCAGCCCGCGAGGCCCGAGGCACGGAGCGAAGAGGCTCCCACGAGGCCTCCAGCTGAGGACTGCGCGTTCCGCGACTCGCCACGCAGCTGGCTCGCAAATGGCCTGGGCCCCCCGCGGGGGACCTGCGAGAGATTGCACCGAGGCGAACAGATGTGTTTTTCTCGGCCGCCGGCCGCCGGAGGCCCGCGCCCTCCGGCCGCCCGAGGCCCCGCCCGCCCGCGCCCCGTCTCCCCAATGAGTGCTTTGCGCGGCCCGCCCAGCTCTTGACCGGAAGAGGCTCGCTCTCGACCCGCAGACCCCCAAAAAAAGAAGTGTTTTCTCGGAGGAGGAGGAAGGAGGAAGGAGGAAGGAGACGCGGGGCACCGTCTCTTCAAAACGAGGACCCAACACCACAGGATGGTTGGGAAAAAGAAGTGTTTTTCTCGGACGCTTGCGAAGAGGCGCCTTGGCGAGCAGCGGCACGCGCTGGGTGGCCCAGAGCCCCCATGGGTCAGAGCCCCGAATCATCAGGGGTAACTCGGGTCAGGGATAACTCGGGTTCCTTTTTCGGGAATCCAAACCCGAGTTACCCCAGACCCGAGTTACCCCGGATAGATCGGGCGTCCAAGAGCCCCGAATCATCAGGGGTAACTCGGGTCAGGGATAACTCGGGTTCCTTTTTCGGGAATCCAAACCCGAGTTACCCCGGACCCGAGTTACCCCGGATAGATCGGGCGTCCAAGAGCCCCGAATCATCAGGGGTAACTCGGGTCAGGGATAACTCGGGTTCCTTTTTCGGGAAGCCAAACCCGAGTTACGGCAGGTTCGTGTCGTGCCGACCCCAGCCTTGGTTTTTGACACCGCAGGGATCGTTCAACCTTGAACGATCGGCCGTCTCCGCAACGTCCAATCGTTCCACATCGATCGATTCTGGGTCGCCGGCGGCGTTCAACCTTGAACGCCCGCGCTGGGGTCGCCGCTGGTCGACACGACGCAAACCTACCGTACCCCGGACCCGAGTTATCCCGGACAACTCGGGCGCCCCCCTGGGGGCGGCGCGGGCGCCTCCGTCGGCGCCCTCCGTCGGCGCGTCGCACCTGAGAGGCCGGCGGCGGGCTCGCGCGCGCGCACGCGGAGCGGGCGGGCGCGGGCGGGGCGGGGAGGGAGCTCGCCGCCGCGAGCACCGCGAGGAGTGGGTTAGGAGGCAACTACTGGGAGGTTTCCGTCGGAAAGATTAAGGATCAGGGGGACGTAAGACCTGGGTACAGGGGACTCGGAAATCCCCGACGAGGTCGTCAAAAAAATGACGAGGCCGAGCCTGCATTTTGACGAGGCCTCCCGCTGCAGACATCCCACGAAACTCCTCCTCGTCAAAATCCCAGGCGAGGTCGTCAAAAAACGATGGCGAACCCGAGTCCTGGCAAACCCGGGTCTTACGCTCCCCCGAAAGGAGGATTAAGCCCCATTTGGGAGCTGTTGCGCCGGAGTGGGCCTCGGACTGAGCAGGAGTTAGCCGGACTAAGCGGAATTGAGCGGGATTGAGCCGGATTGAGCGGCATTAAGCCAGATTAAACCGGATTAAGCCGGACTTCGGACCAGGGCAAAATCAGAATTTGACCTCCCAGGAGTTGCATCCGAAAGTGGGGGTGGGGCAGGATCGGCTGGCCTGCGCCTGTCAGCCACTCCTGGGGGATCGCGGGCGCGACTGCAATCTCACGGGCCGAACTGAGAAACCGTTGCGCCAGATCTGGGCCGAACCAGACGGCCGGCCGAGGATTCGGCCAGGCCAGGCTGGATGGTCAGGCTGGATCACCACTGGGGTAACGACAGCAAACCACCGATACTTCTCGCCCAGAGTCCCAGGAGTGGCAGGCACAATCTGAGGGATGGGCTGATGGGCCTTTTTCCCACCACTACCACCATACGTTGGAGGGGGAGGGGGTCCTCCTCCACCTCCTCCTCCTCCTCCCCCTCCTCCTCCTCCTCCTCCTTGCCCCCTCCAACTTATGCTGGTGGTGGTGGGAAACAGACCCATCATGGACGAACTAGGGACCCCGCTCCTCGAAGAGCGGGTGCCGCGCCAGCGCCGCGGCCGCCAGCCTCGGCGGGCAAAAGGCGGGAGGGGGGGGGGTGCGGCGAAGAGAAGCGGGGGCGGGGATTTCGGGGGCCCCAAACCGTGTGGCAAACGGTGGCCTCAGAATCTCCATCGACCTCACCGCGCGATCCGTCACCGCGCGTGGTTTTGGGGGGCCCTGGAGGCTCTTCGGTCGTAGGTCTGACTGTAAGAGATCGGCTCGGGAATGTTGTTCGCTGTTTTCGGCCTCCGTGGATGGTTCCGCCGGGCACTGGGGCCGCCAAACATCGGCTTGAACCAAAGAGCAGACCCTGGGGAACGGGTCGGAACCAGGGCGCGAGGTAAGCAGTGCTTTCCGCTTGCGTCCTGTTTTCGCTTGTCCCTCGCTCTGTCGTCCTTCCGCCTTTGCTGCAAAACGGAATCCAAATGAAAGCACGTCCACGAGATCGCCAAGGCACCGTTTAGATCGCACCCTGGTCGGGACTTCCCTTGATCCCGCATCGATGCAAATCCAGGCGTTGCAAGGCTGGTGGCGGGCGGCGATGGCGCCCGCGCTCGCGCCCAGGGTAACCGTTTCGTAGGAGGAGAGCTCTGCAGGGAGGTCGAGGGAGGAGGGAGGAGGGAGGTGGAGAAGAGGAGGGAGGTGGAGAAGAAGGGAAGGGGGAGAAGGGATCATACCCTGACCCTTGCCCCCCATTCCTAATCCTCCCCCCCTGCGTTGGAGGTCTGCGTTGGAGGTCGGGCCTCCCTCCCCCCCGCTGGGGCGGGCCCACCGCAGCGACGAGCGCTCCGCGTCTCGCAGGCTGCCCGGCGGCGCACGCCTGCGGGGGCGGATGAACGAGGAGGAGAGAGGAAGAGCGAGGAGGAGCATGGAGGAGCGAGGAGGAGCATGGAGGAGGAGCATGGAGGAGGAGGGGGAGGAGGAGGAGGAGGAGGAGGAGGAGAAGGAAGAAGGAGAAGGAACGAGGAGGAACGAGGGGGAGGAAGAGGAGGAGGAGGAGGAGGAGGAGGAGGCGGAGGAGGAGGAGGGGGGGAGGCAGGGCGAGATTCCTGTTTTTTTGTCTCCCGCGCGGCGCGAGCTCAGGGAAAAAAACCCGGCTTCAGTAACATGTCCCAAGCGCGTCAGCACGCAGCGAGAACATGTCACGGCGAGCGAAGGTAGACGAGGAGGACGAGGAGGAAGAGGAGGGGAAGCCGAGGAGGAGGAAGAACCCTGGCGGCGTCCTCCCCCCCCTCCCTCTTCGGCGGGAGCCTCTGCGTGCGTTGCCCGTGCCCCTGGGTGGGGGTCCCCCTCCCCGCGCTAATGACGGGCGCGCGGCCGCGGGCGCGCGGGGCGCCGCCGCGCTTCGGCCACGCCGGATCGACGCAGGAGCCGCCGAGGTCGCTGGGCCGACCGGGGAGGAGGAAAAGAGGGGGGCACGGGCGCTGCGCGCAGGACCCCTGCTGCCCCTGGAGGGCACGGCGAGGAGCGGGGCATCTGGGGGTCTTCTTGCGCCCCCCCTGGGCCGTCCTGGAGCTCCATTGGGCCGTCTTGGGGCCGACTTGAGGCCCTCTTGGGCCGTCGTGAGGCGATCTAGGAGGCCAGTTGAGCCGTCCTGGAGCGGCGCCGAACTCTTGTAGCGCGAGCGAGGCGGCCGGGCTGCCGCCCTCGCTGCGGCCGGTGCTGCGGCTGCCGCGGCGCCCGTCGCCAGGCCGTTTCCCAGGGGGGCCCCCGCGGCGCCGCCTCGCCGCGGAGCCGCCCGCCGCCCGCGAGGCGGAGACGAATGCCGCCGCCGCGGCCAGGCCGCCATCGGGGCGTCCGGGACGGACGGAGGGGAACCCTTGTCCTGTCGGAGCTACGGCCCCCTCGTCCTCCTCCCCCTCCTCCTCCTCCCCCTCCTCCTCCTCCTCCTCCTCCTCCTCCGCCTCCCGACGCTGCGGGCCACTCGCGGTCTCGCTTCGCGTAACTCCGCCTCCTCCTCCTCCTCCGCCTCCTCGGCACGGCGCCGCTGTCTGGAGGTGCCCTGGGGCACACAAATAGATACACACAAATAGAACGATTCCCCATGTTTTCCCGTATCTTCTGGGTTTTTGTCTTCCCCCCCACTTCCCATATTTCCCATATCTTCATGGGGATCGACGATTAATTGTGTCTGTGTGTTTTTCCCCTCCTGACCGGAGCTACGGAATTACACTTAGGTCGGGCCTGTCCCTCGACAGGCGGATTCTGGACGGGAAGAAAGAACAAAGAGTCCAAGCATACTCCACAAATAGTCAAGACTTGTCAAACATCGTCCCCTGCTTTTTTTACACACAAAAACAATTTTGAAGCTTCCTCCTGTAGAGGGAGGTGCCCGATTTAAAACTACACCTGGCTCGGAGGAGAAGCCCGCAGGGAGGCCCATGGAGCACGGGGGGTAGGACGAGGAGGGAAGGCAGGTCGCGAGGGACGGAGCGGAGCTCCAGAGAACCCCGTGTCCCGTCATAGCACGGAACTACATCTCGCGCGGAGGAAAAACACGCTTGGCGGGTCTCTTAGAGCACGGGGGGTGCAGGACGAGGAGGGAGGAGGGACGAGGACGAAGCGGAAAAGGGACGAGGGTGGAATGGAAGGGAGGGGGAGGAGGACGAGGGCTCTGATGTGCCTTCGCGCTGGCACCGGCGGGGTAGCACGACGAGGAAGCGGAGGAAAGGGGGGGGAGGGGAGCAAGAGGGAAAAGAAGAGGGAACAGGGCCAACGTCTCCCACGTATCAGAAGTCAGGATGCGACCTGCCCGGAGGAAGCCAAGTTCACGCGCCACTTTGCCGCCCCATCCTGGCGCTCGGCATCGACGGTTGACGTCGACTGCGGGGTCGGACGCCCCCCCCCTGACGGTGCAGGTCCACGTCCACTGTGGGTCGGCGTCCCCCTTGGCCGCGCGGGCGAAGCATGCACGTAGACCGATGATGCCGTCCATCCCCCTAGGAGGAGGAGGAGGAGGAGGAGGAGGAGGAGGAGGAGGAGGAGGAGGAGGAGGATTGTGCCCCCCCTTGACGCCCGCTGTGGCGAGAAATCTGGGGACCGTCGCCACTGGGAGGCTTCAGCTCGGCCCTCTGAATCTGCGGCAGGGAGGATCGCTCGCTTGCGCAGCTGGGTTCGGTGCACCGGCACCGAGGACGCCCTCAGCTCCGGGGTCGCTGGAAAGTGGCGTCGTCAAGGCGGAGCATCTCGCAAAAGCGGCCCTCAAACCCCGGCCAAGCTTCAGCCACGAGCAACGCTGGGCAACCCTGGACCCAACGCAGTGCTTTCGCCCTCCTGGCCGAGGCCAGGGCAGCGTCCTGGCTTGCCATGATGGTGGTGTATCATGTGCCGCGTCCTCGCGTCTGCGCCTCGCCCTTGCCCTTTTCCTGGCTCTTCGTCGCTCGTGCTCCTGATTCTCTCTCTCTCTCTTTCTCTCTCTCTCTTTCTCTCTCTCTCTCTCTCTCTCTCTCTTTCTCTCCTGCAAACCGGATGCTCATGCTCCACCCCCCGGTCACCCAAGGAGGGGGGGGGTCCTCTGGGGGGTCCCGGGGGCGGCCCCAGGGTCGTGACCTCCCCCCCGGGGCTCAGGACCCCTCCCCCCTTTGAGCCTGTCTTTTTTTTTTAGACTCTGGCAAGTTTACTTGCATGGACGGGGGGGGGGAGGGGCTGAGCCTGAAGCAAGCCCGGGGCGGCGGGGCGCGGAAATCACGCAAGTCGAATGGCACTTGCACGCTAGTATTCGCTTGAAGAGGGGCGAGAGGGGGGGGGGGGGGGCGGACGCCATGCAAGTGAACTTGCCTGAATCCAAAAAAAACAAGCTCTTTTCCCCATTGTGGACAGGGGAACTGCCATCCCCCTCTTCTCCAGGGCCACGCAGCTTCCCAAGAAGTCACCCAAGAGGCCCCCCAACAGAGCCCACTAGGCTCCAAAGAGAACCCCAAGAAGGGCTCCCAAGCATTAGCGTCGGCGTTGCCGCCGCCGCCTCCGCCGCCACCGCCGCCGCCACCGCCGCCGGCGCCGTCCTCGTCGTCGTCGTCGTCGCCGCCGCTGCCGTCATCGTCGTCGTCGTCATCGTCTTTTTCGTCGTCGTCGTCGTCATCGTCGTCGCCGTCGTCGTCGAAGATGTCGTCGTCATCGTCATCGACGTCGTCGTCGTCGTCGTCGCCGCCGCCGCCGCCGTCGTCGACGTTGTCGTCGTTCTCCTCGTCGTCGTCGTCGTCCCCCTTCAGGGTCGGCGGCACCGGCCGTACGGCCTTTTCCGACAATAGTACAACGTTGGCCACCGACACTGACCGAAGCAACCACTGACCCAGAGTCACCTTGGATTTGATCCAGGCGTCTCGTGCACTGCCATCGGATCAATCGACAGTGGGGAGACCAAAAGGTACCACTACGCCCCAGCCCTCTCCCAGGGTGCGCCCTGACCAGGATTTCGAGGTGAATCCAGCGGTGGCGACGAGGGCCTCCCAGGAGGCCCAACAGGGGGGAAAACGAGGGGAGGGTAGAGGTAAGGGTACCTGGATGCCTCTTCCTTCTCTGATCGTGAGACACGGCACGGTGATCTCGAACCCTCCGCGCCACTCCACCGGAGAACCCCCCGCCGACTGCCTCCGATGGCGCCTGGAGGCCTCCGACGGCCTGGCGGGGAGCCTCCCAGGGGCCCAGCGCGGCGCCCCCCCGCCCGCGCGGGCGTGCGGGGGGCCTGAGCTCCAGGAAGGCGCTGACCAGGAAGCACAGCGCGGCGCACACGCTCCTGGCGGGCGACCAGCCGCGCGCGGGCCAGGCGCGCCGCAGGGGAGGGGGGTGGGGGGGAGGAGGGGGGATCGCGCATCATGGCTCAGTGCACGAGAGGAGGACAGAAGAAGGGATGGCCCAGTGCAGTGACACCCACTCCCACACACACACACACACACACAGACACACACACACACACACACACACGGCGGGCTACGCACAGCTGTAATTAGGGAGACAGGGCACAGGAAGGCGGGGCTTCAGGCGGCCGGAGCGGGCGAAGCCCGGGGTGCAGGCGGTGCCGAAGTGGATGTGCAGGAGCAGGTGCGCCGCGGACTGGTACCGGGGGCGAAGACCCGCACACACAGCACACACACAACACGCAACACACAACACACAAACAGACAAACACACACACACACACACATACACACACACACACACGCGCACACACACACGCGCATACACGCACACACGCGCACACACATGCATACATACACACACAACTAACAATACACACGCACCATCACACATAAACAGACATACACACATGCACAGCCTACACACACACACGCATACACGCATACACACACACACACACACACACACACACACACGCGCGCACACACACAAACACACACACACACACGCATACACGTACACACACACACACCTAAACACACACACACACACACACACCACACACACACACACACACACACACACGCGCGCGCACCCACACACACACACAAACACACAAACACACATTTACACGCACACGCACACACACGCACACACACACACACAGACACACACACACACACACACAGCTAACCACACACACACACACCTACAGACACACCCGCACACACGCACACACACACAAACTTTTTCTGTTTGGGCGTCGCGACCCTGCGCGCAGCGACAGGGCAGAGAGAGCCGTGGAACGGCAACCGCGCGCGTGTTTACAAGCACACGCACACACAAACACATACACGCATCCACACCACTAAACACCTGTAGTCCTCCTCCCCCCTCCACACCACCCCCTTGGACGCAAGGAGCGGGGTGGCACAGGGGCAGCTGCAGGGGCGAAGCCGCGGCCGGGGCGTCGCTTCCACCTCCTCCTCCTCCTCCTCCT
>CAUYUJ010017368.1:44911-75702 GCA_963575745.1 Prorocentrum cordatum | reverse complement strand
TCTACTACTACTGCCACTGCTACTACTACTACTACTACTACTACTACTACTATTACTACTATTACTACTATTATACTCTTTACTACTACTTTTACTTACTACTACTACTACTACTACTACTACACTACTACTAGGATGACTACTACTACTACTACTACTACTACTACTACTACTACTACGCCTACTACTACTACTACCACTACTACTACTACTACTACTACGACTACGACTACGACTACGACTACAACTACGACTACGGCTACGACTACGACTACTACTACTACTACTACTACTACTACTACTACTTCTACTACTACTACTACTACTACTCGGATTCGTGCACCACATCACCACGGCTCAACCGCCTTGGGATGAGCGTCCTTGTGGCTGCCTCATTTCCAATATGTAGCGAGCACCTCTTCTGAGTGAAATGGCGGGTCTGACGTGCGTGCAGCGGCGGGCGCTTATCCGAGGGCAGCTGGCCCCTACGGCCCACAGTAAAGCGACAGCGGCGGCGCAGCAGCACACGGGGCGACCCGAGTACCGCCATCGAGGCCAACGAGCGCAAGTAGGCGCGAGAAGAGGCCAGGATGGCAAGCCAAAATGGCTAGGCGCACAGCGGCGGCACAGCAGCACACGGGGCGACCCCAGCACCGCCAGCGAGGCCACCGAGCGCAAGTAGGCGCGAGAAGAGGCCAGGATGGCAAGCCAAAATGGCTAGGCGCACAGTTGACCGCGCGAAGAGCGAAGGACTAAGCAACAGGGCCCGCGGCGCGAGGGGGGGCACCACTGTGGGCGCACCCGCGCGAGCTGGCACGGCGGCGTTGCTAAAGCTGGAGCGTAAGCGAGCATACAGGCGCAGCATCATTGAGAGTGGCAGGCTCGGGATCTTAACACAGGAACTCACGCGGCCCCCCCGAGGGCTCAGAAGTAGACGATGCTGGGGGCCTGCAGAGTCTCAGCGTTCAGGCGGACTGGCCTGTCCCTTGCGCAATGGCTCCGAAGACCTGCGACGGCAGCGCCTGCACTGGGAATCGAATAAGGAGCCTTCGGGCTGAAAAGTGAGGGCGGTGGGGGGACAGAGGTTTTGCTCCCCACGGGAGGGTTTCGGTGGGGGGGCGAAGGGCGCTGCACCCCCACATGCCCCTGGGTAGTAGGAAAAAATGTGCGCGTGTGTGACATGATCAATAGTCATAGCGCGCGTGCTACATATGTACAGGAGTATCATGGACACTTTTTGTGGTGTACTTCATATGTCCCCCAGAAAAAAAAAAAAAAAAAAAAAAAAAAAAAAAAAAAAAAAAAAAAAAAAAAAAAAAAAAAAAAAAAAAAAAAAAAAAAAAAAAAAAAAAAAAAAAAAAAAAAAAAAACTATAGTAGCTGTGACTCGTCGGCGTAATCCCGTGAGCTAGTAGGGGTGACTCGAGGTCCTGGATGTGATGTCGCACGCCTGTGATCCCATAAAGGGTGTTTTTTTTTATGGGTCTAGCGTATGATGTCAGAAAAATCCCGTGCGAGTAGGGGGCCCGGGGAGATCCCTGCGAATCCGAACGCCTCAAGGTCGGGGAACTGTTGGAATGTAGTTGGGTCCTTCGCGTCGATGCTTCAGCCATTTTGGCTTCCTGAGGGGGCTTACAGCCCCCCAGCGGGAGTGCATGGACGGTGTGCTGGCCAGGGCTTTAGGCCGTTTCGCTCACCACCATACGGTCCCAAGCAATGGGTGCTACATGCTTTTCCAGACGGCCGCGGCGCTCCGCAACGCCGCCCAGTCGGCTGGGGCCGTGTGCCCAGGCCAGCTCGGGGGGAGGGCAGGATGCAGCAAGATGATAGGCGAACAGTGCAGCATCGTGCTCTAGATGAATCAAGCAACATAAACATAGACGTTCGGAGGTCCGCTCGGGTTTGTTGGGTCGACGCTGGACCCCCTCGGCGGCGCCTCCAGCGCCTCCACTGGCGCGCTTCGCGCGCCAGGGAGGGAGGGCCAGCACAGCTCCAATAACTCCGCCGCGCAGACCTCCGAACATGTATGCTTATGTTGCTTGTCTGAGTGAAACGCCCCTGCAGGTTCAAAGATGGGGACGTGAGGGATGGGGCCCCACGGGTGAGGGGCCTCGAGCAATGCAAACTATGATTCGGGTCCCGTCTTATCTTTCATCTTATCTTTCGGGCCCCATCTTTGAACCTCCGATCTATGCCGTCGCTCCCCGCGCCGGTGGCAGGCGGATGGACTCCACCAACGTCGGGCCCGCCGTACTCAGTGCTCGACCTGGTGGACGTCCTGGCGCAGGCAGGTATGCATATGGGACCGACTGCCAGAGCTATGGGCCAGTTGGTGGATCACCAAGTCCACAGTGCTTTACTTCGAGGAGGGGCAGGGACAGATGGGGCAGGGAGAGGTACTCCTTCATTTACTTCGCCCTGGATTTCATGACCTCTGCACTTCCCTCCCCCACCCGCGCCGGCCCCTGCGCCAGCCCTGTCAACTCTTGCCCTCGCTCGTCGCTTTCCCCTCTCTGATGTTCCGTGGTGACCCGTGGTGTCCTGTGGTGTCCTGTTGAGTGAGATCGATCATGAGATCGTTGAGAGGGGCACGCGGGTGAGATAACATAGCATCGCATATCTCAAAATGGGGGAGGGGAGAACAACAACGTCATAGCGGAGCCGCAGAGGATGCGCCTCAAGAAGGCGCCGACGCTATAGTCTTGCGCACCCGCGCTTCGGCAAGAGGGGATGATGGACAGCTGGTGCTTCGTGGTTCAGAATCTCGGAGAGCTCTTGAGTCTGCGTTTCGGAACATGTCTCATCCAGATCTCGTTCGGGCTGCGTTGGATATCACTTTGCAGAGTCAGAGAGTACAGAACAAATCAGCCGAACGGTTAGCACAGATACAATTGATGACAAGAGAGGCCACGAAAGACAAGAAACGAATAGTCAAGCTTGAGACTGAGCTGGAGCAAATGAAATCCAGAATGCGCGGCTTCACCTTTGCGAAAGCGCCTCGGAAGCAAAAAACGGATGCAGACGGTGTGCCTGTGGAACCTGTGCGATACACTATGGAGAAGGAGGGGTGGTACAGACTGGGGTTCAAGAGGAACTACGGGTACGCTGGATGTCAGACTACTCTTCAGATGCTGGACACGGGGGTGGGTGGGGTCTCCTAGCTCAGCATGCCACTGGACCCTTACGCCCCTGACCCCATGCTTTTCATTTTGCTCCTCCCCCCTGAGTGCCATCCCCGTCTTGCCCGATCGCCCAATGATCAACCATTCGAGACTTTCCCTTGCCTTCTATCTCCAACCATCCCTGCTGCCTCCTACCTCCCTTGCCTCCTACCTCCCTTGCCTCCTACCTCCCTTGCCTCCTACCTCCTGCTGCCGCTGCGTCCCTCCCTCCTGCTTCGTGCGTCTCTGTTTCTTTCGTGCGTTCGCAGAGTGGAGCGCGGGCAGTGGACAGGAAGCGCCTGTGTCCGACAGAACGGCGGCCAAGGCTGAGAACCTCACCAGGGCTGCCATATTTTGCCAAGGCGTGAATTATTTCAGAACTGAGTTTGCTAAGTTGGCTGAGTATTTGGACATCATGTGCAGTCATCCTGGGCCGTGTGCCCGCTATGCCAGAGAGTTCGGCACCCCGGTGTTGTCGTGGGAAGTGCACGCCGTGAGAGGAGATGCTGCAAATTCCACCGAGTGGCGATCTCATAAGATATTTGGATCTGAACTGTGGTCCGCATTCTGCACGCCCCGCATTACTTTGGACGACGCGGCCACGGTGGTGACAAACATTAGCCCTCAGCATTCATCCGCTTTGCTTTGGCCTGATTTGGCTTGGGTCCCCCTGACAAACACTGGGCTGAACCAGAAGCATCTGTGGGAGAGCAAGCTTTCTCAACAGGGCCTTTACACGATGGCAGATCGCGAACGTGCGCGCGTGCAGGACTTTGCATGTTATGCGTTCAAAGCTCAGACTCGGTCCAGGCTTCTATCCTCGTATGCCACGGCTGGATTCGGCTTGGCGCGCTGGCTGACTTGATTCAGAAATCAAGCATCACTGTTTGTCAGATTCTCGCGTTGGATGGTTTGCCAGCCCCCCCGTTACTGCGCCCAGGAGGCCACGGACAACTTGACGGAGAGCGAGGCGATGTTGCGCTCCATCGCTCAGCAACGCCGCCCGGGGGAGGACGAGGAGGAATGCCATTGGAAACATATCGCTGTATTCTTGGGGGGAACGGATGCTGGCCCCGACGTCAAGGGCTGCCGCACTCGCATGGTTCAGGAGATGAAGCACTCGCCTTTCGTTTGGATATGTTGGACGTTCTGCCTCATCCATCAAATGCACTTAATGGCGAAGAAACAATTGTCGAAGCACTCGTCTTATTATTCTAATCTGGCCAAGATGGCCAATTGCTGGAGGGCCCCCCACATGTCAGCACGAATCTACAAAGTATGGGAAAGTCTCACCAGCAGTGACAGAGCCAAGGCGGCTGCTGGTCGATTGCCACCGAGGCCCCTCATCGGCCGCTTCGGAGCATGTTATAAGACAGCAGCCTTTTTCCTTTTCGCCACCCAGCGCGAGGTCTCAGCAGTATTTCAAAAGGTATTTGACCCTGAGGCAGCAGGAGATCCCGCTGGCAACCCCGACGACCTTGCACTGGACCCTGAGGCCGAAGGCTACAGGCAGAGGATGGGGAGGTGGCAGGCAGATGCGCTGGCAGCCGCCCACAGCGCAGAGCATTGGGTGACAACTGCAATATTTCACGTTTCTGGAGGTCCTCTGACCCATTTGCTCCACTGGTTTGAAAAGAAGTCGAAGGGGATGGCCGATCGGCGCCAGGACGTGTTCGAGGCCAGCTGCGTGTCCACTCTATCGGAGCTCGTGGTATCCGTATCGGCTGAGATCGCAGGGGAGTGGGATGCACTGCTCGAGGAGGGGAGTCCGTACGCCGAGAAGTGGGAGTCCGTTTGGTTTCATGTTCCAGGCGACGTGGATATGAGTTCTATTCGACTTACTTGCGTGGAACATGTGCTTGATCTGGCGGCCGACTTCAACCGACGCTTCGTGCGCCAGTTGGCTGAGTTTCCTTACACGATACTGTGGATGTCCCACGACGACTACAACGTCAGGTCGGAGAAGCGTCGGCAGGTGGCTTCCACGTGGCTGCAGCTTCTCTATGATGATCCTAGTGGGAATTCATATTGTGATGATGTTTCTTTGGCTACACCTTGGAAGATTGCATATTGCTGCCAAACAGAGCTGGAGGATCCTGCATGTTCTGCATGTTCCTGTTTGTGTTGTTATCATCCGCCCCTCCTTGCTCATCCTCCTCGCCCTTTCCCCTCCTGCTCCTCCTGTTCTTTATCCTCCTTGCCCCTCCTGTCCCTCAAACGCTGGCCCCATTGCGTCGCTCGTCTACCCTGCCCCGCTCCGTCCTTCCATCCCGGGGGGCCGCTTAACATATTACCCTGGCGAAGGACCCAACAATATGCAGCTGTGAGTGCCGCGTTGTGGGCACCGCTCTCGGTGGAAACCCCAATGGGGCCACGATCCTGGTGAGGGGTGTGCCGAAATGGGCGGGGGTGCGCGTGCCAACCCTGCCGCTGGGGCCTTCGGTGGAGCCTCGTGAGGGGTGTGCCGAAATGGGTGGGGGGGGCGCATGCAAACCCTGCCGCTGGGGCCTTCGGTGGAGCTCCCTATGGGACCGCCATCCTCATGAGGGGTGTGCCGACATGGCGGACATGCGGCGAGCAGAAGCAGGATTGGGAGGAGGGGGGAGGGGGAGGGGGGGGGCAGCGGGAGGAGGTGAGACGCGGGGCGCTGTCTCCTCAAAACGAGGACCCAACACTACAGGATGATTGGGAACAAATAATATAGCAGGAGACCTCCCGCTCCGGGCTCTTGGAGCTTCAGCTTTGGGAGCTCTTTCACTGCATCGGTTGCATGCTCGCCTCC
Source organism: Prorocentrum cordatum (assembly GCA_963575745.1). NCBI lineage: Eukaryota > Dinophyceae > Prorocentrales > Prorocentraceae > Prorocentrum > Prorocentrum cordatum. The sequence goes on along the minus strand of CAUYUJ010017368.1, from coordinate 69,760 downwards.
GACACCCAGGAGATCGAAGGCCTCAATTCAATAATTAAGAAATTGTTCTCGATGGCGCCCGCCACAGGCCTCAAGTTAATATCTAGCAGAGCTCTGCTGAAAAAGTCGATGTCTTGGATTGGCAAGTCCCCGGAGTCGTTGGACCACGCCGTCTCCATGTGCGTTTCCCTGCACAGTGAGGCGTTGATCGCTCTGGATGATAAGGCCAGGTTCCCGACAGATCCATTAGAGTGCCCATTTCTACCACTGCAGGGCCCCGAAGAGTTACATCCGCTGCAAGATGGGCCCGCTCGAGCTGAGGATGAGATCCCCGAGGGGCCCGACCAGCCTGAGGAGGAGGCAGGGGGGCAGCCACGGGCCCCCGAAGAGCCGCCGCCTCTTCTCGATGCTGCTGTTGCGCCGAAGCGCGCCAGAGCAGCCCCGCAGCCGAGATGTGCCGCTCGAGTGGCCGCGACACTTCTCACCCTTTACCCAGGTCGTACGCCTAGTGCCAAGTGGGTGGTCTGCCTGACAGTTGGAGGCAAGCGCATGGACACCGCTTGGATGGTCGCTCATAAATTCAATCGTGGGTTCTGGATGGCAGTGGGCATTCTCTCGAGCGAGCACTTCGTATTGAATCTACCATTGTCGTTCTTGCCAATCAAAGCTGTGTGCGATCTTATTCATGCTGAACTGCGCTGCCGGTGCGGCAGGGATGGGAGACTCAGGCCCGCAGTTAAGCTCGTGGTGCTCAGAGTGTCCTGGGACCAGGAATCACTACGGCGAGCTCGACTCGATGGCCAGCACGGAGCGCGGAGTCTGGCTGGCGTTTGCAGGTGCTGGGCGGCTAGGAGAGTGAGGCGGCGTGATGACGGAGATGATGGAGGTGGCGACGACGGCGCAGGCGGAGGAGGACCCCTCGGCGACGCCGCTGACGACGGTAGCGATGGCGAGGCTGGAGACGATGGTGCCTTCGACCAATCCTTGCTCGCTGAACTGTGGGCTGAGTTTGAGAAGCCTGCAGCTCGCCCAGGCGAAGACGAGGGTGGCCCCGACGTCGACTCTGGCGGCGGCGGCCCTACAGCATTCGAGGGCTTCTTGGCTGCCAAAGGGGGGCCGGGCGATGCCGGCGAGGACGAGGGCGGCGTCGATCCAGCTTTGCTCATCGAGATGGAGTCCATGGAGAGGGCGGCAGCACTGGCGACGGCGGCTACTGGGCAGAGTGGCGAGGCGATCGCGATGGACCGACGGGCAGCGGAGCTGAAAGACCGAGATCACACCATGGAGCACGACTTGGCGAGACTAGAGGAGGAAGCATATCTGCAGGCGGCGTTGGAAGCTGGCATCGGGGCAGGCGGCGACGTCGACCCTGGCCCGCCCATCACGGACGCCTCAGCTGCCAGCGTGTTGAACGCATGGGCAAACGGCGTCCTCGCGACGGCCGACGCCCTGAGTGAGCTTCGGGACCCTTCGCACTGGATCTCTGACAACAGGTGTGTATCTCTGGTATTGGTGACTGATGAAGACGGCAGCGGCAGTATTGAATGGATTTTCTGGGACGACGTGGAGAAGGGGAAGGGCCGCGTCATTCACGTTGACCCCGCCGACGGGATCATCGACTACAGGCCGCCAGCAGGGAAGCGGAGACAGTGCCCTCTGGGCCCTCTCTCTGCAGTGGTCGTTGTCAGAATCCCCCCTTCTCCTCGTTATCCTTCTCCTCTTCGCGTTGCTTGGCATTGGCGTTGCTTGGCATTGCACGGGCAACCCTTGGCAGCCCTTGGCAAGCGTCCTCGTCCTACCCCTACCCCCTCCTTCACCTCCTTGCCCTCGCTTCCTTGACCCCTCCTGGCCCCTGCTCCTAGTCCTTCTCTCCTGACTAGCCCTCTTTTGACTTCGGATTCCCTCGCGTCTGCGAGCCCGGCCGGAGAGGTACAAAACAGAGTTCCTGGACGATCTGACGTCAGGGGCCATGAAGATCTTCATTCCGGATATCGGAGCACGTGACCTCCCGCCAAATTCATCTGTGTCTGCTATTCTCTATGTCTGCTACTCATTTTGTTCGCGCATCCATATGCCATGCCAATCATGCTCAACCCACCTCGACCTTCGCATGCCCGGAGGCCCCAGCTCCGACGCCTGATTCACATTTGCCCATGGCTGGATTCTCTATCTCTCGCGCTTGTTTCGCCCGCCAGGTATGAGGAGGACTGTCAAGCACTGGAAGAAGACAAAGGTCCCGCCCCACGTGCTCAGGGCCATGGGCATGTTCTGGGCCCACATGGCCGACGCTGGGGCCCGCTGCGCTGTGTGCGCAGCTGACTGGGCCAACGCCAGGCCGCGGTCTTGCTTCGGGGGGAGGTAGACGAAGAAGGAGGAGGGGAGGGAGAAGCAGGGGGAGGGATGGGTGATGAGTGAGGGAATGTGGGGAGGGCTGGTGTTGGAGTGTTGGAGGGGCACGATGAGATAAGAGGAGGTGAGGTAGCGACAGCCGATGCATCGCCGATGCATTTGCATTGTGTTTTCGGGCACTGAGTCTGGGCAGCGTGACCAGGGGAATGAGTATTGAGCATCTGTCAGACTCGTGCCTGTCTCGTCTCCCTTGGGTGATCGGCGGCGGCGAGCTCTCTCGTGCGCTTCCCTGCCCCGCCCGCCGCTAGGCGCTGCAAGTTCTGCATGATGGGCTGGCACGACGCCTGCTCGGCCAGGCTGGCGGCGCAGCTCGGCCTCGATGGATGGCGCGGAGCTGCGAACGGGAAATGGGCGAGGGAAAAGTTGGATCATAATGTTACCGTCAACCCGCGTAATGAGGATGAGCGACGTTCCGAGGTTGCCCTTGAATCCTTCCCCTTCGGCCCATCCTTGGCCACTTTTGCTGGCCGCGCCCTGCTCGCAAAGAGTCGACAAGGCCTACCAAGGCCATTGCATCCTTGCCGCGCATCCTCATTATGCGGGTTGATTTCGGGGGTCGGCTAGACTTGGGCGTCTGGGCGTTTGGGCCCCGGGGGGCCAGTGACGGGCGCCAGAGGTGCCATCCTCGACCCTGACGCGGGAGATTCCCTGGAAGGTGCGGGGTGGGGAGAGAGAGAGAGAGAGAGACAGAGAGCGAGAGAGAGAGAGAGAGTGTGTGCGTGGGAGAGGGAGGAGAGAGAGAGAGAGAGAGAGAAACAAAAAGAAGCATACACATGTGAATGCATGTGTATATGATCCCTATGGGCCCTCTGAGCCCCGTGAGCCCTCTGATCCCTATGATCCCTATGAGCCCAATGAGGCATGTGAGCCCAATGAACCTTACGAGACATGTGAGCCCTATGAGCCCTCTGAGCCCTCTAAGCCTTACGAGCCCTCTGAGTCCCTCCTGGGCCCTCTGAGCACTATGGGCCCTCTGAGCCCTATGAGCCCTACGAGCCCTATGAGCCCTACGAGCCCTATGAGCCCTGTGAGCCCTGTGGGTGAGCCCTACGGGCCCAATGGGCCCTATGAGCAATATGAGCCCGGCGAGCCCAGTGAGACCTACCAGCCCCATGAACACTATGACCGTCCTATGGACTATGACCTCTATGAGCCCTCTGAGCAGTTAGCCCTATGAGCCCTCTGAGCCTCATGACCCCTATAAGCCCTGTGGGCCCTGTGAGCCCTCTGAGCCGTATGAGCTCTGCAAGCCCTATGACCCTGTGAGCCCATGAGCCCTATGAGCCGCGTGAGCCCTGTTAGCCCTATGGGCCCTATGGGCCCTATGAGCCATATGAAGCGTTTGATCTCTATGAACTTCTATGAACCTTACAAACCCTGTGGGCCCTGTGAGCCCTCTGCGCCCTATGAGTCCCCCCTGGGCCCTCTGAGCCCTATGAGCCTTGTGAGCCCTATGAACCTCATGAGCCCTATGAGCCCGATGAGTCCTATGTGCCCGATAAACTCTATGAGCCCCATGAGCCCCATGAGCCCCACGAGCCTTCTGAGCCCAATGAACCTTATGAGCCCTATGAGCCCTATAAGCCCGATACGCCCTATGACCCCTATGAGACCTTTGAGCCGCATAAGCCCTGTGGACCTCATGAGCCCCATGAGCCCTATGAGCCCTATAGGGCCCATGAGCTCTGTGAGCCCGCTAGCCCTAGCCGCGCTGTGAGCCCTATGAGCTGAGCCCCATGAGCCCCATGAGCCCTATGAGCTCTATAAGCGATATGACCCCATATGAGCCCTATGAGTCCTATGGGCCTTGTGAGCCCTATGAGCCCTATGAGCCGCATGAACCCTAATAAGCCCTATGAGCTCTCGGAACCCTACGAGCTTAAGAGCCCTATGAGTCCTATCTGGCATATGATCCCCTCTGGGCCCTCTGAGACCTATGATTTCAAAAGGCGTAGCGCACTGAGCCTGCAAACTCTGGTGTAGTTGTGTATATGTATTTGTAGAATATGAGTATATGTACATGTATATGTATACGTGTGTGTATATGTACACTTACATGCCTGTCTGTCTGACTGTTTGTCTGTGTGTTTGCATGCATGTATGTATTCATGTATGTATGTATGTATGCATGCATGCATGCATGCATGCATACATGTACGTACGTACGTACGTACGTATGTGTGTATGTATGTATGTATGTATGTATGTATGTATGTATGTATGCATGCATGCATGTATGTATGTATGTATGTATGTATGGTTGTATGCCTGTATGCATGTATCACGTATATGGGGGGTGTGGTGGGCCCTGAAGTTTGGCGCAAATCCCCCCGCGGATGCACGCACATGCATGTATGTATGTATGTATATATATATATATATATGTATGTGTACCTAGAAATGAACACTTATATATGGATGGAGGGAGGGAGGGAGAAAGGAAGGTGTGGGGGGAGGGAGGGAAGGAGGGAGGGAATGAGAGGCAAGCCGAGGGAGAGAGAGCGAGGTAAAGAGAGAGAGAGAGAGAGAAACAAAGAGAGAGAGAGAGAGAGAGAGACATGCACAGAGAGACAGGATCAGACATGGACCAGTTGATCCGTGAGCACGGCGACCCATTCCCCATGGTTGACAGTATAGGTAGATGTGCTTCGGAAGCGTACGACGCTTGCCCGTTCGTCGACTTCATTCCCTTAGAGCCCAACTTGTGCCCCTTGTGCCAGGAGCTCCTAAGGAGGCCCCCAGGCCCAGAGGCTCCACCCGCTGATGACGCAGGAACGTCATGAGCGCATGACCTGTATTCTAGTCTTTTCTGCCAACGTTGCTCAGCATAAGACGGGCCGGCACCCGACCGAAGCCTCATGGTGAGTTGAAAACCTCTGTCTGTGGCTCTGCTCGTTCAGCCGCTCAGACGCTGACACGCAATAGATTGGGCATGGTCTCCTCCTGCCACCCTGCATCCCTGGGCACAATTAGCTCTTCCCTTCGACCCCTCTCTCCCTCTCGCTCGCCCTGGTTTGGAAGCCGATGTCGCGTCTCTCGAGCTCTCCAGGGCTGGACCTAAACGGTATTTTTGGTGATTTCGTGGGTCGTGTTCGTTTCGACTTCGTTTTGCTGCAAAGGTGGTTTCGAGACAAAAGCAAAGGAACACAATAACAAAACGAACACGACAAACACCGTTTAGGTTCAGCCCTGGCTGTGCCAAATGAACTCCCCTCTTCTTGCGTCCCGAGCAGCGAGGGTCCCGGGAGTGACCGAGGGGCCCCATGGGGCCGAGGGAGGGTGCGTACGCATCGGGGCGAGGGTAAACAAACACATCGAGGCGCATCGGGCCTCGTTGGTGAGTCAGTGAGCTTGCCGCGTCAGCCTCAGCCTCAAGCTGCTGCAGCTGCAGCAGGTCCCTCCCCTCCAGCTCACCCACTCGCCACTGGGCCAGCCGACAGCAATGTCGGGCGCGAAGGGCGCGCAGAGCTCGGGCGGCGCAGAGGGCGGCGAGCTCAACAACGATCAGATGGTGATGGCGACCATGGACATGCTGGAAGGTCCGGTCTCTCGGAACGGGGTATAAAATCGAGGTCGGTTCGGGGAGGCTACCCTAATGCTGTTCGTGGTTGTTAGAACGTAGTGTGTATCCTGGAGAAGGTACCCTAGGATTTTATGCTTGTTTTGACCGACAGGGGGTCTCATGTTCTTGAGGGATGTTCTTTTGGCCTAAGTCTGACTGTAAGGAGCGCGCCCCATCGTGGAGACTTACCGGGCCACTGTGAGACACCAATGGTGATTAGACGAAGGCCCGTGTGGGGCCCAACCGTGTTGCCCGAGATGGCGTGCCCTGACAAGCCCGATTGGGGAGCACGCGAGGCCAGCGAGGGGCCAGGTCGCGTCTCATTGGATGTGCCACACGCAAAGCAAGCATCGCATCGTCGCCTCGGGTGTGGGTCCACTGATGTTTGGGCTTCTCTTTTGGATCATATGGATGCCGTACATGGTGGAACGCGGGCGCTAACGGGCCTACTAGCGCAACCATGCTGTCCGATCGAATGACTTGGCCCTGGCCGTGATCCGTGAGCGCACCTCCGCCCCATTCCACTGGTGCTTCGTCTGGGGGGTGGGGCGCGCGGCCATTGGGTGGATGGGGGCCCTCCCATGGATGATCTAGTATGTGGAGGTGGTCCTCCACATGTTGCGTTCCTTCACGTGCCCAAGAAGGCCACAAAGATGGTTCCAAGAGGGGCCCAAGAGATGCCCAAGATGGCCTCGAGAGAACCCTATGCGTAGTTGCCAAGGTCGGGGGCCATACTTCAAAACCGCCCGCCGAGAAGGGAAGGGTGGGGCACTTCAAGACTGTGCCTCCTGTATCAAACGGTCCGCGCACGACAATTTGATTGCTCAAACGGTGTTTTCTTTCAGAATGATGTAGCCCCCACTGAGCAGACCATCCGTGCGGAGGTCCATCCTATGGCTGCCATCCTGAGGCGGTGATATCGCAACGCGTGACATCGTGTGGGAGTGTCCCCCCACGTGCCAAGTCGCCCGTGGGGACGTGACCCCCACGGGCGGCCTCATGTGGGGGTGACCCCCCCACCGATAAGACCATCCGTGGGGGGACGCCCCCCACGGCTGCCCTCCTGTGGGGATGACCCCCCCACGGATGACCTCGCGTGGGGGTGGGACCAGGTCGCCCCCCACGGTCCCCCCCACTCCATGTGGGGATGACCCCCCCACGGATGACCTCGCGTGGGGGTGTCCCCCCCACGGACCAGGTCGCTTGTGGGGAGGTGACCCCCACGGGCGACCTCATGCGGGGGAGACCCCCCCACAGATCAGACCATCCGTGGGGGGATGTCCCCCACGGCTACCCTCCTGTGGGGATGATCCCCCCACGGATGACCTCGCGTGGGGGTGTTCCCCCCACGGACCAGGTCGCCCGTGGGGAGGTGACCCCCACGGGCGACCTCATGTGGGGGTCACCCCCCCACAGATCAGACCATCTGTGGGGGGATGCCCCCCACGGCTACCCTCCTGTGGGGAGGATCCCCCCACGGATGACCTCGCGTGGGGGTGTTCCCCCCACGGACCAGGTCGCCCGTGGGGAGGTGACCCCCACGGGCGGCCTCATGTGGGGGTCACCCCCCCACAGATCAGACCATCCGTGGGGGGATGCCCCCCACGGCTACCCTCCTGTGGGGATGATCCCCCCACAGAGGACCTCGCGTGGGGGTGTTCCCCCCACGGACCAGGTCGCACGTGGGGAGGTGACCCCCACAGACGACCTCATGTGGGGGTCACCCCCCCCGCAGATCAGACCATCCGTGGGGGGATGCCCCCCACGGCTACCCTCCTGTGGGGATGATCCCCCCACAGATGACCTCGCGTGGGGGTGTTCCCCCCACGGACCAGGTCGCCCGTGGGGAGGTGACCCCCACGGGCGGCCTCATGTGGGGGTCACCCCCCCACAGATCATATCATCCGTGGGGGGATGTCCCCCACGGCTACCCTCCTGTGGGGAGGATCCCCCCACGGCTGACCTCGCGTGGGGGTGTCCCCCCCACGGACCAGGTCACCCGTGGGGATCTGCTTCCCACGGGTGGTATCATGTGGGGGTGCTCTCCCCTGTCAGTGGGAGGGGCCCCCCACGGCTGCCCTCCTCTGGGGATGCTCGCCCCGCGGATGGCATCGAGCGGGGGACGAGTCCAACCAGCAGATGAGAGTTGTACACCCGCCCCAGGACCATACCAATACAGTCCAAGATGTGCCAGCAACTATACGCGAGTACCCCTATATGCCCAACGGTGCAGTGTTTATTCATTGGTCATGACCTGCTTACCGACATACGAACCTCGATATAGCTGCATGTATGCCTTGTTGTTGGTTCGGGGTGGTGCGGGTACGTATGTATGCATACAATGTATGTGTGTACATATATGCCTATGTATATGTGTATACATATGTGTGCATGTACATATGTAAGAGGTACAAGCATACAAGATGTTACCGGCTCGCTGCGCTTCGCCTTTACCATCGTAGGTCACATGGGGTTCGCAGGGCTCAGAGAGCTCATAAGGCACCGAGAACTCATATGACTGATATGGTTCACACGGCTCATAGGACTCACAGGGCTCATAGGGTTCATATGGGTCGTAGGGCTAGGGCTCGTAGGGCTCATAGGGCTCATAGGGCTCATATGGGCTCATATGGCTCATCGGGCTCGTAGGGCTCGTAGGGCTCATAGGGCTCATATGACTCACAGGGTTCATATGCCTCGTATGGATAATAGGGCTAGTAGGGCTCAGGGTGTATGCTTTTGGGGTCTCTGTTTGATTTGCTTCGGGGCTGACATTGGCAGAACGTCTCATGGAATCTCTTTGTTTGGGGGTCTCTGTTGGATTGGCTTTTGAATGCTCGTAGGGCTCGTAGGGTCCATAGGGCTTATAGAGCTCACAGGGCTCATGAGGCCTATAGGGCACATAGGACTCATAGGGCTCATAGGGCTCATAGGTCTCATGAGGCTCATAGGGCTCAGATGGCTCATAAGGCTCATAGGGCTCATGCGGCGCATGCGGCTCATAGGGCCCAGGGTGCTCATAGGACTCATAGGGCTCATAATGCCCATATGGCTCGTAAGGCACAGAGGGCTCAGAGGTCTCACAGGGCCCACAGAGCTCGTAGGGCTCAAACGCCTCATAGGGCTCCTAGGGCTCCTAGGGCTCATATGGCTTATAGGGCTGATAGGGGTGATATGGCTCATAGGGCTCAGAGGGCTCAAATGGCTCAGACGCCTAATGGGGCTGGGGCTCATGGGGCTCATAGGGCTCATAGGTCTCACCAGGCTCACGAGGACCATAGGGCTCACATGCTTATAAAGGTCATAGGCGGCACTGACAGGGCGCCTAAGCGTCCGTCACTGTCCGTCGTCCCAGGGCGCGCAGGAGGGAGAGGGAGAGACGGGTGCGGGATCATTTTTCTTTTCGTATGCCAGCCATAAGGTGTCGAATGTTGTCGGGCATTTCTGGGGAGATCAGGGTGAGGGATCAGGGTGGACGGAGAGACGGAGCGTGGAGGAATGAGGAGAGCATGAACATAGGCAAAGCAAGGCAAGGCAACTCCTGGAAATCAACTCCATAACACCAGCCGGCACAATCATTCGGCGGACCGAGAAGTGACAAGTCATACTTGTCAGGAGGGCTCCAAGAAAGGCCTCTAGAGGGCCACCCTGCTGTCAAGATGGCGACTCTCGTCCTTGACAGCAGGGGGGCTCCTCTCGGGGCCCTCTTGGAGCTCTCTTGGGGCCTTCTCGGAGCCCTGGGAGGCTTCCTGATGGGTCACAAGAAGGCCCCAGGAGGGCACCAAGAAAGGCACCAAGATGGCGCCCCTACTGTCACGATGGCGGTCCCCGTCCTTGACAGCAGGGGGGCCCCTCTCGGGGCCCTCTTGGAGCCTTCTTGGTGCCTTCTTGGAGATCCCAAGTAAACTCCAGGAGGTCCCAATTTTGGGGGATGAGAGCCCATTGAAGAGAGAACGGCTCGGCCAGGCAAGGGTGAGTGAGAACAAACAACTCCAGGAGGGCCCCAAGGAAGGCCCCGAGAAGGAGTCAATCGCAATGGCTTGAGCCAAGGGCTACGGACTCCTCCCCCCTGTCTCTTTCGTCGTGTGGTACCCGCCGTGATCATAGGATATTATTCCGTACGAACCCATCAGATCCCACCGTCCGTTGCCGTTTCGGGTCGAACTGCAGTCGCTTGCTGAACGGGCGTTGCGGTCAGATTGAGGCTGCCAGCCCTTCTCGGGCCCCAGCTGAGGGGCCCCAGATGCCCATCACATGCGCATCGGTTCAGTCATCTCTGATGTGGGCGACCCACGGCAAAGATGAAGCTGATGCTCTGTGCGGGCACATGGCTGATTGCACCGACGGGCACCGCATGCACCGCCTCCTCACGGTTTCGTCGGGCTGCTCAGGGATTATGACTTTCGACTTGAGTGCGAGGGTTGTTGGGACCATTTTGGGATACTCGGTCGCGTCCGATTGGGTTATCGAGAAGGACGGGAAGGCCATGGAAGAAATGCTCCACAGTGGACCTCATGCCCCACGTCATGCTTTTCAAGACTGGTATGAAGTACTAACACCCCGTGTGCGAGACCAGCTGGCAAAGCTCCCGCTGACAGATGTCGACGCCAGGAGACGATTGATTCTATCAAACCCAACTCGGACCAAGAGGCTCTGGTGTTTGAAATGCGGGGGGTACTGCAGTTTATCTCGCACCCATGTCCATTGCAGTGGGTTTCCATGCGTGCATGACTCCACTTTCGGCAGCCACGGCTCTCGAGAAGGAGAAGGCTACAATGTACTATGGATAGGATTGCGGCAGCGACTCGATCTCTTGGACTGGCTGACTCAAAAAGGGCGCCAAATACCATTGCGACTGAACCTGCTCTTTGGGCGAGCCCCCTCCCCCTCTCCTGCCCCTGGGCCCCGTGACCTTAGACTCCCCGTTCTCCCCCTTGCCCCTAGTGCTCCTCCCTCTGGTAATTTCGGTCGGCTGTTCAAAGATGTGGGCCCTGAGGGATGGGGCCCCAGGGTTAGGCCTCAGGATAGATTTACATGATTAAAGGCCCTTCGTTCTTAGACCGCATCCCTCAGGGCCACGTCTTTCAACCGCCGACCCGAGGAACCCACGGTGATCTTCGAGTGCGTTCCGCAGCAAGGCGATGACGAGTACCGGCGGGCTCTCGGGGGACACTACTCCCTCGAACGCGTGACTCTCAACGCCTGCGACCAAGGCTGGAGCACGCGCCGGCCTCGCCAGTTCGTGGTGGGTCTCCTCAAGGGCTTGAATGTGCCGCCTCCCCGGGGACCCCACATGTCCATGCAAGAGTTCATCGACCGCTGCTTCGCTCGAGGCTGCGGGTACTCACCTTCGTCGTACTGCGTGAGCTCAGAGGAGGAATTGGCAGAAGAGTACGAATGGGCGGTTTCGAGAACAAACGTGAAAGCGAGGCACCGAGCAGGCGACAAGTTCAACGACCCGCACGGCTCGTGGAAGTACGCTTTGACTTTGACCGAACGTGAGCGGCTCGAACAGTTCTCGAAGCAGCTGCCTGGCCGCAATTGGGATCTGGGGCAAACCATCAAGAAGCAAGTGAACAGCCCAGTCACGGGCCCCTTACATACCCTGCGCAGGGGGATGGGGATCACGTGGATGGCTGAGCTCGAGAGGTGGTTGACGCCACTCGAGACGTTTTTGTCGATGGGCTTCCCAGTGACCCCAGAAGCTGTTAGGATGTATCACGGTGTCGACTGCCAATTCACCAGGGGTTCTACCAACTCTTTTCCTTATCGCACGCGGAACTCTATGCTCTGCGAGCTAGGCAATGCAATGCACGTTAATTCTATCGGGTCAGTTGTGTTCGCCATTGTGTATCGTTATCGATGGTTGCTGGTAGTGCACGTGCCTGAGCAGTCTGGTGACATCGCATTCCCGGCTGCCCCTTGCCCGCGCATCGACTCTGCACTGACCCCTGCTTTGGTTTCAGAGGAGGCCGAGGCAGCTGCCGAAGTCGCCAGGAAGCGCGCTCGGGCGATCAAGCGCCAGAGGTCCTTGTGAGTGAGCCCTCGGTCCCAAATGTGGACGAGGCCCGCCAGTGAGGAGGTGAGTGGATGGAGAAATGCCGATACGAATCGGAGGAGGGCGGCGGGTGGGAGAAGGAGAGCGGAGGAGGGCGGCGATAGGGAGGATAGGAGGATAGTGCTTCGCTTGGAGCTGGCTGGCGGGCAGTACAGGTCTGCTGGCTGCCCTGCGCTCGGCTTTCGGATCGCGCGTCCGAGTCTAGACAAGTCAGACAAGTCGGCTGGCCCCCCGCCTGGGCAACTGACAAGGAAAGTGCACCTCTATCCAGCCCTCCTTCAACGCGTTTCCATCAGTCGGCTGCACCGGCTGTGCATCCCTCCTCCTACCCTCCTCTCCTCCCCTCCTTTCTCCTGCAAGCTCCTCCTCTATCTCTCATCTCTCCTTACTTCTCCTCCGTCTCCTCTTCCATCTGTCATCGCTCCTCCTCCCCTCCTCTCCTTCTCCTTTTCTCCCTCTTCTTCCTCCTCCTCCTCCTTCCCGACATCTATCCCTTCCTCTCGTCCGTCTCCTGATCCTCGTCATCCTCGTCCTCCTTCGCCGCTGATGCGTGCTGCCCTTCTCGGCCCCTGCTCGTTGCTGGAGTCCCCCGCCCGCCAGGTCTCGGCCGCGACGCAGCTGCGGCGGCCTCGACGTCGTCGGACCCGATCGCCGCGCTGACCGCCAGCCTCAAGGCTGCGGGAGACGGGGGTGGAGGTGGAGGTGCTGAGGTGGAGGAGGCCACGCTTTTGGACTTCCAATGTCGAAGTGACACGCCCGACGTTTGAGCAAGTGCTGTCCTTCCTCGAGGCGGGTCAGTCTTCAAACGTCCGCTAGCGAACGTTTGATCGGTTGCTGACCCGCCTCTTGGGGGCTCCGCGCGAGCTCGAACGTCAAGGCGCAGACATTCCACATCGCACCCTTTACTTCCTGCCGTGATCCCTTGGTCCAGCTCTTGCCCACTACCAGGTGGTTGGCCTCAAAAGGTTTCAGGTGGCAAGAGAGTTTCCCAACCTTGACCATGCTGTGGCGTTGGGTCTTCGTTTTTTTTTGGAAAAAAACAAAAAAAACGCGCTTCACCTCCTCCTCCCCCCGCTGCCCCCTCCCTCCTCTCCTCCCCCTCTTCCCTTCTCCCACTCCTGCTTCTGCTCGCCGCATTTCCACCATGTCGGCGCACCCCTCACGAGCCTCACGAGGATCGTGGCCCCATAGGGAGCTCCACCGAAGGCCCCAGCGGCAGGGATTGCATGCGTCCCCCCGCCCATGTCGGCACACCCCTCGCGAGGATCGTGGCCCCACGGGGAGCTCCACCGAAGGCCCCAGCGGCAAGGTTTGCATGTGCCCCCCCACCCATGTCGGCACACCCCTCCCGAGGATTGTGGCCCCATACGTAGCTCCACCGAAAGCCCCGGCGGCAGGGTTTGCATTGGTCCCCCCGCCCATTGTGGCACACCCCCCACGAGGATCGTGGCCCCATAGGGAGCTCAGAGCTCCAACGAAGGCCCCAGCGGCAGGGATTGCATGCGTCTCCCCACTCATTTGGGCACACTCTTCACGAGGATCGTGGCTCCATAGGGAGCTCCACCTCCACCAAAGGCCCCAGCAGCAGGTTTTGCATGCGCCCCCCCGCCCATTTCGGCACACCCTTTACGAGGATCGTGGCCCCATAGAGGGTTCCACCGAGAGCGGTACCACAACGCGGTACTCACAGCTGCATATGGTTGGTGTTTGCGGGCCGACATTAGGAATTTGCATTCCTTTCTTGCTTAAATGGCCTGTGTTGGCCTTCTGCGCAAGTAAAGCTTCTGCCCACTACCAGGTTGGCCCCCCCCTCCTCTCCCGATAGGCTGGGGCCACTGACCAGCTGGGGTCGCCCGGCGCCTTCGACGGCGGCTTCTCCAGCTACGAGAACCGCCACCCGGGCAAGGAGGGCGCCGTGCTGCGCGCGCAGGCGCCGCCATTGGGCGGCCCAGGGGCGGGCTCTGGTGCGAGCCAAGCAAAGGGGCCGGGAGCGAGGAGAGGCGGCCCCGCGCGGCTGCTCTGGATGATGCCAGACAGCACATGAGGTGTCGGTTGCGAGGCCCTGACGAGGACCCAAAGAGGCTCCAATCAATTTCAGTTGGCTCTGGAACGGGTCCGAGACGGACCCATGAAGGGCCAGCGCGCGTTCAAACGGACGCGGTCATCTGAATGTTGTTTTCGCGGTTCTGAGCTGGCCCTGAGACCCCTGGGAGGCGCCAAGCTATTTCGCAGATGACCCTGGCCCTGAAACGCAGCAGAAGCCATCGAAAGCCACCCAGCCCAGAGGAGGCCCCCAAATGCCCAACCCAACCGCTGCCGATATCATGGTTATGGCCGTCTGAACATTTGAAGCCGTTTCGCCTTCTCAGTATGCGGGCTTGGAGGCTTGGATCAAGATACTCGGACTGAGGCTTGTTCACATTCGAGGAATCTTGATCCACCCAGTGCGGGCATGTGTCAAGATGCTCGGACTGAGTTCACATTCCAGGACACGGTACTGGACTGAGGCGTTTCCCGCATTCCAGGTTTCTTGATCCACCCACGTCGTGCCTGAGATATTCAGATTCAGGCGTTTCACATTCCAGTTCTCTGGAGCCCTCTTGGGCTAAGCCGACTTCTCATTCCAAGTGTGATGGTTCACGCGCTGCGGGCTTGGATCAAGATACTCGGACTGAAACGCATCCCAAAATTCCAGGTAGCGAAACATGTTCAGATGGCCGCCACCGTGACATCGGTCGGCTGAAAGCGCCAGAGCCACCCTCTGCAGTTCAATGCTGACTACGCCCTCCCGTGGCCAGGAACGACTCAGCCATTTTTTCACGAGGACGGGACCAGAGTGTTCGTGCGGCACAAGATCAACAACCGCCAGCAGAGGGCGACCAGGCGCTATTACAAAAAGCTCGGCCTGGCGAAGGGGGTGAACTGGGGGGACCGCGCAGGGGACATCATGGTCGTCCCAGACCAGCTGGACCCGCGGAAATGGCAGCTCCACGTGCTGGGGGGGGCGACGCTCATCGAAGCGTGCTATGATATGATCCAGCACGTGGAGGACACGAAGCAGCCCAACGAGCAGGTCCGACTGCTGATCGCGAACCAGGTTCCCCCTGCCAGCAAATTAAGAACCCCCCCCCCGGGGCGGGCGGGCACGTCGGCCGTCGGGCGATGAGGGGAGAAGGAGGAGGTGGATGGAGGTCAAGGGTTAAATGAGCGCCGAGTCAGAGTCAGAGGAACGAGGAGAAAGATGAATATGGAGGGTGAGGGGGCCGAGAGGGGAGGTGGGGAAAGGGGGCTCCTCCTGGGGCCCATGGGGCCGCACATTACAACAACATGTTGGTTTCGACCTCCAGGGGTGGTGACCCCGACGTCCCTGATGGTCATCGTGTCCGTCCACCCCTCCTCGCCCTCATGGCCACCCATCCCCATCCCTCCTCGGGCTCCTCGGGGAGAGGGATGTGGATGTGGGGGGCAGTCCTGAAGGGGGGACAGGAAGCTTAACTTTTCTGCCAGGTGCCCCGCATCGTGCTGTTGAACCCCCAGATCCCAGTAGACGCGCAGATCTGGATCAAGGTCCAGTGCAACTCCATGGTCGCAGTGGGATCTTCCACGTCCTTCGTCGAGAGGCTTGAGATTACACCAGTGATTGCAGCGCACTGGGTGAAGTTCCTCAAGGATGAGCGAGATGCTGCTAAGAAACGGTCTGCCGATGACGCGCAGCTGGACGATGCAGATGCGGGCAGCTCCGGGAACAAGGGTGACGATGGCAACGGCAGCCGCTTCAAGGGCTTCGAGGCGAAGTACAACAAATTCGTCAAGGAGAACTACAGGGAGATGTTCGACGGGCTTGAGGATTTCAAGCGCGCAGCTTTATTCAAGAAGAGGTGCGACGCTTTGCAGATATGGGACAGGCTGGTGGACTGGTGGGGGGAGTTCGTGGTGTTCGAGGAGCGTCGCATGAATCCGAAGGCCATGTTCCTCGTGTTCGACAAGATCGGGGACGTGTTGGCCAAGGACAGCTACCACGGGGCCTTTGGCGATGCGATGTTCGAGGTTCTCAAGTACGCGGTGCCGACCGTCTTTGAGCCCCAGCCCAAGGATGACGATGACGATGGGGAGGCAGATGTCGCGCAAGAGATTGCTACTGACGTGGACTACGTGAACCACCCGGACCGCGACGTGCGCTGGATATTGCAGAAGACTTCTGATTGTAAGCGCCTGGTGCAGCTGACCACTCCGATGGCCGACTCTTCCATCTTCAAAGATGCGTTGTCCGCGAGCCCTGCCAAGCGTCTGCTGACGACGGTGGCGAACCCGAAGGCAAAAGGCAAGGCTAAGCCGAAGGGGTCTGCTAAGGCCGCCGTCACGCCAGATGCCGTGGCACATTGCACGCAAGCGGGATCAACAGTCCGCTCGACCATGTTCCTGGATGACGTGATGAACGCTGTTGTCCACCCAGTGCGGAAAATTGACCGTTCACATTGGAATACTGGTGAACTCCGCCGGATGGTGAGGCTCGGAGTTCGCTTGGGGATGAAGCTCCAGTCGGACAAGGGGAAGGTTGTGTTCCAGTTCGGCGACAGAGACTCTGAGGAGGAACACTTCGCACTGTGGAAGATGTTGCGCCCTCGCATCATGGATCACATTTACGACGTGCACAGCGAGCTCGTGGAGAAGCCCAAACCCGAGGGTGATGATATAAACGACTGTGCAAAAGATGGCGTGGCGTCGACACATCAAGATGATGTTGATATGGCTTCATGTTTGGCCTCGCTCAACATGGCAATCGGCAGCGACGGCAAGAGTCGGACGAGGACTAAGAAGCTGGTCGCCGACTTCCTCACCGACAACCCTCCCTTGCAGAACCTGACGTACCTCGAGCAGACACACGTTGTCGTGACCAGGATCAGCTCGACTCTCTTGCGCTCGAAGGGCAGGGTGTACCCAGGAGACGATCTGCAGGCAACATGTCGAACTATTGTCTCGGATGCTTTCAAAGTTCTGGATATGCATACGCCGTCTTGCTTGTATCGGATTTCTGGTTACATTCTGACGTTGCTCGATCAGATAAGTGATGACAAGGACTGGGCGTCATCAAACATGGCGCCTCTAAGCTTAAACACCTTTCGAAAGTGTTGGGTCCTGGGGTGCTTTCGTTTCTGCCCCCCCTGGTCGGGTGTCTTGTGTTTGGGGGTCGGCCGTCGTGTTTGGTTTCGCCCTCCGAGGACAAAAATGCATGGGTCGATGAGAAGCGCAAAGTTGACAAGGAGAGTACCATGCTGACCATCCGGCTCCAGTCGGTCGACGCCTCCTTGGCCCAATGGGTGGCTGAGCTCTGGGCTGACCAATCCGACGTCGTGGCTACCCACCGCACGAGGTTCCTCTACATTCAGAAGGCATTGAAGCTGATTGCAGAGAACGCGCAGTTCGGCAGCGAGCCCATCAAGCAGTACATCATCAATGGGATCGAATTCGGGGCCGCCGTGGAGGCCGACATTTTCGGGTACAATAGCGTAGAGAACGGGAACCCCTCCAGCGAGGCATTGTGGCTCAGGGTGTTCGAGATTGCCGAAATCTTGAAGGGCCGAGTGGTGAAGAAGCCCGTCGTTGCAATGTTGCGGACCGCGGTGGCGTTTTAATCCCAAGGGGGGGGAGCGGAGGAGGAGTATTAGAAGGAGGGGGAGGAGCCCGGGGAGGAGAAGATGATGATGCGGAGGAGGGAGAGGAGGGAGCAGGAATATGGAGGGGGACGACAAGGACGATTGGAGGTCGAGAGGCAGTGATTTCGCCACCGCCCAAAGGAGCCGCGAAGCGCAGGTCAAGTCCAAGATCGAGTGCATGAAGAAGGCCGACATCGTGAAGGCACTGCAGGTTGAGTTCCCTGGCGCAGTGCCCGAAGGTGTTGATACCTTGGTCAAGTCAATGGTTATGCAGTTATTGCTTCAGGAGCGGCTCCGACGGATGGATGCCCAAGAGCTTGCGGCGCTGCAAACATGGAAGAGCTTACTCTGCCTGGGTTTCGAGGAAGGCGCCGACGCGCTTCGGAGGAAAGCCTCTGCCGTGGCCCTGCCCCTGACCGCTCCAGATGCTGAGTCCAGCCCGCGCGGTGACAATGCCGACAATGCTGGCGCCGAGACGGCCGAGACGACGTCCGCGCAGCCTCAGAACACAGTGGTTGTGGCCTTGGAACAGTGCACTCAGGTAGAGATCAACGGCAAGGAATACTTCATCCTCTTCAAGGGTATGGGGGCTTGTGACATGTCGCGCCGCCTGTGGAAGTGCGACGAGGCGAGCCGCTACCTGACGCATGCCATCATGGAGGAGTGGCTGTTCGGTTGCGGGCCTGCCATTACCAAACCAGTGGGCGGCTCCAACGGCGGTGACGATGCCGCCGCGGTGCCGCCGACGCCGAAGAAGCCCAAGACGAGGGTCGCAGGGAAGACCGAGCCTGCGGTGATTGCAGCGAGGGATGAGGACGCCGCGGCGGAGACCGCGGCCGAGAAGGTGGAGGTGGTCGTCGAGGACGAGAACGACGAGAACGATGAGAAGGAGCAGCACGCGAAGCCGATCTCTCTCCTCGATGTGGGCCTTGACTTCCTGGTGTGCCCGTCCTCCCAGATGTCAGCTGGTAGGCCCGGTGGCGGAGTGAAGCTCTACTTCGACAGGACGCGTGATGCATGCGGGTCCATGGAGGAGAAGCTCAAGCTTCATTTCGCAGGCAGGGTGGTGATATACCCTGGCGCCTTCGTTGGAGATGGAGCTCGCGTCGCAGCAGGCCGCGTGCACATTGAGCAGCAGGAGCTCAACATCTTCATCGTGCCGAACGTTAACTTCAAGGACCCCCGCAGCACCATCAGCGCCCCCGCCTGGAGCGTGCCAGTCGTGGCGGACAAGGCGCATGAGGAGGACACCATGACCATGAAGGTGGGCACGTACACGCAGGTGATCAAGGACGCGCCTGGGGTGGACGGCGGCGCCGTGATGCTGGACCGCAGCTTCTTGATGATCAGGCCGAGGGCGGAGCTCTTGGCGATTCAGCAGCGGAAGAGCGAGGAGGGGGTCCCGGCGGCGGCTGCGGGCACCGACGGGGAGTTCGCCCCGCTCGAGCTGGAGCCCCTGACCAGGCCAAAGTTCCCGTGGGAGTTCAAGGCCGTGGTCCAGGAGGACGAGAAGGCCCGCAAGGCGCTTGGCAAGGTGGGCCAACCAATGTCAAATGCAACGGGAGAAAGTATCGTGGAAGGACGAGGGGAGGGAGGGAGGGAGTGAGGAGAAGGATGAGGGTGAGAAGAAGGATGAGGGATGAGTGGAAAGAGGAGGAGGAGGAGGAGGAGGAGGAGGAGGAGGAGGAGGAGGAGGAGGTGGAGGAGGGAGGGAGGGAGGGAGGAGACACCAGGATGGAGAGAGAAGGAAGAGGGGATGGAAGCCCTCCATTACCTCATCCTCCTCCCCTCCATCCACTCTATGCCTCCAGCCCTCCGCCCATCCTCCTCCTTCATCCACTCGATGCCTCCGTCGTCCCTTCCCCTCCTCCTTCAGCCCTCCACCTCGCCACGCCCTTCCCCCATCCTCCCTGTTTCTATCCTGCATCTCTCCCCGCTCTTCGTTCCTGCCTCCAGCCTCCCTCCTTCCCTCCGCCTCCTGGGGGAACCGAAAAGCAGATGCCGATGCCGCAACTCCGCGGACCTTTCCAGTGGTGCGTTCTGATGAGATTTCGAAGCGAATCCAGCCGAAACCACGAGGGACAAGTAGCGGCATCGGTATCTGTTCCTCTTCTGATCGATGATCCTCAGAACGTGCGTCAGCACCGACGTGTGTTTGTCCACTGAGGCACTCCAACACGATGCGGGCGGTTAAATATCGGCGGAGCCGAACGGGGTAGACACACGTTTGGGCTAACACACGCCCTGAGGATAATCGATCTGGCCTCCGCACCTTCCCCCCCACCGCCCCATAGGCCATGAGGCACATCCTCGCGTGAGGGCTGCGAGGACGCCTCCTGGGGGCCTGCCTGGCGGCCTGCCTGGCGGCCTGCCTCTGGGCCCGGTGCCTGCGCGGGGATGCGCGGGCGCCTCGGGCAGGGACCGCCCGCTGGCGAGCCAGAACAACCCGTGGCCGAGCGTCGGCCCTCTCGATCCAGGAAAGGAGCAGCGCAAGAGGACAGGGGAGCAGAGGTGGATAGTAGGTGCGAGGGAAAACAGCGACGGATGATCAGGAGTACGACTAGGATGAGCAGGAGAAGGAGGATGAGGGCTAGGCTACGCATGCGTTGCATATCTAATGGCCTTCGGAACAACCCGCCACCGATCTTGGTTCGGGAATCTCATGGGGGCCTGAGTTGTTGCATTGGGCCCTGTTGAGCCTCCTGGAAGGCTCTTCGGGGCATGGGGACAAGGGTGAGGGCCCTTAGGCCCTTGGGCTCTTGGAGGTTTCTTGGGTCCTCGTGATGCATCTTGTTGTGCATCTGTGTTTCGAAATCCGAATCGGGAGCTCGCGGCACGTTGTCACTTGGCCTCTTTGGATTGCTGATGGGGTCAGTCGCAATTTGCCGCCGCGGTGAGCGCCCAGATGCTTAGAGGCGCCCGTGGGGGTCTCGAGCGCTGCCCCCCCACGGGCCTCGATTTTGCTCAAAACTGACGATAGCCCGATTCCCACGCCTGCACCTCTCCCCCGAGGTCACCACTACCGCCAGCCTGCCCTGGGGCCCAAAGATCTGGCGCTCGAGATCCTCACCGAGGGCCACGTTCAGGGCGGCGACATTGGGGATCTGCTGCGGGAGCGGGCCGGCCGGCGGCGGCGGCGCCGCAGGGGGCGCCGTCAGCGGCGGCGGCGGCGGGGCCATGATGGCCGCCTGCGGGGCTCCAGCAGGCGGTGGTGGCGGGCCCTGGCCGCCGCGGGCCAAGCCAGCGGGGGGGGCACTGGCGGCGCGGACGGGAGTGGCACGCGGAGCGACCCCGGTACCACCCCCGCCGCCCGCGAGGCTGCCCTCCCGGAAGTTGTGGCGGCGCTCATAGGCCGCCAGTTCCGCGCACGCGGTCGCCAGGCGCTCCCTCTTGGCGAATACAAGTCGGACCACTGGAATTCAGGCAGGTCGTCCCAGGAGAGCCCGTCCATTAGCACGCAGTGGCCCTCCCACTGCGGCTGCAGCGGAGCGCAGCGCTTAAAGACGGTGCCCGCCGCCAGCGGCTCGACCATGGGCAGGTGATGCAGGAGGTCCACAGCGCTGAGCACCGCTACCCCCTCCCCCTTGAGCTTGTCGTAACGCAGCAGGGCCTTCAAGTCGCGGATGTCCTCCCGAGGGAAGTCCGCGTGCATGTAGTACGCGCGGGGCGGGCTCAGCTCTTCCTCTATCATCTCGATGCAGACGCCGTAGGAGGTCGCTTAGCGCGCGCCACAATGGCAGTACCAGCGCTGGCCAGACTCCCCCGCCGCCTCCTGCGCGCAGGTGAGCAGTTGCGTCCAGCGATCCGAACGGATCACCGAGCAGCATCCCTTGGGATTGTCCCAGGTCTTGTTGGCCGAGCACTTGTAGTACATGTTGAACGTAAAGCCCTTGCCACGGTAGAGCTGGTCCGTGTAGTCGCCCATCCGTCGGTAGGCCTCCTGCGTCATGGCGTTGCCCTGGCACTCCTCCTTCCACGCACGCTTGTGTCCCAGGTGCGCGTCCACGGCCTCCGAGGCCTCCAGGAGGCCCTTCTTCAGCCTTACCACATCAGCCTCTGCCTCCGCACCCAGCGCGTCGGGCCACTTCTGAACCCCGCCCTGCGCCGCCGCGCCCTTCACCATGTCCTCTTTCTTCTCCAGGATGGGCCCCATGCCTCCCAGCATGTGGGCGCGCATGGTCTCAAATTTGAGGACACCGCAGGCCCGCGCCATACGCTTCAGTGATTTCTCGGAGAGGCCGAGCCGCAGCAGGGGCTCGACATCCGCGACCTCCTCCACAGTCTTGGCGTCGACCAGCTGGTGCCCCTGGCCCTCAACGTCGTTGTCGAGCAGGGGGTCGCTCTCATCACCACGGGAGGGTCTGCGGCGCCAGGTCCATCCTCGAGGGGTGGAGGTGGGGCGCGGGGCGGCCCCGGCACCACCTCCACCGCCATCGGGCGACCGACCTCCTGCGCCACCGTCTCCGTGGCCGGAGGGGCGCCCACGCTCTCGGGAGCGATGCCCACCCTGACGCCTTCTATCGCCCTCCGCAGGGCTAGCAAGCCGTCGTTGGAGAGCGCGTAACCCACGAGCACGTCCATGCCCTCCTTGATGCGGTCAAAGCTCGCGCGGAACTTCGCCACGCGCTTGGCGGCGTGGTCGATGGAGCCAGCTCCCTTGTTCTGGCGCGCTGCGCGCGTCACAGCCTCGTGCTCGGGGATGCCCTGCGCCGCCGCCACGCAGTGCGAGCACGTGTACAGCTTGTATTGGCCTTGATCACCCTTCCGCAGCTTGGGGCACTGCGGGTTGTGCTCTGAAGCTTCGGTGTAGCGGCGCATTTCGCCACAGTTGAGCTCGTCCACGTACTCCACCATCATGACCTTCCAGTCATCCAGCGCTGCGCACTCACGACACCAGCCCAGGCGCTGCGGCGGGAGCCAGTACGCACCCATGCAGTGCACGTAGCCCGCCGCGAGGTAGTCCACGTCCGTCATCATCTCAGCGTCCTCGAGCTCGGCGACCGTGCCTCCGCTCGGCGGGGGGGCTTTGCCGCAGGCAGCATTGTTGCTGCGACGGCGGTGGCGTTTGCCGCCGTGCCCGCTGAGGGCGCCAGTGGTCGCCGCACTCGGAGCCTCACTGGCGGTCTCATCGTCCATGAGGCGGCAGCCGCCGGCGTCGCTGCGCGCGCCTCGCCCGCCGTGGCCGCTCACAGCCTGCCCCCGCAGCTGGAGGTTGTGGAGCGCGAGGGTGATCGCGTCCCACCCGCGGCGCTGCTCCGCGGTGAAGTTGGAGTAGGTGGCCGCCGCTGCCAGGGCCGCCTTCGTCACTGGCACCACCGCCGACGGGGGCATCGCCGAGGGCTCAGCAGGCGCCTTGGCCGTCGCCGTGGGGGCACCTTCAGAGGTACCGTCAGAGGCAGCGGCACTGGGGGCGGCCCCCGCACCGCTGCCTCCGTCGGCACCCTCAGCAGGCGTCGCCGACTCCGTAGGCAGTGTCGGCGCCGTCCGAAAGGTCGCCGCCCCCGACATCACGTCGAACCCCTCGTCCGAGATGTCGCTGCTCTCCGACACGCTCACCTGCTGGCCAGGGCGCGGCGCAGGCCCCGCTTTGGGAGTGGGCGCGTCGGCCGTGGTCGAACCGCTGGCCTTCGCGCGCGCCTCGGACCTCGCCTTAGCCTTCGCCGCCAGCGCCTCGCGAAGGGGCGCCGCATCGTGACTGGGCGAGTCAGCGTGCGTCACCGCGGGCCACGGCATCGGCGCGGGCTTCGAGAACTTGGGCGCAATCACTTGGTCGGAAGGACGGCACGGGAAGTGCAGCTCGAGAGGTCGTGCGAAGCGAAACTTCAAGAGCCAAACAGCTGCCGAGGGAGGAAGGGGAGGGAGAGAGGCTGCACACCGAACAAGAATGGGGCGGCCGACTGCAAAGGCGGAGCGAAAATGAAACAGGGGAACTAAGGGTTGAAACCAGCGGCTCCAGGTGAGCGGAGACCGATCCTTGAGCAGGCTGAAAACGGCCTGACCCCCGCCCGGGGCCCTGAACGGGCAGGAGAGGGGGAAGGGGGGCGAGGAACACACGTCGCGGGCGGGCGACAAAGCGGACGGCGGGCCGCCGACGGCCCCAGGACCCGCGGGGCGCCCCCGATCTTGAACGCCTCCTGACGCCTCTTTTGCATGTGGCCTCGGGCTGATGCCGCTGGCGGAACGATGGCCCATCGCGGACGGTTTGAGAGAGCAGCTCGAGACTATGAGCCCAACGAAGGTGGCATGGCGGGAGCACAACGCGCACAAGGCTGGGAAACTGCACAACGCAGCATGCAAAGCTGACATGACAAAGCAAGAGCGCATCGTGCACACTATGAAGGAACTACACAGTACAGTACACACTGCTGACGTGACCACGGCTTTACAACTGATCAGGGCAGCAGGTAGGCAAGGGGGGGGGGGAAGGGGCAGGGAGCACACACGTGTGGGAGGGAGCCACATCTAGTCAAGACCGGGCACTCGGGGCGACCCCGGCGCCCAGCCCGACTACGTCTTCCGTCGCCAGGGCGACCTGTTCAGCGATTTGGCCCTGCAGGGCGTTGGCCACTGCAGAGCGCAGGAACGAGCGCGCTGCGGGCCGCTCGGCCTCGGGCAATTCCCCTACGGCGCGGCGCAGCCACGTCTCCGCCTCTGCGCCCCAGCGGCCATTGACATCGAGAACAAAGGGCACCAGGCCAGAAAATGGGTATCTCGGTGCTTCACTTTCTCTCTGCGCTGCAGGGATGCCTGATGCGGCCGCCCCGTCTGGGCCACGGCCACCTCGTCCACCAAGCTGATGTCGAGACACACCCGGCCGTGGAGGCCTCGATGGTAGACGACGTCCAGTGTGGCCGCGCCCTGTTCTTCCGTGTGCCACTCTGGGATGACCTGCTCCACTAGGGCGTGATCGCCCACCCCGCGCAACCAGAGCGCCACAGCATCTCGGATGGCGTTGTGGCGGCGCACCGGGCCACCTCCCCGGGGGCAGTTGAGCGCGCGAACGCAGCGGACGTCCACCGTGCGGCCACACGCCGGGCCGGCCTGCGCCACCGCGCGAGCGGGCGCCGCCGGCCGGTTCTGGCACGTGCACTCGGACTGCAGCAGCGGCAAATGCATGCGCCCCTTTGGCCGCAATGCAGAACGCGTGGTCGGCGAGGGGCGAAACCCCCTCGAAGTTATCCAACCAG
>CAUYUJ010017368.1:0-44811 GCA_963575745.1 Prorocentrum cordatum | reverse complement strand
AGAACAAGAAAAAGTAGCTCGCGCGAGCTAATGTAACATAAATGTTGAAAAACCATTGGTTTTGTTGGATTCGGACAGCGCGCGCGGAAGGACATTTTGACAATTTTTTCTTAAAAACCATTGGGTTTTTGATGTTTTTATGTTAAAATCGTTACGAAACCTAAGGTTTTGAAGGATTTCGTCTTGCGCGCACGAATGTCCACTTTACCTTATTTTTTTGCAAGGGATTCTTGCAATTTGATCAAGTAAGAACAAGAATTTTCATTTTATAGTGTTTTTTGCAAGGGAAACGGATTACAACAAAACAACCGGATCCGGTGACAATCCACTTTTCTGAAGCTTTCGCTAGAAAATGAAGGAAATGAGGCTGCGGCCTAGGTTTTGGAGGGGGGTCGCGCACCAGGGGTCTCAACAATAATATTTCTTTAGAAGTAATAATGTTCAACAACAACAACACCAACAACAACAACAACAACAACACCACCACCACCACCACCACCACCACCACCACCACCACCACCAACAACAACAACAACAACAACAAGAACTCTCCAATGTCCGCGCAGAGTTCTTGGATCTGCGTTGGACTCCCCTCCCTAGCGCGCGGAGCGCGCCAGCGGAGGCACCGCCGAGAGGCCCAGAGAGACTCAAACCATCCGCGCGGAACTTCGACCATCAATGTTTTCGCATGCCACCCACCCCTTCACTGCCTTCGGGCCCCTACACAAGGTGGCGACTCCCCTCTCTGGGGATCCAGAAAATTCACGCGGCGTGGTTGGGCGAATCTAGCAATTCCGTAGGCATCTCAGAAGGCTGCTGCTGGGACGATCCAAAAGCCCCCTCGCAGAGCGACGCGAACAGTGGTGATCCTCCTTCGATGATCCTCGGTGCGCGTCTCAGCCAAGTGCGTGCTGGTGCAAGCACTGACGCTCTTAGATACGACGCAGGCAGTGTGATGATTGCCGACACGGGCTGCATGCTGCATATATCAATGGAACGGGGAAAACGCACATCGGGCGAGCACACGTCCAGGGGATCATCGGCTCCTTCCCAAGCCTCCGATGATGGCACCCGGCCTGAAGAGAAAACCACCCTAATTCTCATGTGCTGTTTAAGGCATGTTGTGATCCTTGCGTGCAGCACCAAGAAGGTATAGTGGCGCATCGAGGCATTCATGTGTGGCCTCCAAGTTAGGGCTGTCGTCGAGCTGAGCGTGCCGGAAGAAAGCCAGCCGAGCCAGCCCGAAAGACGGCAGAGCGCCGTCGAGAGCACCAGACAACGAGGCTGTGCACCTGCTGCCTTCTGGCAGGGCGTCTCCCAGGCCTGAGCAGCAAAGGCCCAGGCCCTCACCTGGGGAAGAGGGCCGCTGCGATGTCTCACGCCTGGAAATCCAGGGCCGCCCCCTTCAAGACTGCACCCTGGACCTCTGTCCTCACCCCCGCCCCCCACCGCCCCCTGCCAGGCCCGTCGCTGGGCGCAGCACAGCTTCCCGCGGCGGCCACTCCCGCGGGCGGGAGACGTGCCCCTGTCCACGGTCTCGCGGCCCAGGCTCCGCGGCCGCGCCCCCAGCGGATGCAGGGCGGCGTTGAGCGGGTGCCCCGCGCGGAACGCGCCCAGGGGATCGCGCACCCGGGGGGGGGGGGGGGAGGAGGGGAGAGGAGGAGAGAAAAGGAGAGAGGAGGGAAGGAGGGAGGAGGGAGGGAGAGGAGGGAGGAGGAGGAGGGAGGAAGGAGGAGGGAAGGGAGAGTGAGGGAAGGGTAGAGGAGGGAGGAGAGAGGAAGAGGAGGAGGGGGATCGCGCCTCGGATCCCAGATCGCGGGGGCACGGGCATGGCTCTGTCGTGTGCTCTCATCGGCCTGCACGCCCGCCCCCCCCCTCGTGCGCCGAGGCCTCTCTTGCCCCGGAGGGGTGGCCACTGCACCACCCCGGGCCGCCTCGCCCGCCCGCGCTCGGCCCCATCCCGCCCGGCTGGGGCTGCGGGCGCCGCTCGGGGCGGCCGGGGCACAACGAACAGAACAAACGAACGCCGGAGCCGTGCGTGCCCCTCTGGGGAGAGCCCGCGCCGGTGCCCATCATATAAGGCATGGCGTGGAGACGGGCCGCGCCCGTGCCCATGAAGGGGAGCTCGCCCGTGCCCTCCTCGGGGGAGCTCGCCCGTGCCCTACGAGGAGAGAGGAGGGCGGAGGCGGCCGAGAGGGGAGGCCCTGGCGGGAACGGGCCCCGGACTCCGAGGCCGTCGCCTCCGTCGCCGCGGGTCGCTGCTTGGCTGCCCCACGGCCTCCTCGTCGTCCTCCTCGTCCTCCTCGTCCTCCTCGTCCTCCTCGTCCTCCTCCTCCTCCTCCTCCTCCTCCTCCTCCTCCTCCTCCTCCTCCTCCTCCTCCTCCTCCTCCTCCTCCTCCTCCTCCTCCTCCTCCTCCTCCTCCGCCTGCTCCCCCTCCTCTGCGCTCGGCGCCAGCCACCCCTGGAGGGCCCTGGGGAGGGAGGCCGCAGCCGGCGGGAGCCCGTGGCCCCTCCCTCGGGGCGCAGCTGCCGATGCGTCGGCGATGCGTCGGCGAGGCGTCGGCGGCGCGTCGGCGGGAAGCAAAACGGGGGGCCCCACGTCGTGCCGCACCGCCGATGCCTCGGCGGTGGGGCGCGGTCCCCCGACCCCACCTGCTCAGACCCCATGCGGGAGACCTACGGGGCAGTTTTTTTAATGCGTAGGAATTTTTTTATTCTAAAAAATGATGATATTTTTATTTTAAAAAATGATGTTTAATACACGACTAGTGTACGAATAGATCTATGCATGACCCCATCGTTGTGTTTCTAATACTACATCCCTGCCTGTTTCACACACGATCCGCACGCGGAGCATGCATCAAAAACGGCTCGGTATACTCGTGGGCGCAAAACGTACCCGTGTCCGCGGCCTCGCGGGCCGAGCCCCTGCGGCTACGGTGCGTGGTTCGGTGGATGCCCCGCGCAGCATGTATCCGTGCGGCCGCGGATCCGCGAGATCTCGCCCCGAGATCCAGGCCGCGAGGGCGCAGAGATGGATGTGGTTGCCGCTTATGGTACAGCCCACCCGTAGAATAAGAGCGTACGACCAGGATGCAGAGGCCTTGGAAGGCCATGCCAACACTTTGCGAGCGGGGCGCGGCCAGCGAAAGCGGCCAGGCAAGGGCCGAAGGGGAAGGATGCCAGGGGCAATATCCGAAACCTGCTCATCGTTGCTATGCGGGTCGATTGTAGACCTCGGGACCCCCCTCCCTCCACGGCGAACCGCGAGGGGAGCGGCGGACAGTTGGACGTCGCTTTATTGGGGGGGATAAATGTGGGGGAAGACAGGTGCACTCTTCGGGCCCTAGACGTCCCCTCTTGGTGCCCTAAAGGGCATCTTTAGGGGCCCAGAGGACCCCTTTCTGCAGCCCTCGCTGCCCCCCCATGCATCGGCCCCCCATTTAGAGTCCTCCTAGATGAAATCCGAATCCATCAGGTCGAAGGATCGCGCCGCATCATCAATGCATCGCCAATGTATCGGCGATGCATCGGCCACTTCGGCGACGCATCCGCAACGTCGGCGTGGGGAAAATCCGCCGACCCTGTCGGCGTGTGCGAGTGGGTTGTCTATTCGAGTCGTCGTCTCCGTCAGTCGTCGTCTCGGTCGTCCCATTTCCCTGGACCTCCTCCAGCCTGTCAGCGAGAGAACAACCTCGCACTGTCGTAATCGAATCGATGGAAGCCCCTTCCCTTTGATCCCTCCCCCGTCAGGGGGATCCCCCCCAGGGGGTCCTGGGGCTGCAAAAGGTAATTACCAAAGCAAGCCAAGAGTGCCCCAAGAAGCCCCCGAGACAGTCCCAGAGAGCCCCCAATCCCCAAACGATCGGTTCAAAACGTCTTCAGGCTCTCAGACGACCCAGGAGACCTCCCAAACGCCCCCAGAGGCCTCCAAAGGCACTCCCGGGAGGGCCCCAAGAGGCACAAGTCTTGGACTTGCCTGCGGTTTTTGACAGATTTGGCCGTCGCCGTGTCCGCTTTCCGCCGCTCCACGAGGCCCTCAAGATCCACCCAAGACGGCCCAAGAGGCTTCCAAGAGCGCTCGCAAACATCCCAAGAGAACACCCAGACAGCCCAAAACGCCTCCAAGACGGCCCCACACGCCCCCAAGACGGCTCCAAGAGCATGCCTTAACGGAGAACCCGCACGGACGGTTCGAGCCCTCGGCCCCGAGAAGCTCCCAGGAGGCCCCCAGAGGTTTCCAAGAGGCCCGAAAAAGCCAACAAGAGGTTCCGAGGACACCCGAATAGACCCCCAAGAAGCCTCCAAGAGGCTCCCAAGAGACCCCACAATTCCTCCCCAGACGCCCACGCGAGTCTTCCCATGAGACCCCAAGAAGCATCCCTGAGGACTCGGGCCCACGTCAGCGTCGTCGTCGTCGTCGCCGCCGCCACCGCCGCCGTCGTTGTCGACGTCCCCCTTCAGGGTCGGCGGCACCGGCCGTAAGGCCTCCGCAATCGGGCTCCGCATCAAGCCGCATCGCCGATACATCGGCGATGCAGCGCGATCCTCCGACGACTCGCACCCCATCTGGGAGGCCTCGACCATGACGCCACGCACCAGACATAGGGCGACGAAATCTATGCATATCCACTGCTCCCTGGCCAGACCCATCCTCAACCCAGCAGCGGTGTGTACGCCACAGCCCCCCCCGGCTTGGCCGGGAGGGCGCATACACAGCTCCTGGGTTCAGCATGGGCCTGGCCAGGGAGCAGTGGATGTGTATGTCGGGCCGGGCGAAAGGGGGGGACAGCAAAGGGGGCGGTTGAGAATCAGCTCACGTGGCTGATTTGCCCAGCGCCTCCCGGCGCCGGAGGCGGCTACGGATCGAGGCATGGGCTCCTCGGCGGGGCCGAAACCGGCTGCACGCAGCAGATCTCGTACCCCCCCCTTGCCCACTCCCCCCCTTTCGTCGGGCCCGAGCATGGACTTCGTCGCCCGACAGACAGGGCGGCTCCTGGGCCCGCCGGTGCCACCCCTCGCCGGGTTGAAGAGCCTCTCGTACGCCTGCGCGGGCGCGGCCGAGGCGCCGTGCCTCCGGTCTGCGGCCGCCGCGCGGGGGCCCGCCGCGCGGCGCAGAGCTCCGGGGGCGGGTGCCCGGGGCTGCCGTCGCAGAGGTCTGAAGAGCAGGAGAGCACACGTGGCGGAGATCGGAGGCCCTGAGCTGGGACGCGCTGGGGGGCCACATGCGAGCCCTACCCCTACCCCCCACGATTTCTGAGGGGGGGGGTGGGGTTCCCTTCATTCGGGAGCTCCCGAGCGAAGCGAACCCCACCCGCCCCCTCAGAAATCGTGGGGGGTAAGTGTAGGGTTCGCAGGTGGCCCCCTAGCGCGCAGAGACAGTTTGATGCTGTATGTCCTCCTTGGAGGCGCGCGTCCGACCCGAAGAGATGGTGTACCCATCCTGTAGTAGATCGTTTCCCGAGCGGTGTGGCCAGAAAGCGCCCGCCACGACGCATGTACTATAATAGTTCTCGGTGCGCGCGTCGCCCGTGGGGGGGCGACGCACACATAGTATTAGCATGTTGGGGTGACGCCGATTCTTACCATCTCTTGGTAGGTCGACTATTGTTTCCGCCAGCTTCCGCCGAGCCTCCGCCGAGGCAGACATGACAACGCCCTCGATCCTCGAAAGCACGGCCTTGTCTGGAACGATCCGCACGAGCGACGAAAAAACAGGTCTCACGCGAGATGACCTACAGTCGGGGCGTTGACCTAAGGAACCCTAAACAAGGAACGAGGCCCCTCTTTTCCATAAGTGAAACTTCGATGTACAATTGAACACCTGAGGAAAGCCCAAGGCCAACTGTAAAACAATCAAGGAACTCCGAGCCCCTCCCCAGGGCCCCGACTGTAGCGACCTTGCGCCGCGGCTCACGCGGGCCAGCGCCGCGGCGCGCCACCCGGTGGAGACGCGGGCGCCCGCGCGCGAACCTTGCGCGGGGAGCCTACGTGCCCCGGTCGGCGCAGACGGCCCCGTCTTTCTCTGCGTCGCTCACATGTGATTATCTCGGAGCTCCGTGCGGACCTGTTGGCTCGGCGCTGGACCACCCTCGATGGCGCGCGGAGCGCGCTGAGGGGGGCGGCGGCGGAAGCGACGCCAGGGGGGGGGGGCCAGGCGCCGATACAAAAACTGTTTGAAAATCCGCGCCGGGGTTCCGAACACATGTGCTGTGGGCGCACAGCGCCATCGAAAGCGCGCGCGCACGTGAGCTGCGTTGTGCGCGGGCACGGATTTCGCGCCTGCGCCTGGCCCGCGCGCGTGCGGGCGAGCTGTGCGCGCGGGCCGCTTCCCGCCTCTCCGCGCCTCGCGGAGCGCAGCCCCACGAGAAGGGCTCGCACAGCGAGGGGGGCGACGGCATGTGCACTGGTGCGCGCGGCCCGGCGAGAAGGGCCCGCGCGCGCACGAGGCGACAGTTGTTGTTGTGCTTGTGTTGCGTTGCGCGCTCCGTGCAGGCGCGCCGCGGGGGTTGCACGCATTGGCGCTTGCATCCTGCAGACATAGGCGCTCGCGTCCGGCCTTCGCGGACGGCACGCGCGTTTTCGCGTGGCCGGCTGTCGTGCTGCATTTCGTGGCTGGTTGATGTGCCGTGTCGTGGCCGTCTGGCGCGGCTGCCATCCTGGCTGTTCGTGGTCGTTTGGCTGGTCGTGTCGCGGCCGTCTGTCGGGGTGTCGTGGCTGTCTTGCTGTCGTGTCGTGGCTGTCTGGTTTGTCGTTCGCCGCCGCGCGCGCGCCGGCCGCTGCCCTCTTCTCCCCGTGCAGGTTTCCCCTCCCCGCTCCCTCCTCCGCCAAGCGCAGGTGCTTCCTCTTCTGCCACGACAAGCTCCCCTCGTCCGACTTGTGCGCTCGAAGTCCAAATTGTTTTTCCGCTGTGGGCGGGCCCACGCACCGTCCGCCTCTGCTTTGCGCGCGGCGTCCTGGCCCGCTTTCCCGCGTGATCTGCCCGTCTGGTATCCTGTACCCGCGTGTGCCATCCGTACCCAATTCGGCGGTGGCGGGGTCCAGTCGGCCCTTGCCCCGGATGCAGGCTAACGCGGTTTCTTCTGTCACGGGCGCAAAATGTCCGTCGGCCCCGAGTGGCCACGCGGGGCCAACACGGCCCTCGCCAGGGCGCGGGCCCATTCGGCCTCTGCGCACGTCGGCTCGTGGGCCCAATCGGCTAAGTCCGCCAGTGCAGGCCAATGCGGTTTGCTGTCTCACGGGCGCCCACTGTCCGTCGGCCCCCGGCGGCCACGAGGTGACAATTCGCCCCGCGCAAGGGCGCGGGCCTTCAAAACACATCCGAAGAGACTCCAGGAGGCATGTCAGAAGCTTCTAGCTTTACTGTTTCCCGTCATCATCCTCTCCCTAGTTCACCTATTCCTACTCCTCTCTCCTCCCTCCTCCTCCTCCTCCTCCTCCTCCCCCTCCTCCTCCTCCTCCTCCTCCGCCTCCTCCTCCTCTTCCTTTTCCTCCTTCTCCCCCTTCTGGTCGTCCTCGTCTTCGCCCTACTCCATCTCGTCCTCCTTTTTACCTTCCTCCTCCTCCTCCTCCTCCTCCTCCTCCTCCTCCTCATTTTCCTCCTCCTCCTCGTTATCCTCCCCCCCACGACGACGGTTCCTCCTCCCTCCTTCTCTTGGGGTATATGGCGGTTTCCCACGCCCTTTGCTATTCTGCATGATCTACCGTTTCCCTGGTCACCCGAGATCCACCGGGCATCGTTTCTGCATGGACAGGTGGGGGCACTTTTTCGCTCGCGAGCGCAAGCGGTAAAGCCGCGCGCCGTCAATAAGATCCAGCGAAGACCAAGAAAAGCAGCGGCCAGGAACGAGGCTAAGCGCGCGCAGCGGGCGAGCAGCCGAAAAAGGGACAGCGGCCATGCCCGCGTGCCGAAGAGTGGCCCTCAGCAAACTTGTCCTCAGCGAAGTTGTCATCAGCGACCCTCTCCTCAGCGAACATGTCCTCAGCGAACTTGTCCTCGGCTACGAATCGGCATGTGCCGAATGTGAAGCACGGGCACCACCGCCGCCGTCGAGTACGAATCCTGCGGCCACACCACGTAAGCCAGCCTCACGAAGGTGCCCTCGAAGACCTACATCAGCCGGCGACGCGTGCCGTCCACTCAGTCGACATACCACGGACAAATGCCAACGAACGGAACTAGCGAAGAGCGACGGGTGCAGGCCAAGGTTTCACTGTGCTGACCAGAGCACCTCCCGCAGGGACACAGCCGCAGGGAGAGGACCCTTGTCTGCTGGCACTGGTCCCAATGTCACGGGGGGAGCGCCGGAGGCCACGTAGGCGCTGTGGGTGGCGGTCGCAGCTAAGAGCCGCAGGAGCTAACAGTGGGTAAGCCCGTGCACCTCCTGCGGGGGGACAGCCGCAGGAGGATGGACGGGCCAGACAGCTCGGAGAGGCTATTGCTACATCTCCTGGCGCCCGCGCCCCTGTAGGGAGCGCCGAGGGCCAAGGTAATACTGTGGGTGGGGTCGCAGCTAACAGCCGCAGAAATAATGAAGTCAATGGGCGTGCCCGTGCACCCCCTGCGAGGGGACAGCCGCAGGAGGAGGACGGGCCAGACGGTCCAGAGAGTTCATTGCCTGCTGGCCCCAGCGCCCCGGGGGGAGCGCCGAGGGCCACGGACGTACCGTGGGTGGCGGTCGCAGCTAATAGGCGCACAGCGAATAGTACAGTGGGTAAGCCCGTGCACCTCCTGCGGGTGGACAGCCGCAGGAGGGTGGACGGGCCAGACACCTCGGCCAACGATATATCGCCTGGCGCCCGCGCCCCTG
Organism: Prorocentrum cordatum; assembly: GCA_963575745.1. Taxonomy (NCBI): domain Eukaryota; class Dinophyceae; order Prorocentrales; family Prorocentraceae; genus Prorocentrum; species Prorocentrum cordatum. Next base: position 36,001 of record CAUYUJ010017368.1, on the reverse strand, counting down.
GAGGGAGCGCCGAGGGCCAGGCCGTACTGTGGGTGGCGGCCACAGCTGACAACCGCAGAGATAGTGAAGTCAGCGGGCGTGCCCGTGCCCCACCTGCGAGAGGACAGCCGCAGCAGGAGGACGGGCCAGACGGTCCAGGGAGTTCATGGCCTGCTGGCCCCAGGAGCGCCGAGGGCACGGACGTAGTGTGGATGGCGGTCGCAGCTAACAGCCGCAGGGCTAGTAGAAACAGGGTGGGCCCCAGAACCTGCGGGGGGACATCCACAGGAGGAGGGGCGGGCAGGACGGCGCGGGGGGCAGGGGCAAGGCAGGGGGGCGGGAGGAGGGAAGCAGCTAAACAGCCGCAGAGTCGGTGAAAGCCATGGGGTCAGTAGGTCGGGGACGGAGGGGGGGCGTGGGGGCGGGGGGCGGGGGGCGAGGGAGGAGCGGCTTACTAGCCGCAGTCAATGTGAACAAAACGTGGGGGACGGGGGCGAGGGGGGCAGACGGAGGGCGAGGGAGGGGGGCCGCTGACCAGCCGCAGCGTGCGTGAGGAACCCTGGGGGCAGCCGCGGCAGCGAAGACCGAGGACGGGGGAGCGGGGGGGCGGGGGGAAGGGGCGACGGGGGAGGCAACTAACAGCTGCGGTCAGGGTGATGTGCCAGGGAAGGGACCCGCCGCGGGCAGGGACCGTAGAGAGGGAGAAGCCGTCTGGCGGGGATCTGCAGGGTACGGGCCCTCGAGCCGGGTGGCCAAGAGAGCCGAGCACCAATGTGCAAGGCAGCGCGGGGCTGCAAGAGGCGCCGCAGGGGCTCTAGCAATGTCGGAGGCCCGCCGGGAGGGGGGCCAACCCCCGGGTTCGCCTACGGCGCGTCAGGGGGGGGCGGCAGTCATCCAGGGGGGGAGGGGCAGCAAAGTGGTGCCCCAGAGGGAACTCTGAGACCTGGGACGAGCCGACAGCCCCAGCTGGGCGCGCCCGAGGCGGCATTGGCGCACGAGCAGGGGTGCGCGGGAAGAACCGACCAGCCTCGCTTGGCCGGGGAGGGACTGGGCCCCGTGAGGCACACTTTTATACAGTGTGGGGCGTTCATGGGCAGGCGAGAGTCGTGGCGTGCGTTCGCCTGTGTGGCTTGGGCAGAGACTTGGGGTACACCCAGGGTTGGCGCGAGCCCACGGCCCGTCCTGGTCCCACCGTCCTCGTCCAGCGGGAGTCGCTGTCCTCTCGTGGCCCCTTCCCTTTGGCCTTGCCAGGGGTACCCTTGGCCCTGGCCCTATCATTGAACCGAGTGCGGACTGACAGGTGTGGACATTTTTTTATTGGTCGCGGGCGGGCGCGGATTCGCAGTCGCCGAGCTGAGAGGTCCGGGCCACAGGCCTGTCAAATTAGCAACGCGCTAGCCTGAGAGCACAGCGGCCGAGCCCGGAATCAGAACCTACCGCCGAGGCCGCAGGCTGAGGCTGAGCTGGCTGAGCTGACTGCAAACGGCCAGGGTAGCTGATGCACCCATGCGAGTGAAGTGGCTCCTGCACGCCAGGAGAGGTCGTGACCTGTTCTGTACCAACAGACCACACGTCTGCCGAGTGGGGCGGTGCCACCAGACGGGCGGGCGGACCCGGGTAAGCGGCGCGCAGCCAGGAGAATGGAGCCCGAGAGGTGCGAGCGCGATCACGACCTCAACTGGGTACCGTGGGAGGAAGTCACCAGGTACGCAGACGGACCTTGTCGCCACAGGGCGACAGGTGGGGACACGCGAAGCGTCAACAAATTGGTAGACATCCCATGTTCTGGCGGCGGCAAAGCACCCCGTGCTACCTCAGACAAAGATTTGCGATGCCGAAAAACAGAGCCACCGTGTCCAATGTTTCAACTCTTCCTGTATGACTCGAGCTCGCGTGAATATTACGTTGGGGTCGCTGTGTGCCCTGCTCTCTCGCGGTAGAGGTCCTCGTAGAAAGCTACGGGCACTGCTCAAATCGACGTGTCATCAGTCTGCATAGTCCCGCTGCTGCCCTTGATCCGCAGTTCTCTCGGCAGTCTATCTGGCTCTTGCGTGTCACGCCTTGCGCGTAGCAACGCCTGGGTGGTCGCACTATGTTTGCGCCTGTTGTCACTGCCTCGTGCGGCACCAGGTTCCGAAGCAACTTCCACTATCATTTCCGCTGGATCCATTTTGCAACCAAGCTAGGACAGCTGTTCGCCCAGGCCTATATGATACAACGTTGGTTTTCCGTCTCCGTCAGGTTTGGGGGCCACCGAACCCCCAGCCTGACAGATTCGCTGGCAATCTCGTCGATCAGCATGCATTCGACGCTTCATTTCTGCCCTGTGCTCATGTGTGCACGCGTCCCCTGTGAATCGAAGTCGTTGCTCATGGATGTCACCGCCGCCGCCGGCCGCAGCCCATGCAGCTGCAGCACCGGGACACCTCCCGGCGCCCCTCCTGGCCAGATCTGCTCGCATCCCCGATCCACTCATGACGCCCCCCCCCCCCCGGGTCCCGCAGCGGGCCTCCAGCGGCCGACCACCGAGGACAGGCTATCCTCGAGCACCGAGCCTCGATCCTCAGCGGCCTCAAGGATGGGGTCGGAGCAGGTGGGGCCGGAGAATCTCTCCGCATCGCCGAGGCATCGGCGACACATGGGCGACGTCGGGGATGAAGCGGAGACGACCGCGTGGGAAGGACCTGGCTCCACCTCGAGGCGCCTCGGAGATGCCGCGCGATCTTCCGACCCCATCCACTTCGACCCCATCTGAGAAGCATAGACCACGACCACGACCACGACCACGACGGCGGCGACAGCGGCGTCGGGCTCGGGCCCGCAAGGGTTAGAGAAAGAAAAAACGGCATTAACATAAATTTATGGCGCTCCGCGCGGATTTCTTAGATCAGGGGGGGCCCAAAGCGGATGCAAGAAATCCAGCGCGGAGCGCCAAAAGCTTATGTTTATGACGATTTGTCCTCTTCGAAGGGTGCCCCCCACGTGCGAGGCGGGAATTCATCCATATCCACCGCCTGGGAACCAACGTCCTGGTGCCCCAGCGGGCAGTGGATATGGATAGCTTTTGGCCCCCGGGGGCCCGAATATGTCCATATCCACCGCCGCTCCCAAACCCCCTCGGCGGGACAGGAAGAGAAGCCTCTTTCTGCTCCTTCCGCACCTCCTCCTGCCAGCACTCGTGCTCCTCATGCGCCTCCTCCCGCTGATGCTCGTCCCCCTCCCCCTCGTGTCCCTCCTGCGGAGGATGTGCCCCCCTTCCTCCTCCTCCTCCTCCTCCTCCTCCTCCTCCCCTCCTCCTCCTCCTCCTCCTCCTCCTCCTCCTCCTCCTCCTCCTCCTCCTCCTCCCCCTCCTCCTCCTCCCCCTCCTCCTCCTCCCCCTCCTCCAGGCGGTGGTCATGCACAAACTCCCACCTCGGAGAGGGCGCCCGGCGCCTCGCCCTGGCCGTCCTGCGTGCCGGCGGCGCCGCGAGCCCGGCGGAGCAGGGACGAGGAGGTCCGCTCGGCGCCGCTCCTCCGGGGGCGAGCTCAAAAGGGGGGGGGGGGCGTTCGAGCCCCGATGCCCTAACTGAAGGGGCCCTGGGACACACACATAAACACACACACACACACACAAATAACAGGATTCCCCCTAGTTCCCCATATCTTCGGGGGGTCCGTCCTCCCCCTCACTGCCCATCTTTTCCCACATTTCCTCGGGAATGGACGATTAATTGTGTCTGTGTGTTTCTCTCCTCCCGACTAACCTCAGGTCGGGCATGTCCTCCTACAGGGGGATTGTGGACGACAAACCAGAATTAGTCAACAGATGAACCCGAAAAGCTCAAACAAATAGTCCAGCAGTCGTCCCCAGACTATGCTTCACTATTTTGGGGATATGCCTCCTGTAGAGGGGCAGGCCCGACTTACGCCGAACGTGAACATCGAGGATCGAGCTCTTTGGATGCTCGTTCTGGGGACCTCCCTGGAGCCACTCGCTCCACTCTTGCGTCGAAGCTGCGTCGAACGTCAGTCGAGTTGGGTCGACCCTGAGTCGAACCTGAGTCGAACCTGAGTCGAACTGGGGTCGAACTGGGGCCGAACTGGGGTCGACCAGATCCGTTACGTAGGTGGGCTCCAGGAAGGTCCCCGAAACTAGCCTCGAAAGCTCTTTTCCCAGACCGACAGGGGTTGGGACAGGGCTCGAGCGAAACGGTGCTCTCCGCGTTCGCCCCTGCTTTCGGTGCCCTGCGCCCCCGCCCTCGCCCTGCCCCGGCGGCGGGGCGAGGCCGAGACGAACACGGCCTCCACGAAATCGCCAGAGCACCACTGAAGGGCCCCCAGGACCCTCCACGAAATTGAAGGGGAACTGGGACACACGAATAAATGCACACAAATCAAAGGATTCCCCATATTTTCCCATATTTTCTGGGGTTCTGTCTTCCCCTCACTTTTCATATTTTCCTATATTTTCCTGGACATCGACGATGAATTGTGTCTGTGCGTTTCTTTCCCGCCTGAGAAATCGCCAGAGCACCCCTTGGCTCGAGCCCTGGCCCGGGGGCGCGAGACGTCCAGACCAGAGCTGCCGACCCACCTCGCACGCCCTGCGTGCCGCGGCCGCCGGGCCGCAAGTGTCCCTGGTGGCCCCTGGGCGTCGCGCGGACGACGGCGTGAGGCACCGTCGGGGGCGGTCCAAAAGGGGGCGGTCCAAGAGGGGGACGTCCAAGAGGGGGACGTCCACGAGGGGGCGCGAGGGGGGGCGTCCAAGAGGGGGGCGTCCAAGAGGGGGGCGTCCAAGAGGGGGGCGAACATCATGGCTGGCGACGCGTGCGCTGCCCGTGGGCGGGGCCGGGGACGTATTGGAATGAGAGGAGGCGCCAGGAAATCTGGGGAGGCATCATGGCCCCCGCCATGATATCCACACACCCGCCTAGTCCTTCCCCCCCGTCTTTGCCGCCCCCGAAACAAACATCAGGATCAGGCGCCCAGGCGACGAGCTCGGGAGGATCGAGGCTGGGTATGCTCCTTCTGAGCCCATTTTGGGCCCAGAGCGCCGCCCTCGTTAGAAGAAAAAACGCCATAAACATAAACCTTTGGCGCTCCGCGCGGATTTCTTGGATCGGCGCTGGACCCCCCTCCCTGGCGCGCGCAGCGCGCCAGGGGCGGCGCTGGAGGCGCCGCCGGGGGGCCCAGGCGAGGATCCAAGAAATCCGCGCGGAGCGCCAAAGTTTACGTTTGTGTGTTTTCTTCTTCTTCGACTCGTGGCCACTGACGCATCCGCCTCGAATGGTTAGTCGGAGCGGGCCCCTGGACAGTGACCCACTTTCGGACGACATGGCTCTTCGAGTTGATCACTCACACTTCGGCCTTCAGAGCCCTCTCCCTCGGGCCCCAGGGCCAGCCCCAGGGCCGTCGGACATCAGTCCTGAGAAAGCAAACGATTGGGGTGGACCCCACGAGTTGCCCAGGGATAAAGTAGGGGGCCACTGGCGAACTCTACCCCTACCCCCCACGATTTCTGAGCGAAGTGAACCGGACCCTCCCCATCAGAAATCGTGGGGGGTACGGGTAGGGTTCGCATGTGGCCCCCTAGAAAATTTGAGCGGGCTGGGGCAAGCTCGCACAGGAAAACGGATCCTGGTGTATACGGGATCCTGGTGTATACATGTTTTGTTGTTTCCCCGAGAAAAGGGGGACAAAAAGTATCACACCACCCCGACGTCGCCCCCGACCCTTACAAAGTCCTGGGGTTGAGAAGCAGTCCGCCACTGGTAATGTATTCATTTTCCGACCTTGGGCTCGTCTTAGGTCGGGCATGTCCTCCTACAGGCGGATTTGGAGCAAAAATCGAAAAAATCAAACAAAAATAAAAAAATGTAGAAACATCGTCCCCTGACTATGTTTGTATTATTTTTGAATTTGACCCCTGTAGAAGAACACGCCCGACATGGGGCTCGTTCTGGCCAGAAACACCGCGCGGATGCAGCCGCGAAAGCCACGGCGAGCCCCCCCTTTGAGGCTCCAAACGGGCAAGAGACGCCCAGAAACCTTCGGGACCCCTTCCAGCCCCAGCCAAGACGAAGCCAGGACCAAGATAAAGAGGATAAAAACATTGAGAATCTCTGAGACCGGGCGGCCCTGGAGGATGTCTCGGGCGCCGCGGCCTTCTTAGAGCGATCCAGAACGCTCCGAGAGCGTTCTGGAACGCTCTGAAACGGATTTATCCTCGTCCTAGCTCCGCTCGACATCCCCAGGACGAGATAAATCAACAACGACTTGGGAAATCGGATCGGGTCGACGTGTGCGCCAGATCGGGCTGCATTGGCATGCTGTCGAAATCGGATCGTATTGGCTGTACCAGGACTCACAACAGCGCCATGCAGGCATCCGGCCGCATTGGATCTCTGGAAGATCAACAACATGCTAGCCAGCGTGGACCCCAACCAGTGTGTTTCTAGCTATATGTGTTGTGCAATCGCTGTGAAGCAGTCTACGTGGTGCAATCTACGTGGTGCAATACATGTTGTGCAATGTATGTTGTGCCGTATAAGTTGAGCTATCCATGCTGTGCTAAATATACACATATAGAGAGATGTGTGCGCGTGGTACAATATGTGTGCTGCAATCCATGTTATGAGCAATGTATGTGGTGCAGTCGTCGTGGTAAAATATGTGTTTCGTAGTCGATGTGGTGCAATCGACGTGGTGCAATGTGTGTGGTGCAATTCGTGCAGCGCACTGTATGTGTTTCCATCAATGTGGTTCAATCTAGGTGGTGCAATCTATGCGGCGCAATCTGTGTGTCGTGCAATCTAGGCGGCGACGGGGCGGTGACAGCGACCACGGGGCCGCCAGACCGACAACCAGGCCCAGACGACGGGCGGTGACTAGGTGGCCACAGCGACCACAGAGCCGCCTGACGCCTGACCGTCACCCAGGCCCAGATGATGAGCGGCGGCGAGAGGCGACGGCGGAGCGGCGAACGCGAGTACCGAGCCGCCAGACCAACACCCAGGCCCAGACGACGGGTGGCGACGAGGCGGCGACGGGGCGGCGACGGCGAGCACGGAGCCGCCAGACCGACATCCGGGCCGAGTCCCTCAGATCAGAAGTAAGATGCCCTCGGTACAAGCACTGCCTGGGGAATGAAGTCGGCCCCTCTGTGGAGGAGGCCTCTCCGTGGAGAAGCGAGGCGTCTGCACCGCTGCCTGAACTGGACAACGTCTGCTTCCCGGGGCTGCAGAGTCGCGCGAGATGACTGGCTGTCCCTCGCAAGACATCTGTTGGCCCAACATGGATGCATATGCGGATGCAAACGGTGTGCACCATGACTCGCCCCAGCAGTGTGCTCGGGCTCCTCACTTCGTCTGGGCTTCAAGCGGAACTGCGCAACCCCCTTGGACATACCAACATGACTGCGATGGGCGGCCGAAACCGATACCGAATCGGATCGATCTCGGATCGGCAGGGACTGTGCCAGGACTCCCTGCCCGCGTCGTCGTCGTCGTCGTCGTCCCCCTTCGGGGTCGGCGGAACTAGCCGAAAGGCCTTCGCAGTATCGGCATAGAATCGGATCGGGCGGCCGAAATTGATATCGAATGGACTCGATGGGATCGATGGGATCGATATGGGATCGATGGGATCGGCCGAAATCGGATGAGATCGATATGGAATCGAATGGGATCGATGCTGAGAAAATCTCTAAGCATTCCCCGAAGACTCGGACAACGTCTCAGAAGACACGAGGGCTTCTGAGAAGTCCCGCCGCCTTCTGAGAAGGCCCTCTCTGGAACGCACAGAGACATACTTATACTATCTGCCCTCCTTGGAGGCGCGTGTCCGACCCGAAGACATAGTATACCCATCTTGTAGTAGCTCGTTTCCCGAGCGGCGTGGCCAGAAAGCGCCCGCCACGACGCATATACTGCAAGAATTCTCGGTGCGCGCGTCGCCCCTGGGGGGGCGACGCACATATAGTGTAAGTAATTATGTTGGGGTGACGCCGACTCTCCTTCTCACTTCCTTTCCCCCCCCCGCTCGCCGCCGCACAGTTCGACGGGCTCTTTTACTTCCGCCGCCTCCCTCCCGCCTTCCGCCGCCGGGCGGCGCCCTCGTCGTCCTTCCGCCCGCTCCTGCTTGCCTTCCGCCGCCGCCGTCCGCAGAGGAGATGTCAGTGCACCGGCCTTGCAGAGGTGCTGCAGCGGATTTCTGCGTGGACTTCTGCGTGGATGTTTGCCCGAAGCGGCGAGCGAAAAACGAAGTGAATGTCGCGTGGATTCTGTTTGGTCCTCCTTCCTGGCCAAAAACAATCCGCGCGAAATTCACCTCGAAATCTGGAACGAGATTCTCCAGGACACCCCGGGCCCATCCTGTCGATTTCCGAACGACATCCGCTCTGCGATGTTGGCGCGAGGAGAGATACCAGCACCTTCGATCCTCAAAGTCGAGGCCCTTTCGGCACCGACTCACGTCCCCTGAGGTCCGACACCGCGAAGAAAATGCATTTGGAGTCCCGAAACAGTGCGGTGACGGACCGTGCGGTGGCCTCGAAATCCCCCAAAACCTCACCGCATGGCCCGTCACCGCACGGTCTTGGGACCCCGCAGGCGCCTGTCGCCCGAGACGTCCCCAGAGAGGGCCTCGAGTCCCAAAACCGTGAGGTGACCCCGAATCCCCACCGACTCACCACACGGTGTGGTCACCGCCGTTTGGGGGCCCCGGCATGCAGCGTCCTGAAGGATTGCCGCCGGAGCCCCTCAGGCTTAGGACGGGCATGTCCCCGTACAGGCGGATCTCGGACGAAAAATGCAAAAATACCCTACAAATATTCAAAGCATGCTCAAACATGGTTTTAAAAAATTATATATATATATATATATATATATACATACATACATACATACATAAATCGTCCCCGTATGTTTCACTATATTCTCCCTGTACAGGGACAGGCCCGCCTTCACCTCAGGCCCCAGTGTTTCTTTGCGCGGCATCCGTCGACCTGGGCCGCTCCTCCTCGCCCCTCCCTCCTCCTCCTCCTCCTCCTCCTCCTCCTCCTCCTCTCTCCTCCTCCTCCTCCTCCTCCTCCTCCTCCTCCTCCTCCTCCTCCTCCTCCTCCTCCTCCTCCTCCTCCTCCTCCTCCTCCTCCTCCTCCTCTCCTCTCTCCTCCTCATCCTCCTTCCTCCTCCTCCCTCCTCCTCCTCCTCCTCCTCCTCCGCCTCCTCCTCCTCCCCCTCCTCCCCCTCCTCCTCCTCGCCCTTCCCGGAGGAGGCCTACTGCGACGGGGGTGCCAACAACAGCCCCCCGCGGCGCGGGGCCCGAGACGCGGCGCGGGACGCCCGGCGCGGCAAGACTGCGACGCCCCGCTGTCGGGCGGCGGCGTCCGCGGCGGCCACGGCGTCGGCGGAGGGCCCGCCCGGAGCTACAGGGCCGTTTTTGATACATAGGTTTTTTTCAAAATATTGGATTTCAACACATGATTGATTTAGGATTAACTATATGCATGAACTCATCGTTGATTTTAATACTAAATCCCTGCATTTGTCATTCATGATCCGCACGCGGAGCATGTATTGAAAACGGCACCGTAGGGCGTGTCCCCCTACAGGCGAATTCTGGAGGAAAGCTGAAAGAATATTCCGAAAATACTACTCGGAAATACCAGAGAACTACCAAAAAAAGTCCCCGTACTATTGTGGGACTATGTTTGAATCTTCCCCCTGTAGAGGGACGGGCCCAATAAAGCTAGCAGCGCCCAGCGCCGGGGTGGATGCGACAGCGACAAGCACGGCGGCGGCGGCCCTGGCCACGGCGTCGGCGTGGGCCGTCAGACGGCCCACGAAAGCCTCAAGACGGCCCAAAACGACGCCAGGACGGCCGAAGAGAGCGCCCAAACAACCCAGCGATAACACCGACACAATCCAGCAAGGCCCCGCGGCCACCAAGAGGACACCAGATGGCCTCCAAAAGACTCGCTGCTTGAAGACTGTAGGGGAACAAAAAGTGGCTTCCGGCGCCGCCCCTGGCGCGCGAAGCGCGCCAGGGGCGGCGCCGGAAGCGCCGCTGGGGGGTCCCAGCGCCGATCCGAGAAATCCGCGCGGACCTCCGCGTTGATATGTTTGTGCCACTTTTTGTCCCCCTATAAACGCATCAACTTGGGGGGCGGAAAGATACGGTTACGTGTTGTCCCCGGACCTCTCCTGGGGTGCGTTCTGGCGAGAATTTCGAGGCGAACCCAGCGGTGACAACGAGGATTCCCCAGGAGGACCAGAAAAGGCCGAAAACGAAGGGGGACAACACGTATCCGTACACCCTGCGGAATGCTTAAGAAATCATGGGCTAAGAAATTCACAGTCTCAGAACTTGAATAAAACCCAGAACTTCTATCCAAATCTTGGGATTTACATTGAAAAGTTAAGAATCATCGAGATTCTGGACGAAAACTTGGGTTTTCTTCAGCATCGCCTAAGGTGTATCTTTTTCTCCCCAGATCAGCATATCACCTCTCGGAGGTCCGAGCCCGGAACCTCCTGGCTCGGGCCACGACCGGCCCCTCGACAGAAGGCCTCCAGACTGCCCGCGACGCCCGCTGCTCGGCCCCGCCCCCGAAGACAGAGAGTGTCTGGGGAGGAGGAGGAGGAGGAGGAGGAGGAGGAGGAAGACGAGGAGGAGGAGGAGGAGGAGGAGGAGGAGGAGGAGAACGAGGGGGGAGAGAAGGCCGCCGCGGCGGCGGCGGCCGCGGCGGCGGCGGCCCCCCTCCGAGCGGGGCTTAATGGGGGGGGTCACAAACGGAGGGGGTCGTAAACGGTCCCCTCTCGTGCCCCTTTCGGGCTCCTCCGGAGCCCCAGGGGGCTCGTTCAGGTACCCTTTGGGTACCTTTTCGGACCACCCTCGCCACCCCCCCATTCATGACCCCCCCACTACGTGACGCCCAGAGGGCTTCTTAGAAGCACCCCTGCTTCTTAGAAGGCGCGGGCCTTCTCTATAGATGTAAGGCCGGCGCCTTCTGAGAAGCAGCCTCCTTCTGAGAAGCCCTCCCCCCTCCCCCCACCCCCTTTTACGCGGCGCCCAACCCCTCCCGGAGCGGGCAGCGCCGGGGGGCGGCTGCTGGGCGCAGAGGCGCCAGATACGGCGCAGCTGCCGGCGGAACTCGCGGTCCGGGTGCGAGCGGCGGCCTCGTCGGCCCCCCAAAGGGGGGAGGCTCGGAGGTGGGCACCAGCACCAGTACAGTCGGGGCGTTGACCTAAGGAACCCCAAATAAGGAACGAGGCCCCTTTTTTCCATAAGTTCAACTTCGATTCCCAATCGAAAACATAAGGAACACCTGAGGCAAGCTGCGAAACACTTAAGGAACGCGGAGCCCCTCCCCAACGAAAAGGGTTCCTTCTTCAGGGCCTCGACTGTACCGGCGGCGCCCTCCACCGAGGGAAAACGATCCCGATCTCGGGGATGGTGGCACGGCCCGGGCTTCGTGAGCGGCCGAAGGATTAGCACCAACACCCAAATCTAGGGCCACCTTCCCCAAGCAAAGACGCCCCCCGATGGCCACTTGGAAGAACAGCACGGGACAACAACGAAGTACATCTGCTCCTGCCGCTGGGAAGGATTTTTGGAGAGGCCGACCCAAAGAAGTTCAATGGCGACGATGACGCCCACGAGCAGGTGGAACCCAATTCAGAAACAATCGTCCATGGCACTACTGTGTGACGCCCCCCCCCAGGTTTCTCTTAATCGTCATCGCACACGCGGGCAATGGAGGCGTGATCAATCAACATCGAATGAGGAAATGGGATCGTGCGTTGTACCAGGCTGCGTCGGCACGGAATCGTAATCGAATTGGATCGGCCGCGACACGACGCGCAATGACGTCATCGGGCCGCATCGGATCGTCGGAATATCGGAATCGAATCGATCGAGCCAGCTGGCATCGAGATCGAAGCGGATCGACTGGATCGATGATCGAAGGGGCCCTGGGGTTAGGTCGGGCCTGTCCCCCTACAAGGGGATTTTGAACGACAAATTAAAAAATGTCAAACAATACTCACAAAATGCTCACAACTACTCCAACAAACAAAACAAAAAAAAACGTCCCCTGACTACTGTGTAAACTATTTTTGGATATTCCTTCTGTAGAGGGACAGGCCCGACTTACGCTTAGCACCCCCCCTTTTCCTCCATCAGCACAGATACACGTGACAACTGGCCTCCTGCAGCTCGGACAGGGCTCGTCTTCAGCGAGGCTCCTGTCCAAGAGCCCTCGTGACTCTCAGGATGTTTCACTGGGCCGCAGAAATCCTGAATGACCCCTTCTCTCAGGAATCCAGAAGAACTCAAGAATCCAAGGAAACCAGCGGAAACCGGATGAATCCTCGGTGATCTTGTGGAATCCGAAGGACATCTGCAAGATTGCGAGTGGGTTTCCCCAGTAATCGTTAAGAACTCGGAGGAATCATCAAGAATCCGATGGAGTCAATAAAATTTACAAGGGCCTTAACAATATGCACGAATCCTGGGTATTCCTAAATCCTCCGATATCTGCCTGGATCTTGAGGAATCCTGGCGATCCCGGAGAAATCTTCAAGAAAATTCGGGAATCCATCGCTTGCGCTCCCTGAAGACGGCGAGGTCCACCAGCTCATGGCCCTGGTGAGATACGGCCAGTTCGATGTCGCGGTTGATCCCCTGGTCTTGTACTCCAGTGGGCATCTGAGGCGAGATGGCGATGCAGTCCAGTCTGCGCTCCCTGCGCTTGCCGCCCTTGGCCGCGCAGCTCCACGCGGCGCACTTGTTGCCTCTGGAAGGGAAGGGGGGGGCGCGTTGGGGAGGCAGACGCCGACCGCGGAGGAGAAGCCTCGTAGGCATGCGCCTGCGCGGTTCTCGTCGACCGCGCCGCAAGGCCCGATGGCCTCCGCGCCGATGCTGCCGACCCTCGCGCTGGCGCCCATGAGACACACTTGTCGCGCGGCGGGCAGTGGCCTCGTCTTCAGCAATGTCAATGTAGCTTGCCACCATTGGTTGCACGCGGCGGGAGGTGCTCCGCTGCGCGGAGCATGGCCCGCGAAGATGTCGGCGCGGAACCTCGTGGACCTGATGCTGGCCAAGAGCCAGCGGGGGCCCGTGAACAGGATGGCCACGTTGCCGTCGCAGAGCGGCGCGCCCCCCCCCCCCGCCCTTCCCCTCCGCAGCGCTGCCTTGATGTTGACCCAGAGGGGGGCCCCGAGCTGCCCTTCGGACGCGGCGGCAGCATGATAGATGCGGTAGTCGCCAACTCTGATCGGGGAGTCCTCCGGGGCTCGCGTGTCTTGGGCGCCGATGATGAAGCGGCACCCGAAGAGGCCGAACTGGCCCGCCAGCATGCGCACCCTGCCCGGGATCACCACCCCTTGCGAAGGCTTTGGCTTTGCCCTCTTGCTCCTCGGCGGGGTCTAGCGCGAGGACATTGGCCACGGCGAGCTTGAGCAATAAGCTAGTTGACAGCGGCCCCCTTCCCACCCCTGCAGGGGCCCTGGACATTCGGCTTTCCAGAAACTGCCTAAGCCCGTGGACCGACGGGCCCAACTTGGGGGCCTCACCTCCAGGGGAGGGGAACTGCGAGCGGACGTTTGAGGGGGCAGCCGCTAGCCATAGCCAGTGGTGGGCGAACAGCTGGTCCCAGACCTGGTCGCTGCACGGGGCCTTCCTACGCTGCCACCCCTGGCGGGCGTCGCGACGGCGTCCGCGAGCTCGCTCTACCCGTCGGCCACGTGGCCCGGCACGCGCTGCCAGTCGTAGACGGCGATGTGCCTCAGGACCTCAGCGAGGCCGTCAACGGCGGTGGAGCACGGCCTGCAAGTAGCCAGGGGGGCGCCTCCCTGCGCGATGTCCACTACGCACTGGCAGTCGGTGCGCGCGACGATCTGCGGGAAGCCCCCCTCTTCCTCCACGCCGAGGGCGCGGTGCAGCTGCAGCGACCACGGCGCAGCAACTATCCCCGCGCAGAGCTCGGCCGCCACTGAGGGCTGGTGAAAAAGGTCGGCAAGCCTTGGCATGGCTTGTCCAAGATACCCGAGCACGGAGCGCTTTCACTGCACGTCCGTGGCGACGACAACAAAAGCCCAGGACGGGGGCCTAGTCACGTCTCCTCCTGCGGCCCCGCCTGAGCCATCCGCGCAGACGTCGAGGCGCGCGCGCCGCCGCGGCATCTGCGGAGACCGGTCGGCGCTGCAGTCTGCAATCAGCATCCGCGTGGCCGAGTGGAAGGAGTACCCCAGGCTGGGCCCGCCGTCGAGCTCGGTGAGTTGGACTGGCCACGCCGCTCGCAGCGCATGCAGCGCCTTTTGGCCGTCTGGCAGGGGCGCCGTTCGCACGGGCCGCCCTCGGCGTGGAAGAGCTGGCAGCGGCACTGCCGGCGGCGCAGGGGCCCCGCCACCCTCGTCGCAAGCCGCGCGGGCTGCGGCGGGGCCCCGCAAACGTCAAAGCTGCGCACCATCCTCGGCCGCTGCGGCCGCTCCCGAGGCGGCCGCCTCTCCTGCCACTGATGCTGCGGCTCCAGCATCGCCCTTGTCTACCGGGCTGCGGCTGCGAATCTTGCTGCGCCCCTCCCCAGCTGCCGTGCGTCTTCCCGACCTGGAGCATGTTCTGCATCTGCGCCCTGGCCGCTGCGGCCTTGGCCTCGGCCCCCTCTGCGGCTTCCTTCTCTGCCTCCAACTTGGCTGCTTTGGCTGCCTCCTCTCCCCCTGCGCCCTTGGGCCCCTCGGCCGCGGCGGCGGCTGGCGGTTGCGCTGCCGCTGGCACGCTCTTGGTCTGCTCCAGGACGGCCATGAGCTCTGCTGTGCGCTGTGACATCTCGCCGATATGCGTCTCCATCGCTGCCATGCGGCTCTGCTGCCTCGCCTGAGCTGCGGCACTGCTGGAGGAGGCAGACGCGACGGGGTCTCCTGGCTGGCAGTCGTCCATGCACCCGCTCTCGTTATAGGGGTCGATGGCGATGCTGCTGATCTCGCCCCCCTCTCGTCGCTGTCTGAGATGCCTTCCGTCCAGGGGCTGGCCTTGGGTCCTGGCTGCGGGGCGGCAGCAGCATGGGGGTTGGTGCATGCGCAAAAGTCGTTCATCTGCTGCCTCTGGCTGAGAAGTGCCAGGCGTGCTGCAGGTCCTCCTGGGCATTCTTGGCGTCGAGCACCGCGGCCTTCAGCTTCATCTGTGCAGCCAGTTTTGTGTCCCGAGCGGTAGTGGGCACCTTCTTGGCCTTGTACACGTAGGCTTCTTGGCGCTCCTGTCTCTGCTCCAGGTCCTTGGCCATGATGTCCTGGCAGAGGGTGGCGGCGCACTCTCGCTCGGCCTGGTCCAACCTCTTCCACTCAGGCTCTGGCAGTCCTCTGATCGCTCTGACTCTGCCCTCTGCTGCGAGCAGAACCGTGCGCAGGGACTCTCGAAACGGTTCGAGACCAGCGGCAAGCGGGGGCGGCTGCACCCACGCCTTGTGCTTCTTGGCCTCCACGGGAGGTAGTGGCAGGATGCCCATTGGGCCCTTGTCCGCTGCCTGCAGCGACGTCCATGGCGGCCCCTTCTGGCTCCATGGAGCTTGGCTGCGTTCACCTCCGCCACGCTGGCGGCTGCGCTGCCTCGGGATGCCGTCTCCCTTCTACGGCGGCAGCGACCTTTTCTTCTCCCCGCAGTTTCCGCAGGTGGTGTGTCGCAGCCCATGCAGGTCCACGATGTCGTTCCGTCGCCTTGCTTCGGGGCAGACGACGATGTTCCTTTCTTGTCGCCCTTGGCCATGGCGGCAGTTGTTGGCTGCTGTGGTGACTGGCCAGCAGGTCCGCGGCGGCGCCCAGACGCAGCAACGTGCGAGCCCAGGCTCGCTGCCGCCGCTGGCGCCGGTGCCAGGCGGGACCAGGGGCGCGGAGGGCCGCGCCATCCGTGGCCGCGCGCGCTCTCGCGGTCGTCGCTGCAACTGGTGCAGCACCCAAGGCGACACGCCTCGAGCTGTCGCGGCGGCTGGAGGAGGAGGGAGGAGGGAGGAGGAGGGAGGATGATGATGAGGAGGAGGAGGACGAGGGGGAGGAGGAAAAGGAGGAGGGAGGAGGGAGGAGGAGGAGCAGGAGGAGGAGGAGACGAGAGGAGGGAGGGAGGAGAGGGAGGAGGAGGAGGAAGGAGGAGGAGGAGGAGGAGGGAGAGGAGGAGGAGAGGAGGAGGAGGAGGGGAGGAGGAGGAGGAGGCAGGAGGAGGAGGAGGAGGAGGAGGAGGAGGAGGAGGAGGAGGAGGGGGAGGAGGAGGGGGAGGAGGAGATCCCAGCAGCACCCGACGGGCCCACGCTCCCCCGGCGCGGCGGCGGCCTGCCGGCCCGCTGGCGCCGCTGCCCCCGCCCGCCCCGGCGGCCAGGGCGCCGGCGAACAGCCCCCCGGCCGCGGCGCCGAGGAGGCCGCCGGCCGCGGAGGCGGCCTGCTGCTCCTCGCGGGTCGACGGGGGGGGACACGGCCACACGGACGAGGAGGAGGACGAAGAGGAGGACGAGGAGCAGGAGGAGGAGGAGGAGGAGGAGGAGGAGGAGCAGGAGGACGAGGAGGAGACGGGGGAGGAGGAGGAGGAGGAGGAGGAGGAGGAGGAGGAGGAGGAGGAGGAGGAGGAGGAGGAGGAGGAGAGGAGGAGGGGGACGAGGAGGAGGAGGAAAGGAGGAGGGGAGGGGGAGGAGAAGGAGGGGGTGGGGCCTTCGGGCCCCCAGGACCGTGCGGCGGCGGGCCCCAGGACCGTGTGGTGACGGGGCCCTGAGACCCTGGCGACTCAGCCTTTTCGAGCCTGGCGCTTTCGTAAGTAATTCGGGGCCCCCGGGACCCTCACGGATCGATGCGGCTCGAAGAAGGGTGCAGGAAGATGGGGTCTACGGCTCCAGGATCGATTTCTCACGGCATCTCAACTTGTTTGAGACGTCGGATCTCAGGGGGTGGGGCCTGCGGGCCCCCAGGACCGTGCGGTGACGGGCCTCCTCCTCCTCCTCCTCCTCCTCCTCATCCTCCTCCTCCTCCTCTCAACTCCTCCTCCTCCTCCTCCTCCTCCTCCTCCTCCTCCTCCTCCTCCTCCTCCTCCTCCTCCTCCTCCTCCTCCTCCTCCTCCTCCTCCCACTCCTCCTCCTCTGGTGCCTGGACAAAAGTGTCCACATCTATGGCGGTAAGGCGATGCAACATGATAACAACCACAACTGCGAAATGCCCTTGCTTCGCAAAGCATCCCTCCCCCACTAGCCCAAAACTGAAGTGTCCACATGTTGTCCCTGGCCTTTGGCCTACGCCCAAGCCCGTCAACTTCATATAATATCGGGGGAAGAGGAGATACATCTCAGTCCGATGCGCTTTGATAACTCAAGGTGTTGGCGAGACACGTGTGGACACTTTTAGTCCACCCACCGTCCTCCTCCTCCTCCTCCCTCCCTCCTCCTTCCTCCCTCCTCCTCCTCCTGCCTCCTGCTTCCTGCACCTTCCTCCTCCTTCCTCTTTCTCCTCATCCTCCTCCTCCTCCTCCTCCCTCCTCCTCCTCCTCCTCCTCCTCCTCTCCTCTCCTCCTCTCCTCCTCCTCCTCCTCCTCCTCCTCCTCCTTCCTCTCCTCCTCCTCCTTCCTCCCTCCTGCTTCCTCCTGCTCCGTCATCATCCTACGAATCCTCCTCCTCGTCCTCCTCCTCCTCAGCCATGGTGACGGCGCCCTTCGGGGCGGACGCCCCGAGGGGAGCCTCACCAACCACAGGCTCGAACCACATTCTCTTCCCTCCTCCCTCCTCCTTCCTCCCTCCTCCCTCCTCCTCCCTCATCCCTCCTCCTCTCTCCCCCTCCTCCTCCTCCCTCCGCCTCCGCCTCCGTCAACTCATCCCTCCTCCCCCCCTTCCTCCTCCTGATCTCTCCTCCTCCTCTCCTCCTCCTCCTCCTCCTCCTCCTCCTCCTCATGCTCCTCCTCCTACTTCTCCTGCTCCTCCTCCGCCTCGTCCTCCTTGTGGTGACGGACCGCGTGGTGACCTCGGAACCCCCAGCGACCTCACCGCAGAGGTCCGTCGCCGCAGTCACCGGTTCTGGGGCCTCGGCGGCCTCAGTCCCCCCACGGCGTCCTCTGAGAACGGCCGAGTCCCAAAGCCGTGCGGTGACCCTAAATCCCCACTGACAAACCACGCGGTGTGGTCACCACACCGCTTGGGGACCCCCGAAAGCCGAGGTAGCGGCTGTAATGTGTTGGGCTGGATCCTGCCCCGATGTAGTATGTGATACTCTGTTCTGTGATGTTGTGATCTCGACGGGCCAGCGTGACATCGCGACGCCTGCCACTTCCACAATGTTCTATGTATCAACGTTATACCATGTGATGCTCTATTAAACGCCCGCTATGTTCTCGACGGGCCGGCGTGGCGTCATGACGCCTGGGCGACGCCGTGGAGTGGTAGCTACTGCATGCGTGATGTTGAGCTGTAGTGTGAGTGTGCGTGTGCGTGGTAGGATTATGCCCCAATGTAATATGTGACACTCTGTTCTGTGGTGTTCTGATATCGACGGGCAGGCGTGACGCCGTGACGCTTGACACGATAGATACATCGTCGAATCGCTCATTGCTGTGACTATTGGCTCATGTGGACAGACTGACCAACATGTAGGTACGGTGCGTTATGTTGTGATATCCCTCAGCCCTTCCGTTATCTCCTCCGTTAAAATATGCTCTGTCATGCTCGCTTCTGCCACCATATGCATTGGTATGCTACGTTATGCTCTGGTCTCTGGCACCATGTTAGAACATGATATATTTGTCAAACTATGTTATGATATGCTCCTCTGTTCGGAGATGCCGTTGACGGCTCAGCTCGGTATAGCATAGTATGGTGAGCGTCTCTTTATTCGGCGTTTCGACATTGGGCAGCAAGGGGGGGGGAAGGGGGGGGTCTGGCTCCACACCTCTGCTTGGTGCGACTGATTGCAAGAGTGCGGCCTCTGGGGGAGACTCCACCCGCTCGAAACAGGCGCCAAAAAACAGCCAAGATCTACTCCATGGGGGGGGGAGAAGGGGGGTTGGGGGCCCGCGCCGATCAGCAAAACAATGAATAAAAAAACGATCACATGATATGCTCTGTTGGTATTTTTTGCTGTCCTGTTCTGTCGTGATACTGCTCACCACAATTGCACAACCGCTGCTTCTGGATAAAAAAACGGTTCAACCGTGTTCCATGTAGTCACGCTTTTCATGGTATGGTTTAGTATGTCCTGCTGTGTGTTCGACGGGACGGCGTGACGTCGTGACGCCTGTGATATTAGATGCGTCCTCTGTTATGATGTCCCTCTTCACTGTTATATGTCTCTTCTGATTGCGTATGGTATGTTATGATCACCTCTGTCACCATATGGTTTGAGATGTTATGGCATGGCCTGCTCTATGGCACTATGGCACGACATGGTATGGTATGCCTAGATATGTTATACTATGCTCGGTTCCGTGACGTTGCTGACAACACGGAACAATATAGTATGCTTTGTTCCGTGATGCGGTTGACAGCTTGGCTTACTATTACTATCAAGGTGTGCTACAGTATGCTCGGTTATGTCATGTTATGTTGTTATGTCGTCGTCTGCCCTGTCATGGTATGCTCTGGTATGCTCTGTGATGTTATGCTTGTTGACGGTTCGGCCCTGCATAGTACGTTATGATATGCTCTGCTTGTGTGTGTCGCTATGCTCTGCTGTCGTGTTATAATATGGCCTGTGATGCTGTGTCATGAGATGATATGTTACATCAAGGTGTGGTATGTTATCCTCGATTATGTTGTGCTATGTCGTGTCATGTCTTCTCGAATGTCATGTTCTGGTCCGGTACTTTATGTGAGGATGCTGTTATCTGTGTTGTCATGACATTGCTATGGTATGGTCTGGAATGCTATGTTATGCTCGTGTTCTGTTATGTTGTGTCATGTTGTGTTCTGTCGGGTTCGTCGTCGCTATGCTCTGCTGTCGTGGTATGAGGTGTTATATGATTCGGTGTCATGGTAAGATATGTTCTGTCAAGGTGTGTATGTTAGGCTCGGCTATGTTCTCTTATAGTGTGGTATGACGTCTTGTTTTCTGCCATGGCATGCTCTGTCATGTTCTATGATGTTATGTTTGTTGACGGCTCGGCTCTGCATAGTACGTGATGATCTGCGCTGCTAGTATGTGCTGGTATGCTCTGCTGTCGTGTTATGATATGGTCTGCGTTGCTGTGGCATGATACGATATGGTATGTCAAGGCGTGATATGATAAAATCGGTTAGTTTATGGGATGTTGTGTTATGTCGTCTTGTGTTATGTCATGTTCTGCTCTGGTATGTTATGTGATGTTATGGTATGCTCTATGTTGTCATGGCATTGCTATGTTATGTTATGTCATGCTCTGTCATGCTCGTAGTCTGTTATGTCATGTTATGTTGTGTCATGTTGCGTTCTGTCGTGTTCGTCGTCGCTATGCGCTGCTGTCGTGTTATGATATGTTCTGTGATGCTGTGTCATGACATGGTACTATGTCAAGGTGTGTCATGGTATGCTCGGTTATGTTACATGATGCTGTGTTCTGTCGTGTTCGTCAAGGGCGCGAGGCGGGATCCTCGGGACAACTTGGGGTCTGGCGACCGCGGTATGCAGAGTGGGGTTGGGCGGGCGCAAGGCTGGACACCTGGAATACTCGCGATTCCCGGGACAACTTGGGGTCTGGCGGCCGCGGTATGCAGGGTGGGGTTGGCCAGGGGGGCCCGTTCTTGAAATCTAACAGCCTCAACCTGCTGGGTGGGGAAAAACAGCGTGCTTACAACATAACGCCGATACAAGCAAGCAAGACTGCCTCAATCGGACGCGTTCTAAGAACATCTCGGGCAAACCACAACATGTTCTTAGAACGTTCGTTGGTGGGCCTAGCAGGCACGTCCTGACGCTTCTAATGGGCATGTGTTCCACCACCACCACAACCCTAAGGTGGAGGGGGGAAGGAGGTGGAGAACGAGTAGGAGGAGGACGAGGAGGAGGAGGAGGAGGAGGAGGAGGAGGGGGACCCCCTTCCCCTAGAACTTATGGTGGTGGTGGTGGTGGTGGAAAACAAGCCCATCCGCAGCGCCACTGCCTGAAGCCATCCGACGTGGTTTCTCCGCAGCGCGAGGCTGTCTGGGGACGCGGCGGCCTCCACTGCTCGCCAGGCGCGGCGCGGCGTCACTGCCTCGAGGCCTCCTGGACGACGAGCGACGTCGAGCGACGGCGTAGACGTCGACGTCGACGACGACGACGACGGCGACGACGACGATGAGCGACCAGCGACGACGACGACGACGACGACGGCGACGAGCGACGAAGACAGCGACGACGACGACGACGACGAGCGACGAGCGACGACGACGGCTCGCGGCTCCTCATTGCACCGGCCTTGCAAGGACGTGCTGCAGCGGATTTCTGCGCGGATTTCTGCCCGAAACGGCGCGTGAAAAACGAAAATAATTTCGCGTGGATGTTTGTTTAGTCTTCATATTTGACCCAAAACAATCTCACGAAATTCACCTCGAAATCCGGAACGAACTTCTCCGGGGCACTCCGGGCCCATCCTATCGTTTTCCGAACGAAATCCGCTCTGCGATGTTGGCGCGATGACGGCTCCTCGGGCAGGAGGCACCAGTCCAGGGCCAGCAGCAGCCGCTTCGAGCGACGACGACGAGCGACGAGCGACGAGCGACGACGACGAGCGACGGCGACAAAGACGAGCGACCAGCGACGACGACGACGAGCGGCGGCGACGAAGACGAGCGACGGGCGACGACGACGAAGACGAGCGACGAGCGACGGGCGAAGACGACGAAGACGAGCGACGGACGACGAGCGACGACGACGACGAGCGACGGGCGACGAGCCGGCGCGCGGCTCCTCGAGCAGCAAGCACCAGTCCAGGGCCAGCAGCAGCTGCTTCGCCGCGGCCGCCAGGCCCACCCCGGGCGCCGCGGTCAGCGGGGCGCACCTCGCGGCGGGGTCTTTCGGGGGCGGCCAGCAGGGGGACGTCCAGGAGGGGGGAGGGGGAGGAGGAGGAGGAGGAGGAGGAGGAGGAGGAGGAGGAGGAGGAGGAGGAGGAGGAGGAGGAGGCCCCAGCGGAGGAGGAGGAGCGGGAGCGGGAGCGGGAAGACGCCGCTGGCAATCGACGGGGGGCGCAAATCATGGCCAGCGGCACGTGCGGGGCCCAGGGGGAGGGCCAGGGACGTAATGAAATAAGCAGAGGCACCATGACATCCGAAGGAAAATCATGGCCCACGCCATGATGTCCACCACCCCCCATCATCCCCCTCCCCTCTTTGCCGCCCCGAAATCTGCGCGAGCAGCGCGCGCCGCGGCCTCCAGAGATGAGCACCAACCAGACCACCCCAACCGAACCCGAAGACCTCAATTTTCGGGTTGGGCGGGGACGGATTCCACATGTGTTTTTGTTCAAGCCTCCCCCGCGCACCCCCCCCCTTACCCGTGGAGGGAAAAGACTATTTGGGAGCTGTCTCTCCGTGTATGTATATTTCTCTCTCTCTCTCTCTCTCTCTCTCTCTTTGTTGTTCTCTCTCTCTCTCTCTTTCTCTCTCTCTCTCTCTCTCTCTCTCTCTCTCTCTCTCTCTCTCTCTTTCTCCCTATAGATTCCTCTGTCTCTCTCTCTCTCTCTCTCTCTATATATATGGGTGTCTCTCTCTCTCTCTTTCTCTCTCTCTCTCTCTCTTTCTCTCTCTCTCTCTCTCTCTCTCTCTCTCTATCTCTCTCTCTCTCTCTATGGTTTAAGCTATCTCTCTCTCTCTCTGTCCCTCTCTTTCGTTCTCTCTCAATGTGTTTGTATTGTGTTGGTATGTTCTCTGTTTCTCTCTCTCTCTCTCTCGCTCTCTCTCTCTCTCTCTCTTTCTCTCTCTCTCTCTCTCTCTCTCTCTCTCTCTCTCTCTCTCTCTCCCTATATATATATATAGGAACCCCAAAACGGATGGGACCACTCCTAATAGAGCCTGGATTACCCCATTTTCATATTATTATTAAGTTTTTAAAATTTGGACTAAAGATTCAAGACACATCTTAAAGAGTCCTGTCAAAGGTGGAGCGACCTCTGACAGGATTCGGTCGAGGATGGGGCCACACAAGGGATGGACCCACCTCTGATTGAATCCTCTCATATGATCCCACTGGTGATGTTGCACCTTCCAACACAGTCCTTTTAGAGATGGAGCAAGCTCTGACAGCATCCTACTAGGGATGCGCCCATAATCTAATCGTACGAACTAAGACGCCACCTAGAATAAAATCCGATCGGGGGATAGAGGCACTTGTCATCGAATCCTATTAAGAATGGCTTCTCCTCTACCAGAATCCTCGCATGGTTGGAGCCACCTGCAGTAACATCAGATCAGGGATGGAGACACCTCTAATGTAATCCGATTAGGGGGGCCCTATCTAATTCAGCCCTATTCGACGTGGGCACACCTCTAACAGGATCTTAATATTAAAAATCAGTTCGGTATTGGAGCAAGTCTTAAAGAACATACAACGAATGAAGGACTCACATGTGTTAGAATCCAAGTAGCGGTGGGACCACCTCTAAAAGAATACTGCGAAGGAGGGAGCCACGTGTACAAACAAACATCCATTCAAGGTGGTCCACCGCTTCTAGAATCCCAATAGAAGTGGGCCCACCTCCAAAAGAAACCGATTCATATTGAAGCCAATATGTTTAAAAAAACAAAAGAGGGTCCACCTCCATTCGGATCCTACTGGGAAATGGAAGCACCTCTAATAAAAACCCAAGTCCTTGGGCCCACATGAAGCTATCCACTGCGATGCCGCGCGAATCCCTGCTGGCCGCTTGCCTCTGCTAAGCGTGGGTAATTTCTGCCAGCCGCCGGCCCGGCCCAGCTAAGCCTTGATAGGCCCTACCAAGCCCTGCTAGCCCCTGGCATGCCCTGCTGAGACCTGCCAATGTGTGCTAACACCTGCTCGCTATGCTAAGATCTGCTGGCACCTCGATGACCCCCTAAAACGCGCGATGCCTGCTAAGCCATGCGGAGCCACAGCATGTATAACATCATCAAGGACGAACACATTGCGAACGAAAGCCTACCAGGGGTGGATCCACCCCTAAAGATGAAGCCATATGTGAGATGACCTGATCAAGGAAGGACCCAGCTCGTATAGACACCCATGAGGGTGGATCCATCTCTAATGGGATCGTGTTATGGGCGGGGTCACGTGTCATTGAATTGCATGCAGTGTGGCTTCACTCCAATGAAATCCTAATAGAGGCGGGTCCACCTCCAAAGGATTCCACGAAAGGGTGGAAGCACCTGGAGTATAATCGTATGTGATGTGGGCACACTTCGATTTGAATCCTACGGGGGGCGACACGTCTAATGGAATCATTTCTAAGCCCTGCTCAGCCCCTGCCAATCGCTGCTACGCCTTGCCCCGCTGAGCCTCGCTAGCCACTGCGATGCCGTTCTATGCACTGCTGGCCCCTGCTAGGCCCTGCTCGGTCTAGCCACGCCCTGCCAAGAACTGCTAAGCGCGGCTAAGCCCTGCTGGCCCTCTGCTAAGCCTTGATCAGTCCGGCTAGCCACCTGCCATCCCAGCGAAGCCTTGATAAGCCCGACCAAGCCCTTCTAGGCTCTGCTAGCCCCTGGTATACCCCGCTGGGACTTGCCATTGCCCGTAGTTGCTAACATCCGCTGGCATTCCTAAGCTATGTTAGCACCCGAGTAACCTGCCAAGCCCTGAGAAGCCGAAACAAGAAAAATCTCACCAGGGATGAACGCATTGCTCACGAAAGCCTATCAAGGGTGGACCCACCTCTACCAGAAACTGAATACAGAGAAAGCAATATGCAATAAGATCCGAACAAGGAAGGACTCAGCCCTAATGGGATCCCATGAGAGGTGGGCCCACCTCTTCTGGGATCCTGTTATGGACGGGGCCACGGGTAATTGAATTGCATGCAGTGTGTCTTCACCACCCATAGAATCCGACTAGAGCCGGATCCACCCCCAATAAAATTCCATGAAGAATGGAAGCACCTGGAGTATAATCGTATGTGGTGTGGATACGCTTCTATTTGACCCCCATGGGGAACGGAACCACCTCTACTAGGATCCTATCAGGGGTGGATCCACTGCTCATGGAATCCGACTAGAAATTGATGCAATCTACCTGTAGAAAATCTGAATAAAATCCAAGCTGCTTGGGAGACAAGTCTTGTAAGGAATGGAAGTATTTCTACCAAACAGAATTCAATTGGTAAATCTCAAACGAAAAGAACCTCACTGGAAAGTCGCACAACGAGGGTACATCTGGAATTCTCGCAATAGGAATCCAAGTGTAAATCCCCTGCGAAAGAAAACTGCATGTAAAGTCGCTGAAGAGGAACTCGATGTGTAACCCACGCACTAGAAATCGAATTGTAAATCGATCACAAAAAATCCAATTCAAAAGCCGCACAACAAGGATTCGATGCGCAACCCACGCAATAGAAATCAATGTGTAAATCGCCCAAAAAAGAATATTATTGAAATGCCGGAAAAAAATACATGTGCAAACCACATGATAGGAATCAGGTTGTAAATCGCCCACAACAGAATGCCCTTTGAAAAGGAGCCAGACAACTTCTGGACCCTCCGGGAAAAGTTACAACTACAAAAAATATCGACCCCTTTCCGCTTTCGTTTCTTTGTGTCCGCGCCCTCCCCACCCTCGAAAAAAAACATGGACTAGGGGATTGAGTTATGTGTCTTGATGTTTGGAGATCCGACTTCGGGCTTCCACTTGTTAGAAATCCTCGTGTGGGCGATGTACAAACTGATTTCTACTGTGTAGAGTACGATTCGAATCTTTTTGTTGCGCCGCTTTTCAATCGGAATACTCTGTAAGCGGATTACAAACGAAATTTCTACTGTGTAGATTACACCTAGAATCCTTATGTGCGGCTTTTCCATCGGATTTCTTGTGTGGCCGATTTGCCAATAGATTTCTAGTTTAAAGGGTACAGTAAACATAAGAAAAAGCATCGCCCCCTCAACTGTTTTGTGTTACCCCCCGCCCCGGCCCCGAACCCCCCAAAAAAATCCGCCGCCCCCTGTTGATTCATCACAGGGGTGCCTGGCGTGCTAGATTCTTTCGGTTTGGGTTCTTGTTCCAAAAGAACTCCCGCTGGTGCTTCGGCGCGTCCCGCCGGCCACCCGAAAGGATTGCCCAGGATCTTCCAGAGGTTGTTGCCGAGGGTTGTCCTGACCCAGATGGCTCCAAGATGACCCAATATGGCCTCCAAGATGCTTCCAAGACGGCCAAGATGGCTTCCAAGACACCTAAGATGGCCCCAAGATGCCTCCAAGACGGCCCAAGATGTATCCAAGATGGCGCAAGATAGCCTCAAGATGGCCCAAGACGGTCCAAGAGGCCTCCAAGAGGTGCTCCAGGAAGGCCCGAAAGAGGGCAAAATCGTCGAGTCCCCCTTGGTTTTTGAAAGATTGTGGCATTTGCCCCTTTTCAGCTTTCTGACGGCCCAAAACGGCCCAGGAGGCCTCCAAGATCGAGTCAAGATCGTCCAAGAGGCCTCCAAGATGGTCCCACGACGGCCCAGGATGCCCCCAAGTCGGCCCCAAGAGGGCCCCAAGACGGCCCAAAGGCCTCCAAGACGCCCAAGATGGCCTCCAAGAACCCCTGATATGCCTCAAGAGGGCCCCAAGACGACCCAGACAGGCCCCCAAGACGGCTTCCGACGGCGTCAGACAAGCCAGGAACGCCCTAAGACGGCCAAAGAGGCCCCCAAAAAGCCCCCAAAGGCTAAGAAAAACCGTTCAAATGGCCCCCAGGAAGCTCCCAGGAGGCCCTAAGAGTGCCTCAAGAGGCGCCAAAGAGGCCTCCTCTTCCTCCTCCTCCTCCTCCTCCTCCTCCTCCTCCTCCTCCTCGTCCCCTCCTCCTCCTCCTCCTCCTCCTCCTCCTCCTCCTCCTCCTCCTCCTCCTCCTCCTCCTCCTCTCATCCTCTCTCCTCCTCCTTCCTCCTCCTCCTCCTCCCTCCTCCTCTCCCTCCTCCTCCTCCGCTCCTCCTCTCTCCTCCTCCCTCCTCCTCCTCCTCCTCCTCCTCCTCCTCTTCCTCCTCCTCCTCGTTGTTCCTTCCCCTCCTCTTGCTCCCCCATGCGTTCCCCGAAGCCTTTCCAAATCGACTCGGGGAACAACTGGCCCGATAGCCTGGCCAAGCTCTGGCCCAGCTGTCGGCCACAGAGGCGCTTCCAAAGGGGCAGGGGGCGGCGGCGGTGGTTCGCCGTAGGCGTCTTCGATAGAGGGGGCGGTGATTTCCTGTTGTTGTTGTTTTTTTTTTTTTCTGGGGATCCTAAACTTGTTCTGGCCTCCGTTTAAAGAAATTCCTGTTGTGGGCGATTTACCATTTGATGGATTTCCATTGTGTATATGAAATGTAATATCCTTTTGCGCCGCTTTTCAGGAGGATTATATCACAGAAATAGGTACGACGAAGAAGATGGGAGGGTAACGAAACATGAAGAAATGAAAATACACAAACCGAATAGTCAAACAACTTCCAGCAGATTAACATACACCGCGAAAAAGGTTCCCAAATAGTCCCAGATGTCCTTTACCCCCCCCCCTACACTGGGAATGGAAGGCCAATTGGGGCCTTCGGGTCGGGTTGGGGTGGTTTGGTGGGTGGTGACACCCGGCAAGTCCCCAGAGAAGGCCCCCGACGGGCTTCCGACGGGCCTCCGAAGGCCTCAGCAGGCCTCCGAGACGCTGCACTGGCCGTGGGCACGCACCACGACACCAGGGAGTCTCCCCGATGTAAAAGACAAGCACTGTTAGAGTCTTGCTATAAGAAATCTGTGTGCACTCTTGTCGTCGAGCTTTGGGATCTCCTTCCACCTCATCCCTCCTCCCCTCCTCCACTTCCCACCCGTTTTCTCCTCCTCCTCCTCCTCCTCCTCCTCCTCCTCCTTCTGCTCCTCCTCATCCTCCTCCTCCTGGACAGGCCTCCGAGGGCCTCCGCAAGCCTCCGAGACGCTGCACTGGCCGTGGGCACGCACCACGACACCAGGGAGTCTCCCCGATGTAAAAGACAAGCACTGCTAGAGTTTATCCTTCCCCAATCAAGGCTTGCCTCTGTAGGGATCCTAGCGGATTCACATGGTTAGGCGAGGTTCGTCGCCGATTTCGGTGGCCGGTCGGGTGCCCCGGTGCCCGGGGGTGCCCAAAGGTGCCCAAAGGTGCCCGGAGGTGCCGGGGGGTGCCCGGATGCCTGGGTGCCTGGGTGCTCTATCGCCCTATATGGCCCTATAGCCTATCTCGCCCTGATAGCCCTATAGCCCAATAGCCCGTTTGCCCAATAGCCCTGCAGCCCTATAGCCCTTTCGCCTTCTAGCCCAATAGCCCTATAGCCCTATAGCCCAACAGCCCTATAGCCCAATAGCCCTATAGCCCTATAGCCCAATGGCCCTATAGCCCTAAAGCCCTTTTGCCCCATAGCCCTGTAGCCGTATAGCCTGATAGCCTTCTAGCCCTATGGTCCTATAGCCCTATAGCCCCATAGCCCTATAGCCCTAAAACCATTATGATTGGGGCTCTTCTCTGGCATCATGGTATGATTCCTTATTAGGCAGCATCGCGGGCCGTTTCACGATGCTTGAACTCGCTTGCCAGTGAAAAGATCCGACTAAACACTGAGCTCGACTCGAGAACGCCTCGCTGTCACGCCACAGAGCGTGTTCCCAAAAAGGGTCGAAAAGCCTTCCCCCCGACAAGACTAAGAGCGGGGCTAGCACTGTTAGAGTCTTGCTATAAGAATATGTTGGCACTCTTGTCGTCGAGCTTTGGGCCTCCTGAGATGCCCCAAAAGTCTTCTGTGGGTCTCCAGAACCATCGGGGGACAAGAAACTTCCCTGGGGCACCTGCAAGCATGCTGGCTTCTCGTTTGAAATGCGCTCTGCTCTGTGCATGTGTAAAAATCTGCGCTGTGATTTCAGACGACGCCAACGCCGTCACAACTGTCAAGTTGATCACGTGCGCTCCCACATCGTTGCATAATCGCCCGCCTTCTGATCTCCGCCAGCCTCCGGGCGTAGACGCCGTCTGAGGCGTCGCACCACGCCTTGCGTGGGAATGGGCGACGGGAGAACGAAGGCAAGGCCGCAGGGAAGAGGAGGGGCCAGCGCCCTTCACAGCGGGTTGCCCCCGAGGAAAGACTTATACATATACAGATCTGTGAACCACGCGCGCGCAGGTTCGAGAGCAGCCCAAGCCAACCTCACAGGATCGGATGAGGATGGAAATCATCTTGCAAGGATCACCGCATGGGAGCGTACTCCCTCATGGACGCTTCGAGAGTCGCTGCAGAAGGCTCCGGGAAGGCGCGAGAGGCAGCCCCGAGGAGAACGTGAGCGTTTTTTTATGCGGCGCTTCGGCACTGGGCAGAAGGGGGAGGGAGGGATGAGGGGGGGGCCCGGCTCTGGACCTCTGCTTTATGCGACTGTTTGGGGCCGTGCGTCCTATGGGGGAGACTCCACCTGCTCGAAACGGGCGCCAGAAGCAGCCAAGATCTACTCCAAGGGGGCAGGGGGAGGGGCGCGAGGGCCCGCGCCGATCGGCAAGCCAATGGATAAATAAACGATCACAACCCAGGGCAGCCTGAGGTGTGGATGCTCGAGAGTCCGAACAGCCTGAAACAAAACCATGCTGGGAGTCTCTTTGGATGCCTTCGGGGGGGCGCTCTTGGAGGGCTCTCTTGGGTTTCTGGAGGATGGGGCCTCTTCGATTTTGGTTGGGGATCTCCAGATGGCCTTTTGGGACTTCTTTGGGCGCGCATCGAGGGCCTGACAAGGGCTATTGGCGTCTGGGCTCGGAATGTCGAATGGGGTGCACTTGAAAACAATGGATTTGAGGGAATCCATTTTTTTCAAGCTGGGCCTCCTACCATTTAGCGGGGCATAATGTTGGGTGAGAGAGACGGAGGGAGGAAAGAGTGAAGGAGAGATGAGGATGAAAAATGGGGGAGACGGAATCGCATGAGGGAGAAAGAGACAGCGGGGAGTAGGGAGGAACGAGAAAATGAGAAGGAAGTGAAACGGGAGACGCAAGAGAACCAATAGCAAAGGAGAGATCAGGGAGAAAGGGCAACGCGGGATGGGCAAAAGGGAAACGCACTCGGGGGCACGCCAAAACTTGGGACAGGAGGAAACGGAGCGGGGGGCAGACCTTGAACAAAACAATGATTTGAGGGATTTCCCTTGTTTGTCAAGCTGGGTCTCCTACCACATAGTGGAGCAGGATGCAATATTGTACTGCATCTTCGGGAAACCTTGTCTGTCCCGTCGCGCCGACGTCGAATCCATGTAGAATCCGTGTCGAACGAATCGAATCCGTGTCGAATCCACCTCGAATCCGCGTCAAACCCGCGTCGGAATAAAAGAAAAAACGCCCATTTACAGGACAAGAAAATTCCCCCGAAAATGCAAAATACCCAAAATAACCAATAACAAGAAAAAGAAAACAAAAAGAACGGACAACGAAAGACGGGGGAAACGGAAACTCACTCGGGGGCACGCCAAAGCCTGGGACAGAAGGGAACGGAGGGGGGGCGCCGACCTTGAACAAAACAGGAAGTTATTCGGTGACAACTCATGGGAACATCCCATATCATCTTGTCGGCTCTTGCGAGTGGACGCTAACATCGACCTTAAATCGACGCCAATCAGCGCTGAATCGACGCTAGATCGGCCCTACCTAATCGACCCCCAGACGTTAATCGACGCTATTAGACGCTAGAGACAAACTTACTAGGGTACACGAGGCTCCCATGATTAGCTACCGAAGGAATTCCCATGTCTTTCAAGCTGGCCCTGTAGGCCCCAAGAGCACTCAAGATCGTCCCAAGAGGCTTCCAGGAAACCCACAAGGCCCAAATCATGGAAGCCCTTAGAGATAATGCATGATTCGTGTGTTCTCGCATTTCCGCCTCGAGCACGCTTCCGAATTTTAGCGCATGCCCCCAAGAGCCGCTCGGGACGCCTCTTGGGGGCATCTTGGAGCTCTCCTCGAGGCCTCTCAGGAGCTCTTGAGGGCCTCTCGGGGCCCTCCGGCGCTGGGTACCTCTTGGAGGCTCCCGGGAACTCGTCGGGGCCTGCACAGCGCGCCCGTGGGGCCTCGGTTGTGCCTCTTCGGGCGTCATGGGGACCTCTTGTGGCCGCTTGGGGCCACTTCGTGCCGCTCGGGACGCCTCTGGGAGCTCTCTGAGGGCACGCGCAAGCCTCGGAAGCGCATCGGAGGCGAAAGTGCGAGAAAACCGAAAACTATTGATTTCCCCTCGCTTTTCAATGCATTCGGCCTCTCGAAGGCTTCCCCGGAGCTCTTGTGGGACTCTTTGGAAGCGTCTTGGGGCGATCTTGAACGCTCTTGGGTGCTTCCAGAGCCGTCGGGGGCCCGGCCTGGACAGCCTTGGAGCACTCTTGGGCTGTAGGGTAGTACCGGGGAGTTGCGGTCGATGGTGGCGACATTGGCAGAGCCCCGGGGGGGGGCGGCGGTATCCAGTTATACGTAGCACCCCGCAGATACGGATACGAGTGCGGGGGCGGTGGGGACGTCGGCAGTTTGCAAGACTCTGGAGAAGCCCGCCGCAGGCGCCAAAGTTTCACAAGTTATGCAACGAACCCGCCGCAGGCGCCGATTTTCTGTTCAACCAATGTGGGTGGGTCACGGGTGGGTCGCGGGTGGGTCGCGGGTGGGTCGCGGGGTGGGTCGCGGGTGGGTCGCGGGTGGGTCGCTGTTGGGTCGCGGGTGGGTCGCGGGTGGGTCGCAGGGTGGGTCGCGGGGTGGGTCGCGGGTTGGTCGCGGGTGGGGGTGAGTAGCGGGTGGGTCGCGGGGTGGGTCGCAGGTGGGTCGCGGGGTGCGTCGCGGGGTGAGCCGCGGGTGGGTCGCAGGTGGGTCGCGGGTGGGTCGCGGATGGGTCGCGGATGGGTCGCGGGGTGATTCGCAGGTGGGTCGCGGGGTGGGTCGCGGGTGGGTCGCGGGGTGTGTCGCGGGGTGAGCCGCGGGTGGGTCGCGGGGTGGGTCGCAGGGTGGGTCGCAGGGTGGGTCGCGGGGTTGGTCGCAGGCGGGTCGCGGGGGGGACGACAACAAGCAACACCAACAACAACAACAACAACAACAACAACAATCATTTTACCCGAACGCGTGGTGTTCTCCCCAGTGCCAGGGTTTTCATACGACACCAGGCAATACCCCCACTTCGTGGGGGGGCATTACAAGCTCTACCAAATATCCAAACGACTCTTCGCGACCACCCAAACCCAGCTTCCCGCCCTATGACGTTGGGACACTTCACTTCGTGGCGTGCGGACGACCGTGGCTACTACACTGGCGCGGGGTACACACCCACAGAACCCAATGGTTTTTGGAGATTTCGGCGTGCGCGCGCGAAGAAAAAACGAATGTGTCCCGCATGGTATTATTTGACAGGGATGATGGCCCTGGCAGGTGCGCAA
Source organism: Prorocentrum cordatum (assembly GCA_963575745.1). Classification (NCBI taxonomy): domain Eukaryota; class Dinophyceae; order Prorocentrales; family Prorocentraceae; genus Prorocentrum; species Prorocentrum cordatum. The sequence continues at coordinate 3,552 of CAUYUJ010017368.1, read as the reverse complement.
CCGTTGTCGCAGAAGTTCGAAAAAGTTGCTCGCAAAAACCCGTTTGACAGAAATGTTTAAAAAGTGTTGGGTTTCCTACGAATCCGCAAGAGCGCGCGGGATGAGATTTTGACATTTTTTTGTTGAAAAACCATTGGTTTTTTGATGTTTTTATGTTAAAATCGCTCCGAACACTAAGCTTTTGGAAGGATTTCGTCTTGCGCGCGCGAATGTCCACTTTACCTTATTTTTTACAAGGGATTCTTGAAATTTGATTATATTAGAACAAGAAATGTCATTTTATAGTGTTTTTTGCAAGGGAAAGCGGATTACAACAAAACAACCGGATCTTGATCACACTCGAATTACCTGAGGCTTCCTCACGAAAATGATGAAAATGTAGCTGCGGCCTAGGCGCGGCGGGGGGGGCGCGCACACCAGGGGCCCCAACAATAATTATTCTTTAGAATTAATAATGTTCAACAACAACAACAACAACAACAATTACTAGCACGTGGGGACACACCGTTCTCACCAGTGCCAGGGTTTTCATAGGAGGCGGGCAATACCCCCACTTTGTGGGGGGGCCGGTTCAAGCTCTACCAAATTTCCAAACGACTCTTCGCCACCACCCACACCCAGCTTCCCGCCCTATGACGTTCGGACACTTCACTTCGTGGCATGCGGACGACCGTGGCTACTATTCAAGGCCCCGCGGCCGACGACGACGGCGTGCGCGCGCGAAGAAAAAACGAATGTGTCCCGCATGGTATTATTTGACAGGGATGATGGCCCTGGCAGGTGCGCAACCGTTGTTGCAGAATTTCGAAAAAGTTGCTCGCAAAAGCCCGTTTGACAGAAATGATTAAAAGGTGTTGGGTTTCCTACGAATCCGCAAGAGCGCGCGGGATGAAAGTTTGACAATTTTTTTTTGAAAAACCAGTGGTTTTTAGATGTTTTTATGTTAAAATCGCCACGAAAACTAAGGTTTTGGAAAAAAATCGTCTTGCGCGCGCGAATGTCCACTTTACCTTATTTTTTGCAAGGGATTCTTGAAGTTTGGTTATGTTAGGAGAAGAAATGTCCACTTTAGCTTATTTTTTGCAAGGGAAAACGGGGGACGACAAAACAACCGGATCCGGACACCCACGTTTTGCCTAAGACTTCCTCACGAAAATGATGAAAATGTGGTTGCGGCCTAGGCGCGGCGAGGGGGCCGCGCACCAGGGGCCCCAACAATAATTATTCTTTAGAATAAATAATGTTCAACAACAACAACAACAATCATTCTAAGACTGTTCGCTCTGACTTGCCCGTGTGTCATTCAAAACGAATTCCCCATACCTTCGATACCCGCCCTTTCTGTCTTCGATCACACCCCCTTGGGGGATTGGTTCTCTTTGCGGGGGGGCGGCGGGCTTAGACAGGCGGGCAAACCTGAATGGGTGGACAATCTTTCGTGGGCGTACATATGCCGGCCATTGGAATTGGTGTGGCCCCTGCAAAAAGAGGAGGGGGAGAACGAGGGAGAGAGGGAGGAAGGGAGGGGGAGGGACGAAGGAAAAGGGAAAACGCCAGGAGAGAAGGAGCGAAGAGGGGGGCGGATGATGAGAGGCAGGGAGAGAGAAATAAATAAAGAAAGACAGATAAGAGAGGTAGAGAAAGAGAGAGAGAGAGAGAGGGGAGAGAGAGAGGGAGAGGAAAAAAAAAACAAAACAAAAAAAAAGGAAGGAGGCAGGAGAGGGGAGGGAGAAGGGAGGAGGGAGAGGAGGGAGAGGGGATAGGGCAGAGAGGCATAAGGATGAGGGAAGAGAGGAGGAAGAGAGAAGGGAGAAAAGGAGGGAGGAGGGAGGAGGGAGAGGGAGGAGGAGCAGAAAGGTAAGAGCGTGAACGTTCGAGGAAGTCCTGAGCGAAAGCGCCGTTCCTGAAGGAAGTCTCGGGCGGGAGCCCACGACGGGCGGGCGATCCCCTGACGGGCGGGTCGGGCGGGTGGGACATTCAAACGGGATGCCTGAGTATGGCGAGAGCGCGATTACTAGGTAAATTGTAACGGCGTCCTTGGCGACGACTGCGGACCAGACTCCTATGCGGATTCCTACGCGGACACCTACGCGGATCCCAAAACGCACGGCGGCAGTGCCCGGAGCGCTCCGGGGGGGGAGCGCTACGTCATAGGAGGGGGGGGGCAGAACTGGGGCCATGACGCCCGTCATGCCCCAAGCAATAAACAAACGGGCTCTAGGAAGTGGAGGTATCCACCTCCTCCTGCTCGTTGTCTTCACTCTCCTGTTGCACCTCCTGTTCCTCCTCATCCTCTCCTCTCATACTCGCTCGACAAACCGTCCCCCCCACACTACTTCGCCTTTTTCATCCTCCTGTTTCCTACACCCTGCGAAATGCTTAAGAAATCATGGGTTAAGAAATTCATAGTCTCAGAATTTGAATAAAAACCGACAATTTCCATTACAATATTAACATTTACATTGAAACGTTAAGAATAGTCGAGACTCTGGCCGAAAACTTAAGTTTTCTTAAGCATCGCCTAAGGTGTATGCTCTTCCGTTCTTTCTCCCGTCCACCGTACCAGCACTCGTCTCTCCAGGCGCCTTGGCCAACGTGATGCCCGCTGCCAGGGAGGCCCCACCGAGGGCGACGCTGGCGCCGCTGGGGGGAGGGCGCGCTTCTTCCAGCTTCGCCTCCCTGCTCCTGCCTCCTCTCCATCATCCCCCTCCTCCTCCCCTTCCTTCTCCTCTCTCCTCCTTCTCTTCCTCCTCCTCCTCCTCCTCCTCCTCATCCTCCTCCTCCTCCTCCTCCTCCTCCTTCTCCTCGTGCTCCTCCTCCTCCTCCTCCTCCTCCTCCTCCTCATCCTCCTCATCCTCCTCCCCTGCTCCTTACACATAACTCCTCTCTGTCACACCCCGAGGCGTGTTGGCAATTAAGGCGGGACCAGCATGTCATCTAAGATTTCCTCACCATGTATGAGTCTGAAGCTTACACGTTGCACTAGCTTCACGGATGAAGGGAGGGTCGCTGTCAAAAAAGGGCTCTCGCCTCAGCGCCGCGCACATTCTTCCTATGCGTAACAGTTTCACGGCTGGAATTCAGTCTTCAACATGTGGCTCTCGCCTCAGCGCCACGCACGTTCCCCGTAAAAGCCTGCAACAGTTTAGCGGATGGAGGGGGCAATTGTCAAACTGAGGCTATCGCCTCAAAAGGCCACTAGGATAACGCCAAAGTCTCAGGATGCGCTGATGATTCGTATCCGCCCCCGCGTGATGTTCCCAGGTGCGCCAAGGCAGCGCCGAGGCGCACAGGCGCGACTCTGACATGTCCCATTATGATAGAGAGGGGGCCGGCGGCAGGGGAAGAGGCCCTTACGGATAAAAAATGCTCGATCCGGGGACCTTCCTAAACTACTCGCTCCACACATGTGCTCACGTGTCGACGCTACGTCGAACGCCCGCCGACTTGAATCGAGCTGGGGTCGACGAGAATCGCTGGGTGGGCCCCAGGAAGGTTCCCCGAACGAACATCTACAGTAGGGGCCCGACCGCAAGAAACCTTCCACAAGAA
>CAUYUJ010017367.1:199483-238487 GCA_963575745.1 Prorocentrum cordatum | reverse complement strand
GGAGGAGGAGGAGGAGGAGGAGGAGGAGGAGGAGGAGAGGAGCACGGGGCGACGTCTCTTCAAGACGATGACCCAACACCACAGGACGGTTGGGAATGAGGGAACCCCCAAGATTGGCATCGTGACGAGGCGATCCCCAGCACAGGGCCAGTGATATGTTCCAGGCTGGCAACAGTCGAGACAACGGCGCCTCTCCCGGTCGCCCCCTCCCGACCTGCTGTCCGCAGCGGCTCCGGCCGCACGGCGACGAGGAGCCTCCCGGGGGGGGGGGCCCAACCCAAGGACGAAGACCGTCCGGGAGGGCCGCCGTTTGCCTCGGCGGGCCCGCCTCCGACATCTCGAGGAAACGCAGGCATGGACGCGGGTTGGCCTCGAGTCAGGCCTGTCCCTCTGCAGGAGGGATCGTCAATAATAGCCAGGACAGAGCCACCAGGGGACAGTTGTCTGACTAGGCTTCACTGTGTTTGACTGCTTCTTGCTTTGGTTTAACTGTTCATATCTTTCTCTAATTATTCCGTCACAAATCCCCCTGGGAGGACATCTCCGACTTACGAAAGGCGGCGGGCCCCGTCTCCATCCTGGGGCGGTGCGCTCTGCCGCCAGGTCGGGTGGCACCGGCCTCGTGGTTCGAGGGGGGGAGCCTTCCCTCGCGGATCCGTGCAGCTGGCGCCCACGCGTCAGATCCACGGCTCCGTGACTCGTCCCTCCTCCGCCTCCTCCGCCTCCTCCTCCGCCTCCTCCTCCGCCTCCTCCTGCTCGTCGTCCTCCTCCTCGCCCTCGTTCTCCTCCTCCTCCTCCTCCTCCTCCTCCTCCTCCTCCTCCTCCTCGCCCTCGTTCTCTTCCTCCGCCTCCTCCCTCGAGCGCCCGGGAAGTGGAGGAGGGGGGCGGGAGGAGCGGAGCGGCGCGCGCACCGTCGGTCCCACGTCCTGGGCCCTCGAGGGCAGCGCGGGCGGGCCGGGGCCCGGGGGGTCCCGACGCGGCACTGGCGCACGTCAGCTCGCGTTGGGGAGGAGGAGGAGGAGGAGGAGGAGGAGGAGGAGGAGGAGGAGGAGGAGGGAGGAGGAGGAGGAGGAGGAGGAGGAGGTGGAGGAGGTAGAGGAGGAGGAGGAGGAGGAGGAGGAGGAGGAGGGGGAGGGGGAGGGGGAGGGGGAGGGGGAGGAGAATCGAGAAAAGGAGGCGTCGGAGAGGTGAGAACCCGTGCCAGCAGGGAGTTGGAAATGGAAGCGAGACCACTGAAGCGGGACTTCGTCCCTGTAGGAGTCAGAGAGGAGGGAGGGGGGAGGTGAGGGAGTAAGTAGGGTGTGCCTGTACAACTGCTCTGCGGTCGGGAACTTTGGCTCAGCGTGTCGATCCGCTGGTTCTGGCCGACCACGCTTTGGCGCGACACGCTAACCACGTCCCGGTGCCCGAACGTCAACGCCCCGAGTCTTTCCCAGCCTGCCGTTCCGCGGAGCGGAGCGCCACGCTATCCGCTTGCAGGGCGTGGCGTGTCGCTGGGGCCGCCGCGGCGACACGCTAAGCAAAATTGCTGCGTGATATCTGGCCCAAACCAAACCTCAGGGCCGGTATTTGAGGTCGCCGCGGCGATCGCGGCGGGTTTTGTTCGACAAGGCGTGGCATGCCCCCTTCCAGCCCTCCCTCCGCCCTGCGAATTAGACGTGGCTCATAATCAATTGGCGTTTCACAGAGAGGCTATGACCTGAACGTTCGCGCCTTCATGGGAACGGAGACTGATCCGAGAGCGAGCGTGAATCGACAATACAATCGAAATCCGTTCATAATCAATAATCTACAGCGAAAGAGAGTTGTCAGTTGATGGGTCAGCAGTTGATGCGCGTGACAGCCATGTTGTTCGCAGCCACGCTGCCCGCTCTCTTGGCCCTCGTTCTCTTGGTCCCCGTCTCCTTGACCTCTTCCTCCCCCTTCCTCTGCACGGCTTTGCGGCCAGTATCTCGGCCACCCTCGCAGGACAATCCACCTGTCATGTAGCCGCGAGCGTGCATGCTGTTCGTTGTCGTGCCCGCTCCTCCCTCTTCCAACAAAAAGGTGTTGCCAGTTCATGTCCAACAGGTGCAGCCATTTTGTTATGTCAGAGGTCGATGTATTATTGTCAGCCCGCATAACCTCAAGAAGGCATTAAGAACCCCCTTTCCGGTGGTTTATAACGCCCCCGCACCCTGGAGCGTTATGGCTGCACCGGAGGACCTGGTTGCGGGGACTCGGAGCGTAGCTAGGGCTTCGCAGGGCCTAGTAGTGCTAGGCCTTAGCAGGGCTCCGCAGGGCTCAGCAGGGCTCAGCAAAGCTCAGCAGGGCTTAGCTGGGCTTAGCAGGGCCTAGCAGGACTGACCAGGGCTCCGCAGGGCTGAGCAGGGCTTAGCAAAGCTTAGCAGGGCTTAGCAAGGCTTAGCAGGGCTTAGCAGGGCTTGGTAGGGCTTAGCAGGGCTTAGCAGAGCCTAGCAGGACTCAGCAGGACTTAGCCGGGCTTAGCATCCTTCCCAAGGGTACCCTTGCATCCTTTCCTTCGGCCCATCCCTGGCCGCTGTTGCTGTCCGCGCCCCGCCCCCAACATCGTCGACATGGCCTTCCATCCTTATCGCGCATCCTTATGATACGGGTTGACTGTACACAGGGAGGAGGAGGAGGAGGAGGAGGAGGAGGAGGAGGAGGAGGAGGAGGAGGAGGAGGAGGAGGAGATGGGGGAGGGGGGGGGAGGAGGAGGGGGAGGAGGAAGAGGAGGAGGCGTACGTAGCAGGAGGAGGAGGAGGACGAATTGGAGGAGGAGGAGGAGGAGGAGGAGGACCACGTCCATGCCAGGAGGCTGCTCGGCGCGGGCGGCGCGGGCCTGGCGCCTGGCAGCGCGCGGCCGCGGGGCGGCCCAGCGGCAAGCGTCGAGGAGGCCGCGCCGTCGGCGTCGTGGGCGGAGGGGGAAGAGGAGGAGGCGGAGGAGGAGGAGGGTCACGAGAAAGAGAGAGGGGGAGAACGAGGAGGCCTTTTCTGGAGCGCCTCGTGCGCAGTTGCTGCGAGAGGTCGGGCGCCGCCCTGAGAGCCGCCGCAGCCGGGCGGGCGCGGCGGGGGGGCTGGGAGGGGCAGCGCGCACTAGGGGGCGGCGTGAGCCACATCGCCGATGATTTGTTGTTGTTTGTTTTTTGTTTGTGTGTGTGTGTGCGTGTGTGTGTGTGTGTGTGTGTGTGTGTGTGTGTGTGTGTGTGTGTGTGTGCGCGTGCGTGTGCGCGTGCGCGTGCGTGTGCGTGTGCGTGTGCGTGTGCGTGTGCGTGTGCGTGTCCGTGTGTGCGTGTGCGTGTGTCCGTGTGTGCGTGTGCGTGTGTGCATGTGAGGGCGAGGAGGAGCAGGAGCAGGAGCAGGAGGAGGAGCAGCAAGTACAGATCGCTTGCCCGGCAGATCGCCGTCTCCTGGCCGTTCCACTGGCGGCCCGCGGCCCTGGCCTGTGGCGGCGGGCGCGGCGGCCCGCTGCGGCTGCTCGCCACCGACGGCGTGGCGCTGCTCTCCGCGGACCTCGCGGCGCCCGCGGGCCAGGCTCGGAGCGGCCGCCGCCGAAGGAGGAGGCAGGAGGAGGGATGAGGATGAGGATGAGGATGATGATGATGAGGAGGAGGAGGAGGAGGATGAGGATGATGATGATGGTGATGATGATGATGGTTGGTGATGATGGTGATGGTGATGATGCTGATGATGCTGATGGAGGTCATGATGGTGAGAATGCTGATAATGCTGGTGATCATGATGGTAATGGTGGTGACAACGATGATGATGATGATGATGATGCTGATGATGATGATGACGATGATGACGATGATGATGATGATGATGCTCGTAATGAGCATGATGATGTTGATGTTCATGTTGATACCGGCGATGCTGTCGATGAGTGTGATGTTGTTGGTAATGATGACGATGTTGATGTTGATGCTACGGATGATGGTGATGGTGGTGATGGTGATGATGCTGATGGTGATGATGTTGATGATGGTGTTGCTGATGATGACGATCCTGATGCTGATGATGGAGATATTGGTGATGGTGATGATGATGGTCATGATACTGATGATGACGACGATGATGATGCTGATGTTGAGAAGGAAGTTGATACTGAGGTTCTGGATGATGCTGACGACGATGATGATGCTGATGATCATGATGATGACGACGATGCCGATGTTGATGATCCTGATGGTGATGATGCTGATGATGATGACGATGATGATGATGTTGATGATCATGATGATGATGCTGTTGGTGGTGATGACGATGGCGATGATAATGCTGATGATGATGACGCAGCTGATGTAGTAAATGATGATGATACTAATGATGATGAATTCGATGATGTCGATGATGCTGATGATGAGGATGCCGATGATGACAATGATGCTGAAGACGATGATGATGATGGTGATGATGATGAGGGTGATGATGATGATGATGATGATGATGATGACGGCGATGATGATGTTGATGCTGATGATGATGGCGATGGTAGAGGCCCATGACGATAACAATGGTGATGAATATGTTGATGATGTTGTTGATGATGCTGACGATGATGGTGATGTTCATCATGATGAAGATGCCGATGCTGTTGCGGATGATGACGATGATGATGAGGGCGTCGATGCTGATACTGCTGATGATGATGTCGATGCTCATGATGATAATGTTGATGATGATGCGGATCATGATGCTGATGACGATGACGATGATGATGATGTTGCTGCTGATGATGGTGATGACGATGATGATGACGATGATGCTGATGAGGCTGCTGCGGATGACGATGAGGATGATGGTGTTGTTGATGATGCCGATACTGGATCTGATGATGAAGATTGTGTTGACGACGATGATGACGATCATAATGATGATGTTGATGAGGACGCTGTTGCTGAAGATGCTGATGTTCATGATGATGCTGATGATGATGATGCTGACGACGACGTTGCTGATGCTGACGGGAATGATAGTATGGTTGTTGATTACGGTCTTGATGCGGATGATGATGGCGACAATGGTATTGATGATGATGTTGATGATGATGACGATGCCGGTGGCGATCATGCTGACGATGGCCATGATGACGATGATCTTGATTGTGTCCAATATGATGATTATCGTGATGCTGAATTCATCGATGATGATGATAATGAGGCTGATGCTGATGATGATACTGATGATGAACGAGATGGTGCTGATGATGGGGATGATGATGATGATGATGTTGGTGAGGATGATGATGGCGATGATGCTGCAGTTGATGTTGATGATGCCGATGCTCATGATAATGAGGTTGACGATCATGAGGATGATGATAGTGATGACGCTGATGTTGATGGTGATGGTGATATGGATGATAAGGATGTCGATTTTGATGGCGACGATGCTGATGAGGGCGATGATGCCCATGATCATGATATAGATGGTGATGGTGATGGAGATGTTGATGATGATGAGGATGGCGACGATGATAATGATCTAAATGGCGCTGGCGTTGTTGCTGCTGCTGATGATGTTGCTGACAATGTTGGTGACGCTGATGATGGTGATGCTGTGGGTAACTGCGGGAATACTGATGAAGATGATTATGTTGATGCTGACGTTGATGCTGATATTGACGATGAGTATGACGATGATTATGATGCTGAGGATGCGTGTGACGACGACGATGGCGATGATGATGACGTTGATGACGATGACGACGATGGTGACGATGGTGATGCCGATGGCGATGGCGATGACGATGGCGACTGTCGATGATGATGATGCTGATGGTGCTGATGATGATGAGGATGATGATGATGATGATGATGATGATGATGATGATGATGATGACAATTGCGATGATGAGGAGGGCGATGATGATTGTGATACTGCGATGATGAGTTTGCTAATAGTAACGATGATGATGCTGATGAGGATGATAAGGTGGATGATGATGACGATAATGACGATGATGATGGCAATAGCGATGATGATGAGGATGATCATGATGATGATGCTGTTGATTAGGATGACGATGATGATAATGATAAGGATAATGATAGTGTAGCTGATGATGATAATTATGACGACAATGGCGATACCAATGATGATGATCATGGTGATGATTGTGATGGTGATGCTGATACTGATGATGATGAGGGTGATCATGATGAGTATGATGATGATGAGTATGGTCCTGATGCTGATGAGGATGATGACGACGATGATGACATGATGATGATGATGATGATGATGATGATGATGATGATGATGATGATGATGATGATAATGATGATGACGATGATGATCAGGATGATCAGGATGATGAGGATGATGAGGATGAGGATGAGGACGGGGATGCGGATAAGGATGAGGATAAGGAGGAGCAGGAGGAGGGGGAGGAGGGAGGGGGGACAATGGATGAGGAGACGAATGAGGATGGGGATGGGATGAGGAGGAGGAGGACGAGGAGGAGGAGGAGGAGGAGTGAGTTGGGAGGAGAGAGGAGGAGGGAGGAGGATGAAGTGCTTGTTGATGGCTCCTGCTGCAGATGTGAGTGGGAGGAAGCATCTGGCTCAGGGGTCGCCTGTGTGCATGCAATTGTCAGGACAGACTGTCGTCCGTGGAGTGTACTCTCCTTAGCTTTCTGAATTCGACCAAACGTCTGGGGTGGCAGACCACAGTTGCCTTGCACTTGTTATACTCTGTCGAGGGTTGTATGGGTCCAGTCTCCCCCCCTACTCCAATGGTTGTTGATTATCAAGGTGTGCTTGCAGGGCCTCGCAGTGCTCCTTCTTTTGGAGAATGGAGTCGGCGCATAGGTGAATCTCAGTGCCTTTGTAAAGTCAAAGCCCACAATCCATGGACCAGTCTTTGGATGATCTTTTCCGTGCCCTTGTTGCTGGGTCCACTGCCGTGGATTGGTTGACTAAGCAGGGGGCTCAAACCAATAACTTCTCTGCAGCAGAGCTTCAGAACTTCAATCGTGCAGGCGGTGAGTATCAGTACGTAGCTGGTTTCTGGTAGTCTGTGGTATCATGTTTTCTGCTTGCCCAGCTGCAGCTTGGGATTCTCAACAGGCTTCCTCGAGCCCCGAGGGTCCGCGGTACGATCCCACTGGCACTGGAGGGGGTGGGGCCTGCAGCGTCTGGCGCGCTTCAGAAAGGCCCTCGCCTCTGAGGATCGAAGGGGTTGGCATCTTTTCCCCGGCGGACGGCCGGCGGAAGGCGGCGGAAGCAAGACGAGGGCGCCTCGGCCGGCGCAAGCCGGCGGATGCCGGCAGACGGCCAGCGGAATTGACGAGCAGTGCGCCCCCAAGAGGTGGAATTTTGTGTCGGGGGCAAGGCCCCCAGACCCCCGACAGCGCATTCTGTTCAGAACGTCGACCCCCGAGAGGTCTCGACCCTTTTTACATGAAGAAGAATCTTGGGGGGGCCCGTGCGGCGCGCAGTAGTTGCATTATCTAGTCCACACGTCGGTTCCGTAAGCTATGGGTCGACGTTCGCGCGGCGATGCTCCAGCGTTTGTCCGACGTAAGTCCGACGTAAGTCCGACGTGATCTGACGTGAACCCGACGTAAATCCGACGCAGATCCGACGTAAATCGGGACTCAAGTTGCCGCGCGAGGCTTCCAGGATCAAGTTCATAACATTCCCCAGGTCCGGTTTCTCCTTCTGAGTCGTTGTTTGACGGCCCCGAGGCCCGGTCGTGGGGCGACGGGCCACTCGCATTGGGAAGGGGGGCGGGACGTGAAGCATATATCCCCACCCAGGTTTCTTTTCGACCTCTCCGATTCGATTCGATGTGGGTTCGATGGCTTCCGATTCCGATTCGATTCGACTTGGGATTCCGATCTGGATTCCGATTTTTCGGCGCCTGCCGACTTCTTCTGATTCGGTTTCTCCCGACTCTGCTGCCAATCTTCGCCGATCCGATCACTTTCGGTCGCCGATCCGATTTATCGATTCGATTCTGGGCACTGGGCCCTCCTGCTACCCAGGTTCGGGTGTCGCTAGAAGTGCCCCTGGCCCAAGGTGCCCCCCCAGGATTTCCACTGAGGCCCCCACGGCTTCCAGAGCATCCCTCTGGGCCTCGTGAGGGGGTGCTCCGGACGCCGCGGGGGCCTCCTCGGTACTCCTGAGGGCACCCTGGGACAGGGGCACCTTTAGCACCCCTCGACATGGGGGGTAAGTCGGTCAGTGGGGCCAAGACGCCGACGCCGACGACGAAGACGCCGACGACGAAGACGCCGACGCCGACGACGACGACGACGCCGACGCCAACGCCGACGACGACGACGACGATGGCGACGCCGACGCCGACGCCGACGCCGACGCCGACGACGACGATGACGACGCCGACGCTGACGACGACGACGACGACGACGCCGACGCCGACGCCGACGCCGACGCCGACGACGACGACGACGATGACGACGCCGACGCTGACGACGACGACGACGACGACGCCGACGCCGACGCCGACGCCGACGACGACGACGATGACGCCGACGCCGACGCCGACGCCGACGCCGACGATGACGACGCCGACGACGACGACGACGACGACGACGACGACGACGACGACGACGACGACGACGGCGAGCACCTTCAGCGCCCCTCGCTGCCCCCTCGGCGCCCCGCCGCCCGGCGCCTCCCTCCGCGCCGGGCCGGGAGGCCACGTTCCGCGAGCACGCGTGCCCGGCGGTGGAGGGCGAGGGCCTGCAGGACCTGCAGGGCCTCTCGAGCCTGAAATCCGGCGTGTCCCTCCACGGGGGCAATGTTCAAACATAAGCAAAACGTAATATGGGGAATATTTGTTGATTATGTTTGACCATTTTGTGAGCATAAAAAAAATAATAAAACATGAAAAATAAAGAACAGCAGAAAACATTGTGTTTGTCCAAATCCCCCTGTAGGAGGACACGCCCGACCCAACTCGAGCCCTGAGGGCCTGGCGTTCCATCCTGGTCGAGCCGAGCGTCGTCGTCGGGCTTCGGGCTCCAGTCGGGTTGACCCCAAAGGGGGTCCAGCGACAAGGGAGCGGTGCAATAGATTCGGTGCAATACGGAGTGTTCAATACATTCCGGGGCGCAATGCGTTACTTCTCATACAATGCAATCCAACTCTCCAGCGCAAAACATTTGCAATACAATTGCCCCAAACCCATTGCACCACCCCCTTTCAGCTGGACCCCCTTTCGGGCCACCCACATCCAGGGGCCTCGCAGATGGATCCGGCTTGAGAAACGCAGCAGAACGATGGGGTGTCCAGGGCTCCGGTCATGATTTCCTGCACGATGCCTTCATCTTTTCGCGCCATCGGAATCGGATCTCAGGGAAGGTCTGTAGCTTCTAGGTGGCCAGACAGCGATGCCTGTTGCTTTTCGGACGCTTTTCGCAGGTTCCTGTGGGCTTCCTTGCCTCGGGATGCGTTTCAGCAGCTGCGCCTCGCCGATGGCGCTCCAGGGGTGCCCAGGTCGTCCCGGAAGGGTTGCTGGAGAGGGGGGGCCAGAGGTCAGACATTCGGACTCTGGCTGGTGTGGTGAGCGAGTGGTGTTCGGGGTCGGTCTGCCAGGGGGCCACTCCATTTCTGTACTTTGCTCCTCCTCCTCCTCATCCTCCTTCTCCTCCTCCTCCTCCTCCTCCACTCCTTTGTCTTATATAACTCCAGCCGTTCTGGCTCAGAGATTTCTGAGCTTGCCGACGCCAACTTCAGAACGGCCTGCGTCGGCGGGCCAAAAGCTTTCAGTCTTCAGCTATCGCCGCGACACCCGCAGTATGTCTGGCGATGGCTCCGTGCTCAGAGGCCCTCGTCAGCCTCTATGGACCTGCTCGCAGTGCACCCGCACAGCGAATTGGACCTGCCGTATCAAGTGCATATGTGGTGCTGCTGCCCCTCATCGTGTGGTGCAGGCAGCAAAGAAGAATGCCAAGGAGTGGGAGAAGCCGTCGCCCAGCAATACCCAGAGGGGACCGAGTGGACGATGGGCGGCGGGACCACCTCCTGACATCGTCAGACAGATCACACAAGCCCTGGACAAAAAGCTTGACCAGCGGCTCAAAGCGGCGGGGGTACGCCAGGACTCAGCAGCAACAGGTGGCGCTGCGCACGGTCAGTCTGCTTCTCGCTCAGATGCTCTTGATGATATGCGTGCAGGCAGGATCGAGTTCTTGGAAAATGCCCTCCAGCAGATGGAGCAAGTTGGTGAGTCTGACCCCGCGAAGAAGTGCTTGCAAGATCAGTTGCGTGAGGCTCGAGCTGCCCAGTGCAGCAGCAAACCACCTCTCCAGCTTCACACCAACGCTGCCTTTCGACTCCAGTCAGCACAAAAGAAGCTTGAGAAGGCCAAGGCTGCGGTGGTGGCTCAGCACGAGCTCATCACAAAGGCCCAGGCCGCACTTGCTGAGATGGTCGAGAGGGAAAATGCCATGCAGCGCGAGGTCGACGCCCTCGAGATGGAGCTGCGCAGGGCCATGCCCGTTGCGGCGGAGTCGGTGCCATGCCCCACCCTCTCGCAGGAAGTCCTGGATGCGAATGCTGATGTCAAGGATTTCCTGCAGAACCCTCTTTTCGCGAAGTACCAACAGCTGCTCAAGGAGTCGACCCCGCCGTCTACTCCACAGGAGGCAACGACACCTGCGGAAGCTGACGAACAGCCAGCAGGACAGGAAGAGGAGGAAGATGCTACGATGTACGATGGCCTGTCCGCCGAAGAAGTGGAGGAGCTCATCAAGCTCGCGGGGGGCAAGCGCCAGTTCGAGGAGCAGCTCCAAGCCATGGGGGTCAAACGCCAGAGGAAGTCTTCCTGATGTCCGCTGGCGCGACGCTCGCCCTCCTTTGGCTGGAGGAGCTGTTCCATCAAGTCCTACGATTGCAGGTTCGACTCGAGCCCAGGCAACTGCAGACCCCTCGTGCCCACATGTGCTGGGTGTCCAAGGACTTAATACGGGGGGGCGTCTCAGGAGCCTGGGCGGACGTCCTACAAATATGCCTTTCTTGTGTGGCCTGCCTGTCAATGGAGATGGGCATGTGATACCGCTGCACAAAGGCTTTCGTGACACACCCGCAGATGATAGCGTTCATTTTTCGAGTCGTTCAGTGGCAACTGCCGTGCCACACTTCTTGAACGGCTGCGCGCTTCCAACTCGTTGATTGTATGTGCGCAGGAGATTGGCACAGCGGCGGTGGCTGTCCCCGATCTTCAGCGTGCAGCTCGTGCTATGGGTTATCGGATGCTGTGCAGCCCTTCCTTCGAGCGTGATCGAGGTTCGCACTCTGCCGGGGTGGCCGTCTTTATTCGATCGGAGCTGGGACTAAGGTGGAACCCTACTGGAGGCGAGATTTGTCGTGGCAGGTTGATTTCGGTCCAGGTTGACATCCCTGGATGGCCCGAGCTCACGGTGTACTCTGCGTACCTCTTTTGTGCAGTAGGCCTGAACTCGGCCAACATGCATGCATTGAAGATGTTGGGCTCGAGCGCGTCGAAGTCGTCTGGCGCCATCTTAGCGGGAGCTGATTGGAATGTCGAGCCTCAGGTGCTTGAGGAGTCGGGCTTCACTCGCAAGGCGGGCCTGATCGCGGTGGTTCCTACGCGGCACACTTGCATCATGTCGAATTCGGCCTCGACGATCGACTATTTCCTTGGCTCTCATGATATGGTACGCTTGGTTGATAAAGTTCGAGTCTTGCAGTCGTGGCATGGGGGGCCGCACAAACCTGTGCGACTTCACCTTCGGCCTGGCGTATCGGAGCTAAAGCAAGTGGTTTATTGTTCGCACGTTCGGCTCCCCGTTCTGCCACCTTTCGGTCCCCGACGTGAGCCACGGTCGTACAGGGCGGCCCGAGAGATGGCTGAACGTGCGGTACATGCTGCTGAACATGATGGGGTGTGCGCGGCATGGCAGAAGCTTAATCGCGCCTGGACCGTTTTCCTGCAGGATGCTGAGATGGAGCTGGCGCAGGTGCTGGATTTCCCTCTCAAGTCGGGCACGCGGGATAGGTATTTGGCTCGACGATGGGTGCCAGTACTTGGGCGCAAGTTTCGCGCTGCTGATGATGTCGCGGTTTGTCGTGGGTGGCAGTGGCTATACCGTGTGTGGCATGAATTTGAAGTCGCGATCCAGGACCCTGTCTTGCATAGGAATACGGCTGGGCTCGAGCTACATCATGCGCGTCTTTCGGAGGAGTATCCAGGAGAAGGATTGGATGTCCGACTCGATGCGCAGGTGCAGGCATTTCGTGACCTTCTCCGATCGTACCCGTCTCAGCTGGATCATCCATGGTGGGACCGAGCGGCGTCTTTCTCAGCCTTCATGGTCACAGAGTTTGAGCATGCCACCAGCGCAGCTGCCAAGCTGCGCACGCAGACGTGGAACCAGTGGTGCGATGAAGCCTTGAAAGGCTCAGCGAAGCTAATGCACAAAATCACCCGGCTTCAGCAGATCTGGAACCCCAGCATAGTTGAACGATCGCCAGGTGTTTTTTTTCGAGTCGGCCTGATGACCTTCTTGCCAGTGAGGCAGAGGCTTTGCAGGCGCAGTGGCATGCATCGATTTCCCCACCTGCGGCGGAAGTACCTGATCGTGAGTGCTTCCTGAGGGCGTCGATTGATGAGATTCGCAGTGCTTCCAGAAAGTTTTGCCAGTTCACGGCGTCGACTTTGGATGGGTTCCATCCGAAGCACATCTGTCTGCTGGGGGATGCTGGCATATTCACCCTGAGTATTCTGTACGAAGCGGTGGAAAGGCTCGGGCTCTCCCCGCGACATTTTATGTGGATGGTTTTTCCGCTGATAGATAAGCCTGCAGGAGGACATCGTGCTATCCTACTCCTCGCTAGTTTGGTTCGTGTCTGGGAAAGACTACGCCGCCCCATGTTGGACCCTTTCTTTGCTGAAACGGAGAGGGACTACTGGGCCTTCGGAGCGGGGAAGACTGCTGAAGGTTGCGTTTGGGCCCAAGCGGCCCTTTCGGAGGTGGCGGATGCCAGGGATCAGGTTGTCTTGGGAGTTCAGTGGGACGGGAAGAAGTACTACGAATTTTTCCAGCTAGAACTTCTACGTGATAGAGCGTACAGATGTGGCATCCCTAGGGTTATCGTTAAGATTATGTACAACCTGTGGAGGTACCCCAGACTGGTTCGTCTAGGCCCAGCTTTTCACACAGTGGCTCTTTTTGCCTCCAGCGGTCTCCCTGCAGGTGATGCTTTCAACGATGCATTTGTGAAGGTGCATGCGCTTGAGGCCTTCGATGCTTTCATGATGAGACACCCGACGATTCGCCTATCCCCGTACACCGACGATGACACGATACTGGGGATGGGGGACAAAGCTAGCCTACTTCGAGCAGTGCCTGCAGCAGCAGCCGATTTTCATCAAATGTTTCAGCAGGAGCTACAAGCAGATATCTCGGAGCCGAAGGCGGCTACGATAGCTAACTCGGTCGGTCTAGCGAAATCTCTGGCCCATCAACTTCGCATCCGAGGATTGCCTGAAGGGATGGTCACGTCGGCGTCGCTCAACCTCGGGGTAGACTTCGCTCCAGGACAGTCTCGGTCGGCTAAAGGGGGGCTTCGAAAACGACGGATTCGATTTCAACAATTCAAGCTTCGACACCAGCGAGTATTACGATTTCGAAGATGGTTGGCACATGGAAAGCATCGGATGGCTAAGATTCACACGGCAGGCTTGAAGCCAGCCTTGTCTTACGGCAGTGCGTTGTTGGGCATGGGCGATCACGAGCTCAGACGAGCTCGTGATACGCTCCTCAGCTTCAAGGCGCCCTCGCATCGAGGGGCCTCGCTAGTGGCGAAGTGCGTGCTTCATGGCGACCCTGTTGCAGATGCTGCCGCGGCGCCTGCGGCGCAGTGGGCAGCCGCGATCTGGCAGGCGGCGGTTGCGCAGAAGCGCTCTCGCTTCACTATGATGCAGCTCGCAGATATGTTTCAGCAGGTTCATGCCAATTGAGATCCTGAGATGCCTTGGAGAAAGACGAAGGGCCCGATCGTTCGAATGCTGATGTGTCTCCAGACGGTCAGCTGGGAGCCTAAGAACTTCACGGAGTGGATTGATGATCGAGGAGTCGAGCTCTCTCTACTGTATACCTCCCCTTCCTTCATCAAGCATATCCTACGTGAGGCCGTCCAGAGACGGCATGAGCGTGACATGGCACGTAGCTTAGGCATGCAAGGAGATGGTGTGCGCGTGTGCGTTGGCTTGGTGCGCTCGTGCGTGCGTAGGTCGAAGAAGTATAGTGCACGACAGAAGTATGCCATATCTAGTTGTTTCACTAAGGCTGTGTTCACTAGTGATCGCTTGCAATCCCATGGATATGAGTCTGATGGGAAGCGTCCGTTGTGTGGCGGGCCTGATGGCCTCCATCATAGGTTGTGGTGCTGTCAAGCCCCCGAGGTGGTCGAGGCCAGGCAGAATACGTGTAGTGCGGATATAATCGCTGAGGCTGTCCAGGCGGGGTGCGAAGATCTTTTGTGGAACCGTATGGTCTTTAAGCGTCCGTCGTGCTACCTCCAGCCCCCGATCGACCAGCTGTATCCTGCTGTTGTTGGGCAGGACGGCCGCCCCCTTGAGGACCTCTCGGTGTTGGGAGATGTCGTCGGCGTCGTCGTTGATGGGTCGTGCGCGCGAAGCCCCATCCGTGAGCTCTCGAGGGCGGCCTATGCTGGCGTGTGCATGCGGTCGGGGTCCGAGGAGATAGTAGCTAGGTTTCAAGGGCCTGTATGCCCTTCCCTGCCCCAGACCCCTCAGGCTGCAGAGCAGATGGCGGTGATCGCGCCAGCTTTCGTCATGCGCCAGCCAGTCCAGGTTTACTCTGATTGCCTCGGCGTTGTTCGGATGCACAATCAGAGCCAATCTCAGGCTTTATCGAGTCGCTCGAAGTATGCTGGCCTCAGGCGAGGATTCTTTGAGCTGGAGGGGGCTCCCTTCATCGGGCAAGCTTTTCACGCGCCCGCTCATCGGGGCCTTGAGGACATCGAAGCTCTGCCGTCGACGGAGCGACGAATCGGTCTCGCGAATCGAGCGGCGGACCTGTATGCTAAGCATGCTGTGCTACTCCATGCTCGGGATAGTCAGGGGGGCCTCGAAGAGCTTGATCGGATGATAGACAGGGCTCGAGCTGCGGCGAGAGTCGCGGGAGCGGTCTTGCCCCTCTTCCCTGTCGTTCAGTTCCCTGATCGGCCCAAGGTTCCCCGACCCCGAGAGATAGGAGCCCATCGCTGGCACGCCTGGACGGCGGCCCCAGCCACTCAGGGTAGCTTCATCTGTCACGATTGCCAAGCCAGAGCAGTCAACACGTGTGCGGCCAGGCTGGAGATGAGGGGCTGCCCTGGGAAGCGTACGAATTTTCAGTTTTTGAGGGACCGTGAGAGGATGGGCCATTCTCTGGTGTTCACTCGTCTGTCGAGCGGTCCCTCCCTGGTCTTCTGTCGTCGGTGTGGGGCTTATAGTACTGAACGCCTCAGTCGACGACTCGAGAACGAATGTCCAGGCCGTCTGTTTTCCTCTGCCGCGCGTTGTCGTCTTGGCAGAATGTTGAGAGGACTCCACCCCCAGTCCGATCGTGCGCCAGGGGTGGTCCTCCATATCCTTTCAGATGTGGATCGCCTGCGGCTGCTGCAGACGCAGCAACCTCGGCGACGTGCAGTGCTCCTCCCCGCTCAGCAGAGCGAGCTCATCCCAGCGCTGGAGGCCATGCGGCGCCGCGTGGCGGCCAGGGAGCTGGGCGAGGAAGGAGGAGGTTTTCGAAGCTCGGTTTTGTTGGGGCCTCCTGGTGGGCCGCGGGGCCCTCCTTCTGGGCCCGCGGCCCAAGTGGCCCCCTCCTTGGGGCCTCGTGGTCAGGCCCAGGAGGCGCCGCCCCCAGGGCCCGCCCTCGATGCTGAGGAAGAGGCTGCCTCCTTCCTCTTCCGTTAAACAAACGTTTGTTTTACCCCTCGGGTATATATATATATATATATATATATATATATATATATAAATCCTCCCTGTCGCACCCCGAGGGAGGTCGAACGTGCGGGCCGGGTTGTTTCGCCTGAGACGTCCTCGCCAATTGAGAGCGTGATCGGTTTCATCGATGGAGGGCGGATGGTTTCCATCATGTGGCTCTCGCCACAGCGCCGCGCACATGCGTTTCGCGTAACAATTGCAAAGGTTTTGCGTATTTGGGGCGAGCGCCGCGTCCACTCGTTTTTTGACGCATTGTAAGAATTTCACGGGTTCTGGGTGGTGCGTTTTCCGAATGTGGTTCTCGCTTTAGCGCCGCGCATATTCATTGTAAACAGTCGCCAGAGTTTCACGGATTCAGGGCCCGTGGTTTTCAACGTGCGGTTTTCACTTCAGCGCCGCGCACATTCGTTTTAAACAGTTGCAAGAGTTTCGCGGGAGTGCCTGCGTGCACCACAGCGCCTCAGTACACCACACCGCCTATGTACACCACAGCAGCGGCGTGCAACACAGTGTCAGTTTGTGCCACCACAGCTCTTGCGTACACCACATCAGCCGTGTGCAACACAGCACCAGTGTACACCACAATGCCTGCGTGCATTGCAGTGCCTGTGTGCACCACGGCGCCTGTGTGCACCACAGCAACCGTGTGCAACACACCACGATGACAAAACGGAACGCTTGTGACAAAATGGAATAATTCGAAAATCCTTATGGACAACGGAGCGCCGCTGGAATCTACGAGTCCTCCCGAGTCCGCCCGCATCACCCTAATTCCTCCCGTCTGCGTCCAGGAGGTTCCAGCTAAATTGGCCGTCCGAGAGCCAAGTGGACCGATTCAATAGAGCATTCTGCGGTGCGCGTTGAGATGCGCACGTGCGGTGTAGCGCCAACCCGCACGACAGGGGGTTAGAGGAGGAGGAGGAGGAGGAGGAGGAGGAGGAGGAGGAGGAGGAAGGAGGAGGAGGAGGAGGGAGGAGGAGAGGAGGAGGAGGAGGGGGAGGTGGTGAAGGTGGAGGAGGGAGGAGGGAAGAGCGTCGCGTTCGATTGTAAGCACTTTCCTGGCGTGGCGTCTAGTTGTCCGCAGCAGATCCTCACGTACATGCTCCTTCTACTTGTCCTATGCACGCAGGCACTGTGGGGTACAACAGCGTTGCTTTGCACGCGGATGCTGTGTTGTACACGTGCGTTGTGGCGTGCACAGGCGCTGCGGTGCACGCAAGCACTGTGGTGTACACAGGCGCTGTGTATATGGTAGCTGCGGTTTACACATGTACACCGGCGCTGTAGTGTACGCAAACACTGTGGTGTACACAGGCACTGCGTTGCACACGGTTGTTGCGGCGTACGCAAGCGCTGTGGTATACACGCGCGTTGTGGTGCACCCGAGCGTTGTGGTGTACACAGGTTCAGTGGGGCATATCGCCACCTACATGCTGCTCGCGTCGTCATCGTCGTCGTCGTCGTCGCTCGTCGCTCTCGCTCGTCGCGTCGCGCGCGTGGGCGCGGCTGCGGTGCCGGAGCCACAAGGCGGGGGGGGGCGTTACGTCATACCCCACCGTCGCCCCCCCCCCCCCCCCCCCACCATGACGTCCGTCATCGCCGAACATACAGAAACGCGCTCCATGTGGCTCTCGTTTTAGCGCCGCGCACACTCGTTGCAAACATTTGTAAGCGTTTCACCGGTCTCATGGTTGACCTACCAGAAATGGCATTGTGGAACGATTCAGTACTGTCATGGCGCAACAGTTATGTTGATTCGCGATGTTGAAGTCCCAGGAAATGCATTTTGGCACGATTCAGGATCACCAGGACGTAACATTCAGATTTATTCGTGACGGCGAAGGCCTGAAGATGGTGTTTTGACACGCCTCGAGCTGTGCACACGGTTGCCCCTCAACGAGGCAATTGCCTCTGTGGAAATGACCCTTTGTAGGGGTCTACGAAGAGGGATATTAGAGGGAGGGTGTATTCCAACATGGTTGATCAGTCTTGCATGTACATTGGTCCACCTTCTCCTCCTCCTCCTCCTCCTCCTCCTCTTCCCTTCTCACGTGGAGCGGACGACAATCCAAGATTGTAGCGTCCTCCCCTCCTCCTGCTCCTCCAGCCGCTCAGTTTGATCCCCCCCAGCGGCAACTTCGGCCAGGGTGGGGGCATGGCAGCGCCCAGCCGTGGCTTCTATCGCCGGCAGCGTTAGCGCCAGGAGGAGGCGTCGTCGTCGTCGTCGTCGTCGTCGTCGTCGGGGCGCCCTCTCTGTGAGGACGTGGCGCTCGTGTGCGGGAATGCCACGGCGGGTCCCGAGCTGTGCCACGCGGTGGTGCTGCACGCGCAGGCGGGGGGGGGGCTCGGCGAGTCGCTGCCCAGAGCCTCAGAGCCCCGCGGGCGGGCGGGCAGCTCCGCCTGCCGCTTCTCGGGGGCCCCCGAACGGTGTGGTGACCGCGCAGCGTGGTGAGTCGATGGGGATTCGGGGTGCCTTGGCATCGCTCGGACGTGCACATTTTTCCCCACATCCTAGGGGGTTTTGGTTTTCTCTGGACACCCCGCGCAGTCCTGTCCCCACACCCCTCTCGCCCCATCACTCTTTTGATTCGCCACACCTGACCATCGCCATCGCTATCATCATCATCACCATCATCATCATCATCATCATCATCATCATCATCATAATCATCATCATCATCACCATCATCATCATCATCATCATCTTCATCATCATCATCATCATCACCATCATCATCATCATCATCATTTTCATCATCATTATCACCATACTCATCATCTTCGTCACCAGAACCAACTCCGCGATAGGACAATCACCATCATAGCCGTCTTGCTCATCATCCAAACAGCATCAGCACCTCATTCATTCAATCACCCATTCGATCGCCATTATGCACTTACTCAGTCAGTCGCAGTTTCACAATGATCATCACTATCACCATCACCACCATCAGCATCGCCATCATGCTTGGACATGGAGGAAGTATCAAGCGGGAGAGTCGTCTGTGAGAGAATGTCGAGGAAGCTTCAGGCGGGAACCCCTTCTTTGTGTGGTCTCCGCTTCATGTTGGTAATCCGAGCGGGTCATCCGCAAACCTGTAATTGTCGTGATGTTCGAGGTCATCATGCCTGGCCATGGAGGAATTATCAAGCGGGAACCTCGTCTGTGAGTGAAGCGAGAGGAAGTCTCAGGCGGGTGCCCCCCTTTCCCTATGGGGCCCGCATTTCACGTCGGTAATCCGAGCGGGTCATCCGCAAACTTGTAAGTGTTGTGATTTGTGTTGAGCCGTCATGCTTGAAAATAGAGGAAGTATCAAGCGGGAACCTCGTTTGTGAGTGCATTGCGAGGACGTCTCATGCGGGGGCCCTCCTCCCTATGGGGCCCGCACTTCAGTTATTAATCCGAACGGGTCATTCAAGGAGGTCGCCGAGCTGCTGCTTCAGGGCGCCAAACGCGCTGATGACGGCGCCGAAGCCGTGGCGCGTGCGAGGAACTTGTTCATGTTCAGGCCCAGAGAACACGAACTCACCTGGCAGTGTTCGGGGGCGCGCGTCGTGCGCCGCTCGGGGTTCACCGTGACGCACGCGTCTTGCCTGACCTCCACGCTGTCGCAGGGCCAGACGTTGCGCAAGGGCGTCACCATCGACTGCACCAGGAATGTGGGCGATGGCCGCGCGAGGATGTCGGACGAGCAGTGCTGGTTGCACCTTTACGTCATGTTCGCCCGCGCCTTGCGCATACGGAACATGCTGATCCTGCGGCCGCCAGCGCGTGAGTTCCTGGAGCGCGGGCCGCCGGCGTCTTTGCGGAAAACGCTCGTGGAGTTCGACCAGACAGCGGTGATCTTCACGGCTGAGGCAGAGCAGCTTGCGGCAAACCTGGGCTTCGCGCTAGCCCCCGCCTGAGCGCGGCCGCGTCTGGGCTTCGCGATCCCGTCATCGGAAAGCGCGCCCGTGCCGGCCGCGGCGGCAAAAACGCTTGGGACAATCTATTGGGCCCGGCTAAGAGGCAGGGAGGATGCACGGGGAAAGCGCGCGGGACAATGGGGGGGATGCCGAAGAGGAGGGCGAGGAGGAGGGCGAGGAGCTGGAGAAGGAGGAAGGAGAGGAGGAGGAGGAAAAGAAGGACGAGGAACAGGGGGGAAAAGGACGGGGAAGGGAGGAGGAGGAGGAGAAGGAGGAGGCGGAAAAAGGAGGAGGAGGAGGAGGAGGAGGAAGAAGAAAGGAGGATGCGGAGAAGGAGGGGGGGAAGGAGGAGGGGGGAAGGAGGAGGAGGGGGACAGGGAGGAGGAGGAGGAGGAGGAGGAGGAGGAGGAGGAGGAGAAAAAAAAGGAGGAGGGGGAGGACGAGGAAACGAAATGCGGGAATGATGAAGATGATGACGATGATGGTGATGGTGATGATGATGATGATGATGATGATGATGATGATGATGATGATGATGCGGATGAGGATGATGATGAGGAAGGAATATGATATTGATGCGGGTGCGAGTGGTGATGATGATGATGGTGGTGATGGTGATGATGGTGATGATGGTGATGCTGATGATGGATGCGGATGAAGCTCAATAGGATGATGCGGTTGATGGTGATGATGGTGATGATTATGACGACGGCCCTGGTGATGATGATGATGATGATGATGATGATGATGATGATGATGATGATGATGATGCTGATGGTGATGATGGTGATGATGGTGATGATGATGATGATGATGATGGTGGTGGTGGTGGTGATGAGGAGGAGGAGGAGGAGGGGGAGGAGGAGGCTCGACAGAGGGCGGGGGGACGGCCTCCGCAAACGCAAACAGGAAACCGCGAGGGGCAAGCTAAACAGATGCCACTGCGGGGTCCCGCCATCGGAATAGTTTTTCGGCGGGGACCATCGGGGAGCATATGGGCCCGTCGTGCGAGCAACTACACGCACGAAGTTTAGTGCATTGGGAATGGACGTCCGAGCGATGGCGAGGTGCTGCCGTCCAACAGTGCGGGGAGTTTCTTGGAAGGCCGGGGGCGTTTGAAAGGGGCCCACGGGGGATTTCCAGATGGTTTCTTGTAGGCCGGAGGGTTCCTCAGAAAGCCCCACCCTTCCTGGGGGGGGGCGCAAACGGTGCGGTGACCACACCCTGTAGTGAATCAGAAGAGTCGGTGTGACCTCGCGGCTTAGAAACTATGGTCGCCATCCGATGACGTCTGGTGTTCTTGGGATGCCAGGGTCCCTAAACCGTGTAGTGACGGACCATGCGGTCGAGGGCCGCGCTCAAGCCTGCCAGTGTTTTCTGTACGAGGGGAGTTGGCACGGAAAGAATGTGAAGGAGGACGGACATGATATTCTGTGCATTTAATAAAGTTCGTTGTCGGTGTCGCCGTGGACGTTGTCCATTTGAAATATATAGGCCGCCTGTCCCAAAACTGCGGCTGCTTGTGTTGCTTAATTTGTGCTGTTGGGCGTGCCCGTTTCGGATGTGCCAATGTGCGAGCAGTCCCGCTCTCCCTCCAAGAGCGTGCAGTCGAGACGCTGAAGTAACGATCGCAATGTGCTCTGGAGGGGCTCTCGTTTCTCAGTGGAGGACAAAGCACCGATACCGTTGCTTGTCTTGTATAGTCTTCGCCACCACGGCTGGATTACCAGCAAAGGTTTCTGGTCAGAGCGCACCTGGGAGAGGTCCCGGGAGTAACGATATCGGCACCTATATGGTTCCCCCAGGGAAGCGCAGTCGAGGCGTCGAAATGATGGCCACCCCGGGCTCGGGAGTGAGGTGAAGGGGAGGAGGAAAAGGAGGACCAGTGTAAACCCAAGAGGCATCACCGGTGTTGGAATAAACCCTCCCTCCAAGCCCTTCTTCATAGGCTACCTCCTGCCTCCCCTTTCCCCCCGAACTCCTACAGTCAAGACGGCACCAGAAGGACCATTTCGGCCTCTGGAGCGGCTCTGCTTGTCGGGCCGCCCCTCGGCCTCCATTCGGGGCTGGGGTTTTCGCCGTGGCAAGACGAGCTCCCTCGTTCCTCCTTGGCGTTCCCCGCAGCATCACGATGTGACTGTACAGCTCCGGACGCTTGCTGGGAGAATGCACAGTGACATAAATATAAAAACTCGGGGGTCCGCCCCAGGCGCGCTCCGCGCGCCATGGAGGGGGGTCCAGCGCCGATCCGAGAAATCCGCGCGGGCCTCCGAGTTTTCATGTTTATGCCCTCATTCGTTCCCCCATTTGCTCCCAACCTCGCGCCGGATGCTGTTCGCAGTGGCTCGGCTTCCGGCTTCCCTGGGGCTCTCGGCAGAAATGGCCCGGGACGGGTCGCCAGGTTCAAGAGACACCTGAATCGGCCCAAACCGCTTGCGCGGCGCGCAGCATTTGTTTGTCTGTGGCTGCAGCATGTCGGTGCGAAGCCTGTACCGCTTGGGGGGAATCAGCGCTTGCCGTGACAAAAATCAACGGGTTTTGTTCGACTTGGGCCATACGTTGCTTTGAGTTTGTGCATCTTGTGGTCAGCATCCGGGCGCGGCCGATTCGATTCGACTCCGCCCAAGGCATCCTCGCTCCATTTATTCCACGCGTGGACCCCGAGTTGTCTCGACCACTTCCCTAGGGCGGGTTTCTCATCATGAGGCGTTTTTGACCAGCCCGAGGCACGTTGCTGGCCTCCTTGGAGACCGAGCCAGATGGGCCCACAACTGGCCGCTCCAATTTTCTGTTGGAGCCTCGGATCTCTCGGGCCCGATTCGATGAACGCATCGATCCGACACGACTCACGAGGACGACGACGACGACGACGACAGCCACTGCGACGACGACCACGTCGTCGTCGTGGTCGTCGTGGTCGTGGTCGTGGTCGTGGTCGTGGTCGCCGTCGTCGCCGTCGGCGTCGTCGTCGTCGTCGTTGTCGTGGTCGTCGTCGGCGTGATCGTCGTCGTCGTCCTCGTCCTCGTCGTCGTCGTCGTCGTCGTCATCGTCGGCAGGGTCGACGTGGTCGTCGTCGTCCTCGTCGTCGTTGTCCTCCTCACCTCCTCGTCGTCGTAGTCGTCGCGGTCGTGCCGATGCGACCCGACCTCTCCGGATTCGCTGCCGACTGCTCCTGCAGGGCGGCCGCGTGGCGGCGTGCCCGGCGGCGGCGGCGGCGGCCGCGGAGCCCGCGCCGCAGGGCGGCTCTGCAGGCGCCCCCCCCCCTCGCTCGGCGAGGCGGGGGCCCGCCAAGCCGGCAGCCGGCCGTGCGAGCGGCACGGTCCCTCAACGGCACCGTAACGGGTACTTACTAACGGGTACTTTGAATTTTTGCCGAAAGTTGCCACTTTAGGGCCTTTTTCTTGCATTGCAGTTTTGCCCACATCGGGAAGGGTTGGGTTCGCCAGGTCACTGGCCAAAGTACCCGTTAGTGGAGTCCCCGTTTGAGGGTGCTGAGTCCCGGCGTCCTGGTGTTGGTCACCACCCACCAAACCACCCCAACCCAACCCGCAGGCCTCAATTTGCCGTCCATTTCCAGTGGGGGGGGGGTCCGGGAACATCGAAAAAACACATGTGGAGCCCATACCCCCCCCCCCAACCCGAAATTCGGGTCTTCGGGTTGGGTTCGGGTGCGGTAGGTTCGCGTCGTGTCGACCGGCGGCGACCCCGCCGCCGGCGTTCAACTTTGAACGCCGACGGCGGCCCAGAATCGGTCGATGTTGAACGATCGGACGTTGCGGAGACGGCCGATCGTTCAAGGTTGAACGATCCAGCGCGGTGTCGGGAACCAACGCCGGGGTCGACACGACAGGAACCTGCAGTGGTCTGGTAGGTAGTCAGTTGGCCCACGGCAGGCACAGTCAACCGGCACAGGAAGGATGGGCAGCCTTCCCAAGGGTGCCCTTGCAGGGCTCCTCTCGATGCCGCCGATCCGATCCGATCCGATCCGGTTTCGGCGGCTTCCGATTCCGATTCGACTCGATTTCGGATTCCGATGTTGGCTCCGATTTCTCAATGGAGGCCTGCCAGGCTGCCGATTTCCGTCGATTCGACGTTTCCCGACTCGGCTGCCGATTTCCGCCGATCCGATTCATGTCGATCGCGATCCGACTCATCGATTCGATTCTGGGCTCTCCTGTGGGCTGACAGTGCGAGCGTGCGAGCACGCCGAAGGGTCGGCGGATTGTCACAGTCTGGCCGCGCAGCTAGCCGAACTCACGCGGGCAGTGAACTCCATATGGCACTCCAGATTTCGTAAGAAAGGGAGGGGGTCTCATTTCGGGGGGGGTCTCTTCCAGGCTATCTTGGAGGGCCTGGGGGGTCTGGGGACGATGTGGAGGGTTCTCCCACGGGGGAGGTCTGAAATGGCTTGTCTTGGAGGGTCCAGACCCCCTCCCTTTTATGACGGAATCTGGAGTACCTTTTGTGGACGCTCGGGGTGGTTGCCACGTCTGAGCTTGCGCGGGTGGTGAGGTCCACGTGGTAACCCTTGTGACCCTTCATGTTGGTGCACGTGCTTGCCAGGCTCTTCGATATCACGCGCTTCCCGTCCATGTCAAGAAAGGTTTTCACTGTCTGCCGCGCAGCTGGCCATCGCAAATGTGTGCTCGGATCGGCGGCCATCTTGGCTGCCAGCAGGCATGACCACCACCCAGGATTTACGCTCCAGGGCTGGCATCGTGAGCTGGCCCACGGCAGATAGGAAGCATCACAGCTGCTGTGCCCATTGCGCAAGGGGTCAAATCCTGTCGCCGTTCACTGGCATCAGACCCACGAGAAGCAGCATGCTCTCCCCTCGGGTCACGAACGAGTCACGACGGGCGGGCCATCCAAGCACTACTCAGGATGAAGAGCCGGTCCCGGGGGAGGGGTCCAGACCTCTGGGGGTCGCGTCACGAACAAGTCGTGACGTGCGGGGTCTGGAGCAGCGGCCCCAGAGTTCTGGACATGCTTCGAGGGGACGAGCAGCTTTTCGGGGTTCCAGCCTTTCGGGCGTCTTGTCGGTTCGCGGTGGTTTTCCAGCCTCGAGATGCCTTCAGCAGCTGCGCTTCGCCGAGAGCGTTCTGGGGGTGCCCGAATCGTCCCGAACGGCCGCTGGAGGCCTGTGTTGTGGCCTGGCAGCCCTAATCTCCGACGACACGATTTGCTCCATCTCTGCGTTTTTCGTCGTTCTCGGCCTGATAGGAGGCCGTCATCGGGGCCCCTGGCCACCAGGAATGGATCAGGGGAGCAAGGGGACGGCTTTGCAGGGCCCGGCAATTCACCGGACTATCGGGTCCGCCCGCCGCCCACCCACCCCATCTACCCTGGACAATCTGACGCTGTCGGTTGCCGGGGCTCGGGAGGCGGGGGTCGATGCATCGCAAACGGGGGTCAGCCAGAGCGCCGGAGCTTGCAGGATCCTGCAGGGCCAGGGGCGCACTGACCCGGGCTTTGGGGCAGGATCCCGCAGGATCTTGCAGGCTGCAGGATCCTCGCAGGATCCTGCAACGCTTGACTGGGGAGAAGGAGGATGAGGAGGAGGAGGAGGCGGAGGAGGAGGAGGACAAGGAGGAGGAGGAGAAAGAGGAGGAGGAGGAGGAGGAGCTGGAGCTGGAGGGCAAGGAGGAGCAGGAGGAGAACCAGAACTGAGGAGGAGGAGGAGGAGGAGGAGGAATGAATGAATGAATGAATGCCCTTCCTGGTCCCATACGTCTCTGCTCTGCTGCTAAGTGTGCTCTACAGCGTGCGCTAGTGTATCGATCGGACGAAGACGTGCTGCAAAATCGGCTGGAGTTCGGCCTACTCGACAAAAAATCTGCCAGGCCAACGAACCCACCGACCCGACACTCCGAACCTCCAACACGGCCTATGGAGCCTAGGAGGCCAGAGCAGGGCAGGGACACCGCCTCGTGACCCAGCCTGCTCGGGCCCGAAACTGGGGGCACCCACACTCGAGACATCCGACAGGGGGCAGGGAACGCCCACCCCAGACGCGGACGCCACGGCGGAGGTGCCATCAGCCTCGACGACGAATTACATCTCGACGAGCGCTCTGTGCTCGAGCGTGCCGATCGAGATACACTACTTCACGCAACGGAGGAGGAGGAGGAGGAGGAGAAGAGGAAACAGCAGCGGCAAAATGGGCGGCCTCAGATCCCGCTCTCTGACGTCGCTCAGCTGCTCGTAGTAGCTGTCGAAGCTCAGCAGAACTATTTCCACCAGCAGTCGAAGAAAGCGAAATCCCTGCAGAAGTATTTCCACCAGCAGTCGAAGAAGACGAGCCAGCAGTATTTCTTTCCGCAGTCGAAGAAAAAAACGAGCCAGCAGAAGTATTTCTTCTCGCAGTCGAAGAAAGAGAGCCAGCAGAAGTATTTCTCTTTGCAGTCGACGAGGAGCTCGATCCGTCTAGCGATACCTCTCCTCGTGCGTCCGACTCTCGCCAAGCTCCTCTAACACCTGCTGCACTCTGCGCGCTATGTCTGACGATGGCGCCATCCCGTACTTGAAGATGCCGCCCTGGTTGCTCAACAATGTTTTGGCATGCTCCCACGCCGGCCATGCCACGGCCGATCTGTTCACTTTGATCTCTATCTTCGCGTAGTCCCGTGCATACGTTTTCTTCACGCGGCAGTAAGGGATGTCCTTCTGCAGGGCGTGATGAAGGGCCTGCATGCCCTTGGATTCCTTGATCTGCGTGTAGTTGGCGGTGTAGCGCTCGAAGTCCGTCTTCGCCTGGCCGCTCAACTGTACTGCCTGCTGCTCGGCTTTGTTCATGATGGCCAAGAATATCGACGTGTGCGGGAGACCCAACTGCTGCTCTCGATCCTCCTTGGCCACTCCCGCTGCTTGCTGCGCGTAGCCACGACCCGCATCCAGGCCGGCCTGCACCATCTCGACCGACAACGGGCACACGCACACCTCCAGGTCCGAAACCGCTCTCGCCACACGTGCTTGGTACTCGGCTGCCAGTCCCAACTTTGCTACGAGAATCATCATGTCCTTGATCGCCTTCAAATTGTCCTTGTCGGCCTCCTTCAGCGCTTTGCCGAGAGGCTCCTCCCTGCGCTGACGCTGCGCTGGCGGGAGCGCGAGGTCGAGGGGCATGGCCTCTGCGTCCTCGGAGAGGTAGGTGGCCGAACCGCGCGGCCAACTCTGGAATGATCTCGAGCCCCGAACGAGCTACTGATAAATGTATATCTCGAGGCCCTGGAACATGCGACCGAACATGAATGTGATATAGCGCCAGAGACGTAAAGTGCTGTTCACACAACGGACATACAAGTTCAACTTCATCAGGTACTTTTTGTGGTGTTATGGCATGATCCGTAAGGCACCGATTCTGGATGAAAGCATGGCGCACATGTGATACCGCTGAGTCCCGACTGCTAAACCCAGACGAACACCATGGACACATACTACTTTGCACGAACTTTTCAACATGTACGACACCATCCGCTCTTCGAACACGCGATTGGTGGACTCGCAGGGCTCTAAGGGTCTCGAACGTCTCTCCACACTCCTGTCCATTCGGAAGAAGATCATGACATCGGTATTCACGAGCATGTGGGGGTTCATCTTCGGGATCCTGAGGGGGCTGATGGTGGCCTGGAGAAGGCACGGCAACCGAGAGGTACTTACTCCGAAGCTCTGAGACGTCGATGTCCAAGAAGTGGGCCTTCAGATCCTGATCCATTAAGAGCCTTTGGGGGGCGCCCTGATACCTATCCACGAAATCCGCACCCTCCTCAAGTTCCGCGAGCGAGTTCAAATCTTCAATCATCCTTTTCACGAAAAAGTTAAGCTCCACTGGGTCCTGCTCGAAGGGCATCTGGGGGGCCAGGAGGATAGTCAGGAGCTGTTCGTTTTTTTCAGGGGCCCTGAACATTGCCTGGTACCACCTCAATCTCTGAATCCTGAGCTCCAGCGAGACGGGTGCTAGTCGGAGCAGCAGTAAAACTCGTGCAGAGGCGAGGCCCCTCTTCTTCTCGGTGCCGTCGGGAAGGAGGGTGGTATTCGTCGCCGCGCCCTGCAACAATTTACGACAAAACCATGTCTGTGTCCTGTCGAGCTTGGCCTCGTCCTCTTTGGTGAAAGGCAGCCCCAAGACACCAGACATAAGACAGGCCATGCACATCATGCGAAACAAGATAATCTTGAAGTCGCTGCATACTCTGCTGAACCAAAACTTGTGAAACATATACCAGTTCTTTTTGCATGCTTGAATCCGTCGATTAAGTTCTACCCCCGTGTATCCGCGATAGTGCAGCATGGGGCCAAGGTATCGAGCCTCTCTCATCACACGTCCAGGCATCCATGGATCAGCATACGCACGTCGCTGTAGATGGCCCGATAGTTTACCCATGAAGAATGCAGTGGCCTCTAGCTTCTTCTCGTTCTGCGCGCAACCTATCTCCAGGAGGTGTCGCGACAGAGAATCGATGCATCGTGAGCTAGAGTCCCTCATCTGTGTGAATCCTTGAACACATAGTAGGCGTCTGACGTCGTCCACGAATCTAAAGATCGAGCAATCTACGATATTGTCACGAACTACCGATGGAACCTGCAACTGTGGATATGTTGTATCAGCTCGCCAGTCGTCGACCGATGCGCCATATGCCTTCTCAAAAAGTCCGGTGCCGAGCGAGCTCCCTTGTGTAGCGCCCTCGCCGTGGTGAAAGTTGACCCTGCCATCCAGTGCGTCATACTCCGTAACACACCCACCAATTCGATCATCAAAAAGCTTCGCGTCACTCTCGGAGGCGGTGGGGAAGATGATGCTATCCTGCTTCGCGCAATTGAAAGCGTTGACCGCGTCGAAGTTGAGAGCGATGTGGGATTTTTTTGCTTTCCTAAGTCGGTCCATCATAACTGTGGTAGCCGCAATTGCCCCCTCGCATCTCCTTCCAGGAACATGATACGCGTGAGGATATAGTACGTCTGCGGGCTGGCTCCGAAGGAGGCCGCGATAGAACGAGTTACTGTAAGCACCATGTCCGTGTACCCATCGCGTGTCGTCCAAGTCCTTGGGTATTCCAAAACACTTATCTCGATGCCATTGCTGCGGAGCCTTGTTGTTCGCGCGAACTTTCTGATGGAACACCAAGAGCCGATCATAAATACACTGCAGCTGCTCTGTGGGGGTGTCCAATCCAATACCATGCTGCACCACCGTGCCAACAGGTGGAGAAAGAAAGATACGCCATACCTCAGAAGGTAAATCCCACTCTGGGGCTGCTCGTCGATTTTTTGCCTTGCCAAGAGCTTGAATAGTACGAAGGAGATCGCGTTCAGCCTATGGCCGTACGTCTGGGGTGGGGGGATGACGAGCCTGTTGTGCCTGAATGAAGAGCCTGGCGTCCGTGATCCTGCGAGCACCCCATCCCTTAAGAGCTCCTGCCTTAGAGAAACGTTGTTCAGCTTCATCTCGTGTAAGTCGTAACGTGATGGGTCGTCCGCACCGTCGTCG
Organism: Prorocentrum cordatum; assembly: GCA_963575745.1. NCBI lineage: Eukaryota > Dinophyceae > Prorocentrales > Prorocentraceae > Prorocentrum > Prorocentrum cordatum. The sequence goes on along the minus strand of CAUYUJ010017367.1, from coordinate 209,140 downwards.
TTTGGGTCCAAGTCTTTTTCCTGTAATCATTCGTGCAAGCTGATGCGCCTCCGCATGGCGCTTGTCATTCCATGCCTGTGTACATGCTTCCATCAGTGCCAGCTGTCGATCGATCTGCATTTGCTTGATATGTGAGGTGACCTTTCTGCTCGCTATGCCAAGACACACTGCTACTCGCCATCCGTGTAGTAGATCTCGTAGCGAGTGCATGCTCGATCCGATTCCAAGAATACGAAAGATATATCTTATAGGTCCCAGTCCGTCATGTGTCCACTGCTGAGCCACTGCTTGTCGAAGATCGCGCCGTTCACGAAGAAGTTGAATCTTTTGCTTTGATTTGTCCTGAAGTTTCGTGTCTGGATGTGGTGTGAGGTGCTTCTGAGCGATGGGCTGCAATCCGTCCACGAGAAACTGCCATGATTGTGTGACCGATCCTGTGTCTAAGATCTGCTGCCACTCCTGCTCGCTGTCCAGGCACCATTGGGTGATGTCGGTATATATCAGATCTCGAAGCCCTCCATGTAGCATTTCCTGCATCATACCTTCTCGATCCCACTTCATATTCTGCTTGCTGCCGTCGTACTGTAATTGAATATCAAGATTTATCTGAACAGGTCGGTGATCAGCCTTTCGAATGCTTTGTATGAGTTGAAGTCGGTCACCAGCACGCTCCAGAACGAATGCCGAGTGTATAGCTCCCGATGTCAGAAATCCATATGGCACGCATATGTAGTCGATCCTGTGCTGGGTGTTCATGCCTAAGTTATAATGAGTAGGCCCGGCTCCGTGAGGAAAGTATGTGTTCACCGCACACAAGTGAAAGTCAAGCCAGAATTGTCTCAAATAGCTGCCATTCGTGTTGGTTGGTTCTCTAAAGTGCGGGCCGATCGCGAAACAATCATCTGGGCATGGTACGCCCTGAGGTCCTGCGAGCATGCCCACTCTGCCATTCCCGTCCATCATCATTATAGGTAACACACGTGCGGGGAGTCCAGCAAGAATCTGTGAGGTCCATGAAAGAAGCTTCTGGAACGGGGACCTGGGCTTGTGGTTGCCAACATTCTCAGGGGGAAAGTACAAGGATATCCATGCCACGTCCATGCTGTCCGTGCGAGTACGTATGAGGATGCCACGCCCTTGCAAGCTCGGGTCCTTAGGCACCTTGATCTCCTTGATCGAAGTGTCACGAAACATTCGCCGATGAAGCCCAATTGCCACGCCTGCATGCTTGTTAGACCGTCGTCCATATCCAGCAGAATAGAATATATGATTTCCAATACTTCGCTGCTCAATAGCCAGATCGTGTCCTGGTAGTCTGGTGCCCTGCAGCCCGATGACCGCTTTGTGCTTGAACTCACTGAATATGTCGTCGAGCCTGCCGCAGTTCAGGGTGGAGAGAGGGTTGTAGCTGATCACCTGCGCGGCATTGGCGTAGGGGCGAGAAGAAGCGCTCATCATGCCCGAGCAGGAACAATCATGGGCCCCTCCGATTTCTTGTGGAGAAGCACAAAGAATGAATGGATGTGCCGCGGCCCCTCTCAATCGGCTCGGGCCCACGGGCTAGGAGGAGGAGGAGGAGGAGGAGGAGGAGGAGGAGGAGGAGGGGGAGGAGGAGGGGGTGCGCAGTATTGGTGCGCGCGGGCATGCGCGGGGCTGCCCAAGGTGAAAAAGGTTCGCTTGTCGCGCGCCCCTTTCCCCCCCTCCCCCGCCGAATAAGCTCGAGTGTCTTCGTCGAAGAGTAGGGCGTCGTTTTGGACGGTCTCGAGGCCCGGCGAGGGGCCCCAGCGGCCGAAATGCGGAAGCACCTTCCGTCGTCATTTTGTCACGCTTCGAGGGGGTTGGACGCCCCCTTGCAGACCAAATCAGCTGTAATTACGCGGGCTTATTGCGAAGGCCTGATGGCAAGTGCCGCTGACCTGGAAGGGGAAAGACGACGACGATGACAAACGACGACGACGACAAAACGATGACGACGACGACGGCGACTCCGACGACAAAACGACGACGACGACGACGACGATGACGCCGATGACGACGCCGACGACAACGACGCCGACCACGGCGACGCGGGCTTCTTCTGAAGTCGGGCGTGTCCCTCTACAGGAAGAATATTCAAAACTAGTCAAGATAGTCAGGGGACGTTGCTTCGACTATCTTTGACCATCTTCTGCCCCCCTGTAGGAGGCCATGCCCGACCTGAGCTGATTCTCGGGCGCACCCCCCCCCGGCCGCCGCAGGCCGCGGCCGGCGCGCGCGCATCTCCGGCGCCTGGCTGGACAGCCAGCGCGGCGCGGCGCCAGGCGCGCCGCGCCGCGGGGCGGCCCGGGGCAGGGCGGCGGCGGTGTTCGAGCAGTGGCCGAGCGTCCTTGCTTGCCTGCAGGTCTATCGGAGGTGGACAGAACCCCCAGCAGTGACACGTCGATTAGTGAATCGTCCGTTTTCGGTTTTCGAGAGGGCGCCGTGGCCGTTATTTTCCAGGCTTGCGCCCGCCAGGTTTGGGCCTCAGGTCGTTTTCACTAAACCACGTTTTACTAAAGGGAGGTCTGTCCATCCCCGCCTCCCAGATGGGGTCGGAGTAGAGTCGGCCCATATTGGCAGGTCGACCCTCCCGAATCAAGAGTACCCCTGTGTCCTGTATCTCGTGACCCATGCCTCCCACATTCATATGGCAGTGTGGCCCTTGGAAGGGTCTCGTGTCCTCTCGCGCGTCCTGTCCAAGCAAGTCCGACTGTAGACGGGGTCGAAGGAGCGCGCTGCATCGCCGACGCATCGCCAATGCGGCTCGATGTGGGGCCCGATTTTCCCCGCTCTGGCGTTGCCGATACATCCCCGATGCATCGCCGATGTGTCGTCGATGCGGCGCGATCCTCCGACCACATCTACTCCGACCCCAGCTAGGAGGCCTCTAAGAGGCCCACCAAACAATGTTCTGAGAACCTTTTGTGGTCTACGTGAAGTTTGACTGGAACATTTCTGGCGCAGTTCGTCTTGTTTGAACACGTCGGGGGCCGTCCTGGGCGGTCGGAAGCCCGAAAAGGCAGTGGCGCCAAAGTCTTTCAAACACCCATCCGAATATAATGAGTGTTGGTTGCCTCTTGGGGCCCTCCTGAGGGCTTTGTCGGGGGAGCTTTTCGGGCTTCCGGGGGGCTTCTTGGGGGCCTGCCGGCGGTCTCAACGGCAATTTTGTTTGGGGCGGTTCCACATATGAGGGCTTGTTTCTTCTCGTGGGGCCTTTTTGTGGGTCTGGGGAGCCCTCGTGAGAGGCCTCTTGGGGTCCTCTTGGGACATTTCGGCGTTGTCTTGGCAGCGTCTTGGGCTCACTTGGGGCGGTCTTGGCGGCCTCTGTGACCGTCCTGGGCCGTCGGAAGCCCGAGCAGGCGGTGACACCAACACCTTTCAAAGACTCAAGCGACAACAATGTTTTTTTTACAAAGACTCAAGCGACAAACAGACGATTCCTTGGTGAAGCGGGTGGTGTGCAACGCAGACGGCACGCCCAAAGATTGGGCACTCCGCCGGCGCAGAGGGAGACCAAGGCAGCAATGGGCACAATCCGTCTACAATCTCGAACACCTGAGCATCTGAAGCTTTTCTGCCTCCTCCGCCGCCTCCCCCTTGAGGCGCCCGCTGCGGCCGCGGCAACTTTTTAGTTGCTATTTCTGCCCACGCGTCCTTCATGGATGCACGGCTTCTTGTCTTGTCTTGTTTTGGGACCCTTTTGGGATCCGCTTGAAGCCCTCATCTTCGGCCCTCGTGGCGCGCTCTTGGCCCGAAGCCGTGGGGCCTGCCCCCCACCCCCACCCGGCGCCTCCCGGGGACGCTCCGGGGGCGCTCCCGGAGCACTCGGGGCCGCGCCCGGGAGTTCTGGCGTCCGTGGCCCCGAGGACCCCCAGGGGCGGCCCTGCGCGCGCGAGTTGGAAACATTCTAAACTCGGGAGCCTCGAGACGGGGGTCAGTGCAAACGGGGGTCAGCCAGGGCGCCGGATCCTGCAGGATCCTGCGAAGGCCCCCTCTGGCTGACCCGGGTTAAGGAGCCGCTCGTGGCCGCGAGGCGGCCGTGCGTATTGGCTGACCCGGGTTTGCGAGGACCTGCGTTGCAGTTTTTTTTTCTTGCATTGCAGTTTTTGGTTTCCTGCTGACCCGGGTCTGGATTGACCCGGGTCAGAGGATCCCCGATAAACCTGTGGTCGGAGATCTTAGCACGTCTCTGGCTCGTTGGGCCAGCGAATGTTCGACGATCGGGGGCTGCTTCCGAGTCCCAGGCCAGGGTGAAAGCCGGCCGCAGGGAAGGGATCAAGAGCTCGGGGCGCCTTGGGCACGGGTTTGAGGCTCCAGGAGGTCCAAGGAGTTCCCAGGAAGCCCCATGAGGCCCCACGCTATCCCAACACACAAGATCACCCAGGATGGCCTACTTTTCCAAACATGCCCTCCCCAAGGGTGGCCGAAGATGGTTTGACAAGGCCACGGCGATAAGCATGGAGAGGACCACCAAACAGTCCCAACGGGGTTCCGAGGTGGCCAGAGCGGACAAGATCAGCACTGGGAATGGGTGAACGTGGAGGCGAAGGAGGACGAAGGAGGAATATCGAGAGGGAGGGGTGAAATAGAGAGATGAAGATGAGCAGGAGGTGGAGGAGGAGTAGGAGGAGGAGTAGGAGGATGAGGAGGAGGAGGAGGAGGAGAAGGAGGAGGGGAGGATCTGGGAGCAGGGGGGTCGAAAGAGGGGGCAGGGTGGAGCGGGGGGAAACAGGAGGAAGAGGGGGGTAGAGGAGGGAGGAGGGAAAGACGAGGAGCGACCAGGAGAGTTCCTTTTTCGCAGGATCCTTAATTGTTGGCCAGGCGAGATACGGGGTAGGATGACCAGTCAGAAGTTCCCTGCCGATCCATCTGGACTCGCAGGGCCTCGATCCGATCGGTCCAGGCAGATACCGGCTTCGGCCAGCCCGACCCGAGCAGATTCCTGACACTGCGACGAGGACCGATGATACCAGGTGCCTGCGTCACGCTGTCGTGCATCCCGGCGCGGCCGACTGTAGAAGACAAACAAAAACGCATAAACATAAATTGTCGGCGCTCCCCGCGGATTTCTTGGATCTGCGCTGGACCCCCCCCCTGGCGCGCCCCCCTGGCGCGCGGAGCGCGCCAGGGGCGGCGCCGGAGGCGCCGCCAGGGGGGGCCCAGCGTGCGGCCACGAACTCCGCGCGGAGCGCCACAAGTTCCTGTTTTATGCCGTGGTGTCCTCCTCGAGGTGCGATCCGCTCCCGCTCCTGGTCCACGCGTCGAGCCGCGCGTGCGGGGCCTCGGCCCCCGACTGCTGCCGCCGGCACGGTGGAAGCAGAAGCGGCGCGAGGCCGCCCCCCTGGGCGGCCGCGACGGGCCCCGGCTTCAGTCGGGCATGTCCCTCTGCAGGAGGAATGTGCGAAGATAGTCAAGAAATTGCCTGAGGACGAGTTTTCTGCCAGTTGTTTGACTGTGGTCGATCATGTATTGATCATCTTCTATTGTTCGTCCAAAATGTTTGCCTGTTCGATCGACCATGTTGGCGATGTTCGACGATTCTGCCAACATCTTTAAGATTTGTTTTATCTTGACGATGTTCGACCATTTGTTTGCCTGTGGCAGTCAAGAATGCCCTCAGCAGCGGCGGTGACGAGGGCCCTGACGACGGAGGATGGAGGGGGGTGAGGTGGGGGGGCCACCCCATGAGATGAGCGAGGGAGGCCACGGAGCCAGGAGAAGAAGAGTATATGGGGGATGAGACGACGACATGTGGATGCCCTAATGCTGTCTGGATGTCCTAATGCTGTCTGGCTCGGCTGGCTGTCTGGCGTGACTGGCTGTCTGGCAGGCTCTGTCTGGCGACAGCCCGACCTGAGCCCAGGCGCAGCGGCCCTGGCCAGCCGCGCCGCCGCCCCGGGGGCAGCCGCGCGCTCCCCGCCTGCGTGCGCCGAGGCGGCCCGATCCGGTGCGCGCTCCATCTCGAAGGAGGCAGAGCGGCATGAGCATAAAACGAAGGGAACCCAACCCCAGTCGGGGAAACGCAAGACCCGAGTAAGCCGGAACTCGGGTTTGCCGACGTTTTTTTGACGAGCGCGCCCTGGATTTTGACGGTCCAGTTTTCGTGGGATGTTTGCAGCGGGAGCTCGCGTCAAATTTCAGATTGGGCCTCGTCATTTTTATGATGGCCCCGTCGGGCCAACCCGAGTCCCCTGTACCCGAGTCTTACGTCTCCCCGACCCAGGGCCGCAGCCCTCGTGAGCCACTCATTGCCTGTCCTCAGGACTGGGTGCCGCTGGTAACTTTCAAGAACTCTGGGAGGCTTGCGTACGCGAGGCGGGCATGTGCGGTCGGTAGGCGTGCGTAAGGGCATGCGATGAGTCGTAGGTCTGCCAGTTGTCGGCATGCCCAGACGGTCTTCGAGAGAAGGGAACGGAGGGAACCCAACCCAAGGGCCGCATCCGTCAGGGCCCCAGACCTGACCCCAGACCTGACCCGTCGACCAGCGGGGGGCGAGGGCGGGGCAGGAGGGCGGCCAGCATCGATCCGACGGATCGGATCGCGTCTGGGCAGGTCTGGGGTCCTGCCCCAGACCTGCCCTGACCGGGGTTGGGTTCCCTCCGTTCCCTTCTCTCGAAGACCGTCTGGGCATGCCGACAACTGGCAGACCTACGACTCATCGCATGCCCTTACGCACGCCTACCGACCGCACATGCCCGCCTCGCGTACGCAAGCCTCCCAGAGTTCTTGAAAGTTACCAGCGGCACCCAGTCCTGAGGACAGGCAATGAGTGGATCACGAGGGCTGCGGCCCTGGGGTTGGGTTCCCTTCGTTTTATGCTTATGCCGCTCTGCCTTCTTCGAGATGGAGCGCGCACCGGATCGGGCCGCCTCGGCGCACGCAGGCGGGGAGCGCGCGGCTCATGAGAGGAGCGGCCCATCCCTCAGGGCCCCTTTGGGGCCTCGCGCGCGGCTGGCGGCGCAGCCCCGACCTGCGGCGGCCCGGTGACGCCGCGGGTGTGTGTTCTGTGGGCTGGGCGATGGTGGGCCTGTTTTCCACCACCACCACCAGAAGTTGGAGGGGGAGGGGGTCCTCCTCCGTCCTCCGCCTCCTCCACCTCCATCTCCACCTCCTCCTTCTTCTCCTCCTCGTCCTCCTCCTTCCTCCCTCCAACTTCTGGTGGTGTTGGTGGACAACAGGCCCATCAGGCGAGCCGTGCTGTGATGAGCGCGGGTCGCTCGGGCACTGCCCGCAGAGTGCGCGCGATTGAGTTCGTGGCCGGAAACACACATATCCGCATCCGTGGCCTCGTGGACCTGGCCCCTGGGCCACGAGTCCGCGGAGAAGGGGCGTCTTGTCGCGGATGCCCCGCGCGCAGCGTGTCCGTGCGACCGCGGGTTCGCGGGATCGCGCCCCGAAATCTGGGCTGCGACGGCGCGGACATGGATGCCTCCGCCGCTCTCGAGGTGCACAAGGGGCCCGCGGCGTGGTCTGGCGAGCCGCCGCGCAGGGGGCTGGCGGGGGAGGTGGAGCTGGCGTGCCGAGGATCGCGCGGAGGAGCGCGCAGGATCGAGGAGGCTCACGCAGGATCGGGGAGGCTCGAGGAGGCTGGGGGATCGAGGAGGCCAGCCCACCGCGCCCTGCGCCCCCCCGCGCCCGCCGCAGGCGCTGGCGCGGGCAGCCCCGCCGGGGCCGCCGCGCACGGCCGCGTGGAGAGGCCCGTGGCCCTGTCGCTGGAGCGCGCCGCGGGGGCGGCGGGCGGCGGGCGGAGGGCGGCCGCGGCCGACCTCTGGCGGCGGAGGCAGGCGCTACAGGAGGAGTGTTCAGCAGCCGCCTGGTGCGTAGAGGCTGTCGCGCGCCGTGGTTTGATAGAAACCACGACTCTCTTCATCATTGCAGGGACGTTTATCAGTGACCCAATATCTTCCTTTACAGCCGAGGCGCTCGCCTTAGAGGAGGCCGCGAAAGCTGTGGAAGAGCTCATTTACAGGATAGGCGAGCGGCCATCAGGATTCTGATCTAGGCCTAGGGAAAGAAAGAGGAGTGTTCAAACATAGTCAGGAGGCATGCTCAAACATAGTCAACAGATAGTCTGGGGGCGATGGTTTGAGAGTGCGTCTTGGCCGTGCTTGAAGATGTCTCGCGTACTTTTCTACGCCTTACTCCTGGATCTGCCTGTAAGGGGCCATGCCCGACCTAAGACAGGCTCGCCGAGCGCGTTCCACTGCTCGCAGAGTGCCCACTCGCAGACGTCCGAAAGACACATGTTTGCTGCGATGTAGTGTATCGTAAATCCCCCTCGGCGGATCCAGGCCATGTGCGAGTGGTCACTCTGTGCGAGTGGTGGAGCGCGCTCGTCTACGCAGGCGCAGATCTCCAGCGATGTGATGAGACCTCATGAAGGCGGTTTTCAGAGGGTTCTCGGCGAACTCTCCTGAGGAAGGTTTTTTACCTAACAGCGAAGACTGATAGGTTTCTAGTGGTCTCAAAAGAGCTCACAGATCACTCCACAGGGGGGTCCGGGCAGGTGTTGGGGCGTTTCCGGGCGGCATGAGCTGGGCTCGCTTTTCACCAACAGTCACACACTTCGTGCTCTTCGCCTTCCCAGAACTCCATTCCCAGGCCACATTCTGGGGGGCCGGATGCAACTGTAGGCCACTTCGTGCTCTTCGACATCCCAGAACGCCATTCCCGGGCCACATTCTGGGGGGCCGGATGCAACTGTACACACTTCGTGCTCTTCGAGTTCCCAGAACGCCATTCCCGGGCCACATTTTGGATGCCCGGAGCCAACTGTAGGCCACATTTTGGATGCCCGGAGCCAACTGTAGGCCACTTCGTGCTCTTCTATTTCCCAGAACTCCATTCCCGGGCCACATTTTGATGCCCGGAGCCAACTGTAGGCCACTTCGTGCTCTTCGACTTCCCAGAACTCCATTCCCGGGCCACATTTTGGATGCCCGGAGCCAACTGTAGGCCACTTCGTGCTCTTCGAGTTCCCAGAACTCCATTCCCGGGCCACATTTTGAATGCCCGGAGCCAACTGTAGGCCACTTCGTGCTCTTCGAGTTCCCAGAACTCCATTCCCGGGGCACATTTTGAATGCCCGGAGCCAACCGTAGGCCACTTCGTGCTCTTCGACTTCCCAGAACTCCCATTCCTGGGCCACATTTTCAGCAGGGGCAAGAGCACGACGAGGAGGAGGACGAGCAAGACCAGGAGGACGAGGACGAGCAGGAGCAGGACGAGGAGCAGGAGGAGCAGGAGAAGAAGGACGAGCAGGAGGAGGAGGAGGAGGAGGAGGAGGAGGACGACCAGGAGGAGGAGGACGACCAGGAAGAGGAGGAGGAGGAGGAGGGGAGGGGGAGGAGTACCAGGAGGAGGAGGAGGAGGAGGAGGAGGAGGAGGAGGAGGAGGAGGAAGAGGAGGAGGAGGAGGAGGAGGACGAGGACGAGGAGGAGGAGGAGGAGATACCAGGAGGAGGGGATCGAGGACACAAGGAGGAGGGAGGAGGAGGAGGAGGAGGAGGAGGAGGAGGAGGAGGGGAGGAGGAGGGGATGATAGAGAACACCAGGAGGGAGGAGGGACGAGCAAGAGAGGAGGACGAGAACGAGGGACGACCAGGAAGAGGAGGAGGAGGGAGGAGGAGGAGGGGAGGGG
>CAUYUJ010017367.1:85000-199383 GCA_963575745.1 Prorocentrum cordatum | reverse complement strand
TTGGGCCGTCTTGGGGTGTCGTGAAGCCGAAAAGGTGGAAACGCCAAAATCTTTCCAAAACCTAACGAAAAGCAGTGAATTTTGCCTCTTCGGGTCCTCTCGGGAGTGCTCTTGGAGGCCTCTTGGGGCGTCTGGGGGCGGGCGGGGTCTCCGGGGCCGCGGGTTGAACAAGTCAGGTGCTTCGGATGCAACTCCTGGGAGGTCAAATTCTGATTTGGCCCTGGTCCGAAGTCCGGGCTAATCCCGCTTAATCCGGCTCATTCCCGCTTAATCCCGCTTAATCCCGTTTAATCCGGCTCAATCCGAGGCCCGCTCCGGCGTAACAGCCCCCAAATGGGGTTTAATCCCCTGTAGTCCTTCCGACGAAAACCTCCCAGTGGTTGCCTCCTAAAGGTCCGCGGGTGTCAGGGAAGGGGGGCTGGATAGCCCATGGGGCGGGCATTGGTAAATCTATTGGCCTGGGAGCCTCGTCGAGGACATAGGCGGTCGGAGCTGAATGCACGTAATGCTCCCCCTGGGCTATCCGCTCCTCCTGGTGGATACCGCGGACGACCTGTGTGCACCGTTCCTCGTTCGCGTGTCCCAAGGCGTCGTCGATCCTTGGCCCAGGGGCGGCGATCGGTGGTCCCAAGATGGGGTCCTGAGGGATGTGGGGCCCTGAGGACGAGGCGCCTCAAACAACGAGAATGCAGCCTTGGACTCCTTCCTACCCTGCACTGCAAGGTCCCCCGTTCCTCAGGGCCCCACCTCTGAACCACCGAGGTGGTTGCGGCGCAGAGTCCTGCGGCCCTCGGGGCCGGAGGAAGCACGGCGCGTGCAGCCGCGCTCGCGGTGGAGCGGGGCCCGGAGGGAGGGTCGAGGCGTGGTGCGGCGCATGTCGGGAGCGGAAAAGAGGGGGGTGATGACTAGGGGGGGTGGATCTCATGGCGGGGGGCCACGACATTTCCCCAGATTTCATGGCGCCTCTTCTTATTTCATTACGTCCCTGGCCCCCCCGCTGGGCCGCGCACATGCCGCCGGCCATGATTTGCAGCAAACAACGAGAATGCAGCCTTGGACTCCTTCCTACCCTGCACTGCAAGGTCCCCCGTTCCTCAGGGCCCCACCTCTGAACCACCGAGGTGGTTGCGGCGCAGAGTCCTGCGGCCCTCGGGGCCGGAGGAAGCACGGCGCGTGCAGCCGCGCTCGCGGTGGAGCGGGGCCCGGAGGGAGGGTCGAGGCGTGGTGCGGCGCATGTCGGGAGCGGAAAAGAGGGGGGTGATGACTAGGGGGGGTGGATCTCATGGCGGGGGGCCACGACATTTCCCCAGATTTCATGGCGCCTCTTCTTATTTCATTACGTCCCTGGCCCCCCCGCTGGGCCGCGCACATGCCGCCGGCCATGATTTGCAGCCCCCCTCTCTTGGACACCCCCCTCTTGGCCGCTCCCGAGCATGGGCGGCGCTCCTCGTGGGCACACGCGGAGTCTGGCAGAAGCGCGGAGCCCGATTCGAAGCGCAGGCGCAGGATCGGACAGAAGCCACTGCGAGAACGTGGAACGCCACACAGCAAAATCTCGAGCCGAACGTGCACACTCGACACATGAAACTTGGGGGGGGGGGTAGGGGGCGTCGGTCATCAGGAGGCGGCGGGGGCGGAGGAGGCCCTCCTCCGCCCCCTGCCGTCTCCTGATGGCCCCCGCCCCCGCCCACCTCCTCAGGAGGGGGGCGGGGGCGGAGGAGCCCAGGGGGGGCTGCCACGCGCCATCGTCGCGCTCCCTGGCGGTGCCCAGGGGGTGGCAGCATGTCCGGAGGCGCCACGTACCCCAACACAAGCATGTGCCTCTTGCCCCCCATGTTCAGGCACAGAGGGGTCGGCTTGGTGCATAGGCGTGGAGGGGAGGAGGAAGTGACGGAGGAGTCGGAGGAGGAGGAGGAGGAGGAGGAGGAGGAGATGGAGGTGGAGGTGGAGGTGGAGGTTGAGGTGGAGGAGGAGTTTGAGGTGGTGGTGAAGGAGGAGGAGGAGGAGGGGAGGGGGAGCGGGAGGAGGAGCAGGAGGGGGAGGATCGATCGAGCTTTGGGGCCACTTCGGTGCTACAATACATTGACTAGACCTGTGTAGTTATTGTTGACATCCAGCTTGGCCTAGCTGTGGTAACTTTATGTAGGGGGTCGCTGGCGCTACCTGGCGCTCGGGTCCTACCTGCGCCGTCTTTCCCCACGAAATGGTCTACGGGCAGGGTGGCACCCGCACTCACGGATGCCCTCTAGCTTGCTTCCCTTTACTCTTGTCCTGGCAAGCCCCCCTTCCTTCCCCCGCATCGGTCTCTGAGACTGGGTGGTTGGGGAGGGCGGTGCGTCAAACAGTAATTCGGAAAACGCGAGCCCTGGATTTGGAAGATCGGTGGTGCATTCTGCTCGGGTGGGGTCGGGAGTCTACCTTATTGCACCGAATCGTGAAATTTGGCGCGGGCTTCACAAACTCGCGGGGATCGCAATCGGGAGAGAGGGGAGATAGGTCGCATAATTACGCCGTGTTCTTGGGCTGAATCATCTCTGCTGCTGCTGCTGCCGTTGCTGATGGGCGTATTCCTAGGCGGCCGAGCTCTCTCTTCAGGGCTCCTCGTGGGGCCGCTCCCACCCTGCGTACCGCTCCCTCCTTCTTCAGTTGTTTCATTGGGACCGTGTACAGCGGGTGCTGCATGTGGCGGAACTGAGACTGTAATCTGCACGTCTCTTTGGCCTGACCGCCTTCCGTGCGACGACTGCGGAATACTGGAACTGACTCTGCTACTCCTTCTGCCGACTGGGCCATGTTAACCTCTTGCTGCAACAGTTACTTCCCTGCTCCGTCCTCCAGCGCACGCCCCAGGGAGGCGCATACCTGCGTCCATGCCTTCACGTGCGGGCTGCCGAGGGAGCCACAGTCAACCTGCTCGCCCTGCTGCACCCTCTGGTGGAACGCCCGCGCCGCCTGCTTGCAGCTGTCTTGCCCCGAGTCCCGCGAAGGCGACGCATTCTGCCCTTTTTACTTCCCATGTCTGTAGGGCCGCCGCCGCCAGTTCCACCTGCTCGATTGCGATCGTGTGTGTCAGCCTCGCCGTGGGATCGAGCATCTGGTTGTTGATCGCGCCTCCTGCTCCTCGACCGCCTTCTTTCCCTGCTGCGCCTTGTCCATGGCGGCCTCTGCTGCGATCTGCTTGCCGCGATGCCGATCCTCCTGCTGGCGCGTTCGCCTGCGCCCATCCTGAGTGCTGTTCGAAGATTGGGATCTCCAGCTCCTTTTCGGAGTCTGTGGCTGAAGTATCTGTCCAGGTAAGTGTGAGCAGAGATGACGGGACACCCGGTACTTGTCCAAGCACAATTGGTTGCAGAGCGGGCATTGTGGAGTATGGTTCGACAGTGTATTCTGATTCGTTGTTTTGGCCATTTGCAGCACCCTCATATTATTTAATCGCTTCGCTCATTCCGCCGGCTCACGATTTCGCACCTTTGGCGTTTGCCTTGGGCTTGTCATGAGCGCGGTGTCGATAGAGTCTCTGGACAAGAGTGTCAGGAGTTGTCAGGAAGCAGTGCTGAAGTGCCTTGAAGTCTAAAGGGGTTCGTGTCAGGTTGCCTGGAGCGATTTTTTGAAGTCATCTGGAGGGACTTGAGGCCACATGGGAACTACTTAATTGGTTGGGAGAGAGGGGAGGAGGAGGACGAGGAGGAGGAGGAGGAGGAGGAGAAGGAGGAGGAGGAGGAGGAGGAGGAGGAGGGGGATCAGGAGGAGGATCAAGAGGAGGAGGAGAAGGAGGAGGAGGAGGATCAGGAGGAGGAGGATCAGGAGAAGAAGTAGGAGGAGGACGAGGATGACGTGCAACAGAAGGAAAAGAAGAGGAAACACATGACGATGACGATGGCGACGACGATGGTTCCGGAGACGAGGACGATGGTGACGATGAGGAGGAGGAGGATCATGACGGGGAAAATGCAAGGATGACGACGACGATGACGATGATGTTGGCGATGCAGGTGCTGCTGGTGATGCTGCCGATGCCGATCAAGCGTTGGCGGCAGAGCGCTTTCCTGAGGAAAGCTCTGAAATCAAACGTGATTTCTTCCATGGCGTTGCCGCGCACATCCGCCAGGATCTTGCATGGCACTGCGGAGGCTTAGGGCGGCGATTGCGGAGCTTTTGGGTGTGAGGTGAAGGAGGCGAGAAAACGAAGGTACCGTTTGGGAGGCCTTCTGGGGTCGTTTGAGAAGCCGTTCGGGGGCGCTTGGGAGGCATTTTTGAAGCCTGTTGGGGTCTGCTGGGGGTATCCTGGGGCTTCCTGGGGGCCTCTTGGCTGCATCTTGGGGCCTCTTGGGGGCTTCTCGGGGCTTCCTGGGGCCCTCGTGGGGCGGAATGCTCAAGCTTTCGATTCGTTGTCCCTCTCTGGAGCTCTTTTTTAGGCTGTCGTGGAACTCTCTTGGGCCGTCTTGGGCGCCTCTTGGGCCGTCTCGGGGCTCTCTTGGGCCGTCTTGGGGCCTTCTTGGAGGCCTCTTTGGCCGTCTTGGGGCGCTCCTTGTGCCTTTTGGGCCATCTTGGAGCACCTGAAAACTGAAAAAGCGAGAAGGCCCAAATGTTTCTAAAACCTTAGTGAAGCTGAGAATGTTGGCCTCTTGGGGCCCTCGTGCGAGGCCTCCTGAAGGCCACTTGGAGCGTCTTGGCGGCCTCTTGGGCCGTCTTCGGCGTCTTGGGGCGCTCTTCGGGCGTCTCGGGGGCCTCTTGGGCAGTCTTGGTGGGCCTCTTTGGGCGCATTTGGCGCGCTCTGGGGGGCCTGAGAGGCCGTGCCCAGGAGGAAGACCATCTCTGAGTAGCAGTTGCCGGGCTGCGGTCGGGCGGCGGTGGGGGTATTTTTCGCCGAGGGACCCCCAGGGGCCGCCCCGCGCGCGCGAACCAAAAAGTATTGTTAACCAGTTGCCCGAGATCTTAGCACGCCTCTGGCCCGTTGGGCCGGCGAATGTTGTTTGCCAGGTGTTTCCATGCTGCGCCTTCGCTTGTGAATGCGCGCTGTCAGTTGGTACTCTCGTTGTTCGTCGTCAGCATTGCCGCTAGGTGATGTACATAGTGTGCTTTGATGGCGTGAGTGTTTAACGCCTTTTCTGGTTGCTGTTAGTTGTCCATACTTCTCCACCGCTCCTTCAATTTACATTGCCGCGGTCTTTGGTTTTTCAGGGCCTTGCATTCTAACAGTTCATCGTGTTGTTCAAGGATTGGATGGGGGTACTCCTGTCGTTAGCTTCGCCGCTTGTATTTCGCAGACGTCGAATCAGTTGTTCGCGTATTGTGATGTGACTTGTTTCCCAGTGGTCATTTCGCCCTCTCCGAGCACGAGACGATCGTGTCCTGATACTTGGCAAGCAGATCGGATGTCCGAGGCGAATCTCTGTGCCCACGGGTTCGAGTCGTTCCTGAGTTCGTCGGTCTGTTCGCTGACATTGTTTCTCTCGAGTTCTACTCGGCCGACCAGCGCCACGATGAGTTGACGATGATTGATGGAGGAACCTCACTATGCATGTTTGCCCGGCCAGGTCTGCGTACCTATGTCTCCTCAGCTGGAAGTCCCACCCGCCAGTATTGAACAACTCCCAAGGTGGTCATGCTGCGGATGTCGCCCTTGGTCCCATAGGTCGTAGTTATGCCTCTCATCGCCCGTCTGAGCAGTGCCCCCATCGCACTCTGTAGCTGTGAAGTTTCGTTTGAGGTCGGGATGTGACACTCGATGCGCGCCTGCTTAAGGTTGGCCACTCTGCACATGAGGCCTGCCCGTTTCTATCGATGCGGTATTCCGGATTTGGACCAGAACTTCCCGCACTCGTAATGTGTTTTTTTCTTTGCCGCAGTTATTTTTGGTAGGTCGGCTCCGTAGCTGTGGCCCCAGGCATTTCGCCGCTCGTAGTACTCTGCATCGCATTTTGCACTCTGGGATCATCCCGAAACCCCTCGTGCGCCTGCGATGGACGCCTGACATCGGAATGTGCTATCCTGCTTGTTCTGGTTCAATATCATGCCTATCGCCGCCAGTCTTCCGTTGCGGCTCTCGTCCACCTTCTAAGCCTTTCCGACCGTCGACTTTGCTTCGGACTCGTATCCTCCAGTGATGGGCTTCCCGATGTCGCCCGCGTCTGTGTCGAGGCCCAGATATATTGGTTCTCGGAACCGGTCGCTGCTGCCGTGCAATCGTTTGTCATCTGTGATATCTTCGCTTGTAGTCGTGTATCCATCTTTGTGTACATGGGGTGATGCTCGTCACGAAGCTGCGCACCATGTACGGGCGTGCTATCAGACCACCGCAGTTGCTCTTGATGCGTACTCATTTCCGGTCGCCTCTGCATGCGATCTCGAATGTCGTTCTGCGGTATCCCTGTTCTCCAAGCGTCGCTGGTCTTTGGCATGATCTGGTCGTTGGCCGTGGCATCGCTTTCCACGAGCAGCTGGCGAACGCGTTGGACATGTTCCAGCCGACGCCAAGCATCTTCCCGTTGTCCGTACTCGATGCTACACGACTGCCGTAGTCACGGTTGTCCTTTTCTTTCGTCGTTTTCGAGTAGGTCCGAAGCCCTGGTCGCTGTGTATTCTGTTGTTGTTTCTCCTGACGCCTGCTGTGTAGTATGCTTTGCCGGCCGGGTCCATGAGGTGATCGTGTCGTTTCCTTGCTGGCCCTTTCTTATTGTTTGTCTAGCCACCCTTGCCGAATGTTCATGTCATCTGATTGGTGTCACGTTGCCTAGCCGTGTTGTTTCCAGTGTTGTTCGGAACAGTTGTTGGACTCTATATGGTTGTGCTGCTTCTTGTGCTGCTCCCAGTCCCTGCCGTTGCTGCCTGGACTCAGCCGCTGGGCGAAGTATTAGTCGCCATAGTTCCGATGGGGCTGCTGTTGGTTGTGCTGCTCCTCGCAGTGCGGTTGTCTTCAAGCTCCTGATGATGTACTCCTCGCACTTGTTCGCTAGCTCCTCGAGGTCGTTCTCGTAGTCCTTCTCCGTCGTCTGTGTAGGGATCTGCTTTATGGTGTCGGGTGCTTGTTCCGTCATTTCCATGCCGCCATGTTCTCCTGGTAATTTCCAGAGCTGTATGCCTTTCTGTTTGGTAGGTTTCGCTGTAACTGCTGTCCAGTATTTGTTCCTCGGTCCATATCTGCATTCTGCAAGAAGTCTTGATTCGCGGTTGGTCTCTCTGCTCCCATGCTTCGTACATCTCCACCACCCTGGCGTCGCTCCTCTTTTGGTACTGCCCCGTCCCCATGCCTGAGCATTGTGGGAGCGTTCTTGAACTCGTACTCTAGCTGTTATAGTTCCTCCTGAGAGTCCTGAGCGTAAAGGGTTGTCCTCTTGGTCGTGGTTGTCCTGAGTTCCGCTGGGTCTAGGTAGGCCGCTGTTCTCTGGAGTCTCTCGTTGATCGTTCCTCGCCGAGATTCTCCTTCCAAGCCTGTGTTCCAGCATTCCCTGGCCTGGGGTGGTTCCTGGACAGAGGGTGTGTGTGACGACAAGGTCGGGATTGATATGCCATGGTCCTGCATCTTTTGATGTGAAACGTATTCCGCGTTCGATATGTATCTTGGACGGTGGTGCTCTCGATCGTGATGAGTACCTGGTGTCGCAGCTGTTCTCGTCCGTCTCGTCCTTGTCTGAGTAGTTCCATTATCTGTTTCTTCTGCTCTTCATACAGTGCCGTTTTTAATACATGCTCCGCGTGCGGATCATGTATATAACATGCAGGGATTGAGTAGTAACAACAACGACGAGTTCATGCATACATTGATTCATCAATTAAGCATATATTAAAAACGTTTATATATGTGTATATATATATATATTAAACGTTTATATTTATATATAAAAAACCAGTGTATTAGAAACACTGCCCTGTACTCTGTCGATGGTGTCGATTTCGCGTCGTAGTACATCTGGGCTATCTGGATGGTCGTGTGATCGATGTCTTGGAAGAACTTGTCTAAGCTCTCCCCTCTCCGTGGCGTCGTATTCCTCCATTGCCGTCTCGAGGTACTGCAGAAACTCGTTCCTCATTGCCTCTCACTGCTCGTGCGAAGCCATCCCTGTCCCGTTTGGTTGCTCGTTTTCGTCGCCGGGTCCGTTGTTTGATGGGTGGTCGAAGCGTCGCATGCACAGGTGCGTGGTCCCTGTGTTCCTGCACGGCACAAGTTGCAGTTCGGCTACCATTCGTAGTAGAGGTCCCTGTGACGTCAACGTCCGTGACGCCAGTATATAGTCTATGCAGCTTGCGCTGTTCTCCCCGAACTAAGTTGGTCTCCAGCTGCCTACAGTATTGATCACCGTCAGGTCATGCTTGTCCTCCCACTGTCTTCCTCTGTGTCCTGCTCCGCCTGGTAGTTGTCCTCGTGCTCGTCCTGGTCCCAGGCTTTGTGATTCTGGAGCTTCTCCCTTTGTGTTGATGCCGACTCCGTCGTTCACCTCGCCTGATAATATTTGTACGCTGTGTCTCGTTCTGGTTTTGGCCACTTTTCCATCCATTTGAATAATCGCCCGATCGTTGCCGGGTATACTTTGCCATCTTCTCGCATCTTGGGCTACTGTGGAAAATCCAATATCACGAGCATTATCACTACATAATGTAGTATTTGTGCTACACGTAGTTTGCTGTGAAGTCCTATCATGATACCGTGATTTTGATTGTCAGTTCGCATGTTCTCCATCCTGCGTCCACGTATTTCGTACCTCCTTGTCTCCCCTATGTGGGATGTTCTGCTCTTCGCCATCGCGCTGAGCCATTCAGCCTGACGAACATGGGGTTGAAGAGTAGCACGGCGAGAGGGGCGGTCCAAGCCGTTGCTGCTGTGCGGGCCTTCCGACCTACCTTTCTCTCAACGTTCTACGGAATCGCATTCCGTCCTTGTGAGGTGCCCAGATGACAGCTGGGAGGAGGAGGAGGAGGAGGAGGAGGAGGAGGATGAGGAGGAGGAGGAGGAGCAGGAGGCGAAGGACGCGGAGGATGCGGGCCAGTGGTGCGGTACACGGAAGGAACGGCCCGTTGCCGAAGGGCGAGGAGGCTGAGGCGATGGTGATCCGGATTGGGCGGGTGTGGTTCTCGGGTGGCATCCGCTGGCGCCTCGCGCATGTGGCTGCTGTCTTGGTTCCAGATAGTCGGTGGCGCGCCCAGGGGAAGGAGTGAGAAGGAGAAGGCCTGCTCAGAAGGTTCGGAAGTCCCCAGGCCTTTGGATAAGTTTTTCAAGCCTTCCTCGAAGACACAGAGCAATTCTCAAGAGACCCGATGCCTTCTCAGAAGCCCCGCCGCTCTCTGAGAAGGCCTTCTCCCTCTCACTTCCCCCCTCGCTCGCCGCCAAGATAAGAGGAGCACCACGAGGATGAGCACCAATGTGTTTGGGCGTTCTTTGCCCCCCCCCCTCCCCCCCCCCTCCCGCGGCTTCTGGAGGGCATCTCCGAGGCCTCTGGAGGCCCCTGCAGGGACCTCCGGGGGGACTCCGCGGCAACCTCCGGACGCCTGTAGTCGGGACGCTGAGCCAGGGACCGCCGTGGGCTGAGGAGGGGCGCTGGTTTTCGGCCGTTCCTCATGTTCGGGGGCCCCAAACGGGGTGGTGACCACACCGTGTGGCGAGTCGGTGGGGATTCGGGGTCACCGCACGGTTTTGGGGCTCGAGTCCCTCTCCGAGGATGTCTCGGGCGACTGGGGCCTCCGAGGTCTCAAAACCGAGCGTTGACGGACCGTGCGGTGAGGTCTTGGGGGTATTCGAGGTCACCGCACGGTCTGTCACCGCACCGTTTCGGGACTCCAGACATGTCTGGGTCGGGCAACTTGTTGTGAAGGCCTCACGGCCGGTGCCGCCGGCCCAGGACGACGACGATGACGACGACCACGACGATGACCACACGACGGCAACGACAACGACAGCGACGAGCTGACGAGTGGCGCCGGTTTTCGGCCGTTCCTCGGGTCTGTGTCGGGTAACCTATTCGTGGCCACGGTTTACCGTGGCCAGGGGAAGCTTCTTCGTTCTTGGTTCGGCTTCTCCCATGTGGCAGTACGATGACTGTAGACCTCTTGCGACCCGGGCGGCGTCTCCGGGCCCCATGCGGCCGTCGAGAGCTGCAGAGCTTCACGTGACAAAGATCCCGTGCCATCGGAGTCAGGGTCTGGGGGGCAGCATGAGGAGGAGGAGGAGGAGGAGGAGAAGGAGAAGGAGAAGGAGGAGGGTGAGTAGGTGCAGTTGGTGTTATTGCTGGAGGGAGGAGGAGAAACGAAAACGGAAGAGTTGGCGGAGGCCTGGGCCCCTGAAGACTACGTAGCAATCCCCCAGAATCCGCTCGAATTCAGACCCCCGAGGTCCCATGCAACTACTAATGCCTCCGGCTCCCTCTACCCTTCGTCCGGTTGGAGGATGAGGAGGACCTTTTATAGACCTTTTAGAGACATTTTAGACTTCAAATGCTCTCTGAGACCACCCTGCAAATTTGTTACACCCATTGGAAGCCCTCAGTCCCGCCTGCGCGCGACTGTATCCATCTCCCTCCTCCAGGTCCTCCTTCCTCGTTGACCTGATCACTTCTCAGTTGGGCCCGACCTCCTCCTTCTTCCATGCTGCCCTCCTCGCTTTCTGGATGAGGAGGAAGAAGAGACGGAGGAGGAGGAGGAGGAGGAGGAGGAGGACGAGGAGGAGACGGAGGAGGAAGAGGAGGAGGAGGAGGAGGAGGAGGAGGAGGAGCTTGGAGTGCTCAGGCACAACGACGAGGAGCGGAACGGTGACGAGGACGCCGCTGACGAGCACGACGACGGCCCCTGGTGGCGGCGGCGAGCGCGCGCGCGCGGGCTGGGCCAGGACGCGGCGTGCCTGGGAGCAGGCGGTGCGCCGGACTGGGGCCCGAGGCCCGTGTCTGCCGCGCCTCGGTCGCCGCGCTCCGTCGTCGTCGTCGCCGTCGCCGTCGTCGAGCCGCCCTGCTTGGTCCCTAAGGGCTTGTCGACTTTTCGCCAATCGACTTGTGAGAATCGAGCCAGATAAACCCAGGTAAACGCAGATAAATCGAGGTAAATCCAGGTAAATCTAGATAAATCTGGGTAAATCCAGCTAAATCCAGAGATCTCCAGGGAAAGTTCGAGCACTTCGCGGCCGCTCCAGCGCGAGTCGAAGGACGGCAGAAGTCGTTAAGCCTTTAACGACTTGGGGAGGCTTGGCTCAAGGAAGGAACAACCACCCAGACCGGACAATTGGCCTTGACTAAACGGCCCTGGGCGTTTACTGAACAGCCCTGCCCTGTTTGATTCCTTCTTTGGGTGCGTTTGCTCAACGGCTTCGCGTGTGGGGGTGGTCATTATCGGAGCGGATGTTCTTCCCTCTACTGGGGGAGCTTTGAGATTTCAGTTGGCCAGGCTGTCTTTCTCGACTTCGGCCGCAGGGTCAGAGGAGGAGAAGGTACCCATACCTCTACATTCGCCCGTTTTTTCATTTTTTTGCCTCCTGGGCCTCCCTTGTCGCCACCGCTGGATTCGCCTCGAAATCCTGGTCAGAACGCACCCCGAGAGAGGTCTGGGGAGTAGCGGTATCGGTACCTTTCGGTCTCCCCACAGGGGGGGGGACTTCTTCGGACCACCGAACAAGCAGTAGTGGAGTTTCCTGACCTGCCCATGGGCCCGCCACAGGGTGTTCTGATGGCGTTGTGCGGCTTGCTCAAGCCTTCAAGCCTTTGGCTTGAACGCTTCTGACTGCGACAGGTTTGTTTGTATGGAGTCGTTTTGCACACGCTTTCGGCAGTATTCGAATGCGCTTTGTTGTTCACAGACATGTTGCGGTAGTCCTACGGGAATGCTGGTCGGTCGGTCTTGGGCGAAGAGTTTGCCCCAGGGAGGGTTTCGATGCTGCAGGGGCAGACCAGCTACAGCGAGGGCAGTTGTGGTCCTCACCGCCGCCTCTGGGCGACCCATCGGATTCGACACTCCTCTCCAGAGAGGTTGTCTATACGGCAAGGTCCCCAAGGGGATAGTTAGCACAGCTCCCCTTGTAGTGGCTGCTCGGAGGGGCCCGCGGATAGGAACAGTCGAACAGGGGTCGACCTAAACAGTGTTTTTGGCGATTTCGTGGGCCGTCTTCGTTTTGATTTGGTTTTTTGCAGCACGGGCGGACCGAAGGCACAGCGAGGGAAACGGACCACAACACGAAAACGAGGTCGATTTGCTTGGGCCGATGTCGCCCAGTCGATCCCCAAGCCACCTCATGCGAAGATTCGCTGCTGCACAGGGATGAACCTCCTGGAGCTTCCGAAAGTACTCCTCAGGGCATTTTCTTGAGGTGCGTGGTGTTCATGTGTGTGTATGTGTGTGTGTTCTGTGCGTGCGTGCGTGCGTGCTTCTGTGTGTATGTGTGTGTTTCGGGAGGTTGCGTAGAGAACCTCTCTACCTATTCGACAGTCGAATGGCGACAATGACATGATCCCCAAGGGTACCCGATGTATAGAATGGCATAGCATGGTGTAGAAGAGCTCGGCAGAGCGTAGCATGACGTAGCATGGTGTGGTATTGCGTAGTCAAGGGGTGCATTGCATAGCATCGTAGCGGAAGACTTGACTTGGCGTCGCATAGCGGTGCACAGCATAGCATTGCGTGGCATGACATCTTTGGTACTGCAGCGGGAGGCACATGTTGATGGACTGAAACGCGGAAATGAGGCCAGCGCTGTAGCTGGAGCACCAATCGGAAGGACAGCAAACGTCCAAAGGGTAGCAGCGATGCAGCGGGAACACGATGTTGCAGGACCGGAAGCGCGGACATGAGGCCAGCTCGGCAGCGGGAGCATCGTTTTGAAGGACCTAGCACGATCGGATTGGAAGAGCACGCAAGACAAACAGATGTGAAGAATTCTGTGTGAGAGGGCAGGGGAACCTTCGGAGAGAGTCTGGGGAGAGCGGAGAGTAGTATTCATAATGTGTAATTGTGGAGAGGGGTGGGAGTCAACGGAGAGTATGCGCTTTATCGCTGCGGGTGCTTTCGCCGAGACTGCCAGAGCGTAGTCGCTTACTTGTATCTTTTTGGGGGAAGTCGGGAGCGTGGTGACACGGCCTGAGTTCCGCAGCACAAGAGGTTCCTGGGCTGACGATGCCTCCTCCTGGGCTGTCGGGCTTCTTCCTCCTCATCATCCGCGCCGCCCTTCGCTCTCCTCTCCCTTCTCGTTCATCCCGCCCCTCTTCTCCCTTCTCCCCCCGTCTTTGCCCTAGCGGCCGAGGTGCACCAGGGATTTGACGGCGGTGAGGGAGAGACTGTGAAGAGTTGTCGTTTCCTTTTGTTTGGCGTTCGCGTGAGCGTGCTGACGAGGCCTGGCAACGGAGAGTAAGGTACCATTACTGTCACCCTTACCTCGTTTTCGCCTTTTTGGGCCCCTTCGGAGGCCCTCGTCGCCATGGCCTATGGCTAGATTCGCCTCGGAATTCTGGTCAGAACGTACCCCTAGAGATGTCCAAGGAGTAGCGGTATCAGTACCTTTTGGTCTTCCAAGGGGGAAGGGGGGGAGAAGGGGAGAAGGGGGGAGGGTGGGGGATTCATGTTGGCCTCCAGTTGGCGAGGGGAGCTGAATTTCAAATCCAGAAGATACGATGCGACAAGCAGCCCTCTGTTGGACTCCCAGATCCCAGTATCTTTGAAGCGCCTCCCTTCTGTGACGATCAACGGGGTGCCCTTCTGTTTTTTCGCGGGCGGACCCGAAAACCAATACACCCGAACCGCCTTCCTACCCCATGCTCGTAGAAACAGTACCTAGTCCTTCCAAAACATTTCCCCCTTCTTCAAGCAGGACCTACAAGACGATACTAAAGCGGGGGCGATCCGTAAAATTGTCCATGAATGAGAGGTCATGGGACGTGCGCAGTTGTTTCTTTGAGTTGTGCGCGAGTGTTCTGTGGTGTCGGCAGCATTTGTTGTTCAAGTGTTGCCATACGCGTACATACAGCATCCATACAGTAGCGATCGTGACAGTGGCTGCACGCATACCCTTCAGACACGTACTAGAAAGTGCCGCGTCCAATGGCAGCAGAGGATGAACTGTTGAACGTTGGTGACGTGATGCGCCAAGCGAAGCAGGCAACAGTAAGAGGAGAGCATAGCTCTGCCAAGGCATACAGCGAACGTCTCGTAGAATTGGCGCGTCAGGCAGGAGACCGGCGATCGGAGGTGGCAGGCCTATTCTACAACTATTGTGCCCTCTGCAATTTAGGCGAACGGCGACATGCTTTGGCCCCGCTGGAGGAAGCCAGTCGCCTGGCAGACGATTGTGGTTTCCAAGACTGGCGTGGCATTTTGCTTGCGAATCTCTCTTCGCATCATCCTCTACGGGACAGTTTACAGCAGCTGCAATTGTTGTCTGAGGCCGTTCAGATTGCCGCAGAGGTGGAAGACACGGACTTGTGGATCCACTGTCTTGGACGCCTTGGTGCGGTGTGCATTCATTTGATTGTTTCGAGGTCTTTGCGATCGCCACTCTCATGCATGATACTTGGCGATCCTGGCATGACGCAAATTTTGGAATGCAAGGTGTTGGCATTAGCTTCGTCATTCTACGCAGACGCAATCTCGCAAGCTGAACGACACCTTAATGTTACAGCAGAGCAGGAACATGATCAAGATACCAAGGATGAGGCAACTCGCTTGCTGGTCACAGCGTTGATGAATATGGGCGGCATGCGTTGTGGTTTGGTCCTGCCCAGCAGGCATCCAGTGTCTCACTTCTGCGGACGGGACTTCGTAGACTTGGAGTGCGGGATTCCATTATTGGAACGTGCGTGTGATCTCCTAGGAGACAGACCACCCCTGCGTATTCGAGTTGGCAAGACTGCGTTTTGGCGGTTGGGCGATGCCAGATCTTCTCTTGGTCAATGGGAATCCGCCGCGGAGGCGTACAGCCGTGGTGACGCTGCGTTTGATGAGATGTGGGCCACCCTGTCTGACGATGCTCAGAGGCGCTCGTCTCGAGACCGTACCGCTCCTGTTGACCACCGCGGGCAGGCAAGACAGATTGTTCTTCTGAAGTCTGGCCGCGACCAAGATGCGCTCCGAGTGGCTGAGTCTTGCCGGGCACGCGCTTTTGCCGTTCTTTTGGCTCACCGTCCGACGACTGTTTATGACGGGCCCCATCTTCTGTCCTGGAGTGAAATGGGTGATGTTGCAACTCAGCAGCGCACTGCCATTGTTTATTTTTCCGCTCTGGACGCGGGCTGCTACGCTGTATGGGTCATTAGCAGCACCGGGCGCCTCTTGGGGACAGTGGAGGTCTCGTTACATTCTTTATCTATGGGCCAGTGTGCAGACGTGGGGCAGATGGTCATGCTGGCGCGAGCCCAGTTGGGCGCGCGCTGCCGAGATGAAGGGTCATGCAGCGAGGCGCCAGGGGGACACCGAGGCTTTGGGGAGTCCGCTTGCAAGCGACAGGATCAACTTATACAGGCGAACAGTGTGCTTGAGCAGCTCTACGCTTTGCTAATAGATCCAATCGAAGACGCCTTCGGTGAATCACCGCCGCCCCCTGCCTGTTGGACTCGCCCGTGTGGCCGAGCGTTGTGGCACGAGCTCAGCCAAGGTATCGGGCCATGTGTTCCCCCAGCCGTCGTGGAAACCCTTCGGGGAACACTTGGGGGAGGATGGCGGGGAAGATCAGGAGGAGGAGGAAAAAGGAGGGGGCATGATGGGAGCCTCTGGGGGCACTCTTGGGGCCTCCTGGGAGCTTCCTGGGTGCCTCTTGGACGCATCTTGAGGGCCTCCTTGGGTCTCTTGGGGGCCCTGGGGGGCTTCTCGGGGGCCTCTTTGATCGTCTTAGCGCATTCCTGGCACGTCCGAGGCCGTGGGAAGCCGTATTGGGGGCCTCTCTGGGCCGATTTGGGAGCCTTCTTGGGGTGCTCCAGGGCCGTCTTGGAAGCCATCTTAAGCGTCTTGGAGGCCTCTTGGGCCCTGTTGGGGCCCTTTGGGTGGGGCCACCTTGGAGGCATTGTGCCGCTCTTCGGGAGATCGTTTGAGCTTCTTGGGTCTTCTTGGGCTGTCGGAAGACCAGAACGAAGCAAATGCAAACACCGTTTAAACCCCGATGAGAACTCAATGAGTTTGGCCTCTTCGAGCCCTCCTTGGGGCCTCTTGGGCCGTCCTTGGGGGCCTCTTGGGCCGTCCTTGAGGCCTCTTGGAGGCCTCTGGAGCCGTCTTGGGCCATCTTGAAGCCATCTTGGGCCGTCTTTGTGAGATCCTGGCCCGTCTGACGTCGGAAGCCGTTTTGGGTGCCTCTCTGGGCCACCTCGGGGCCCTCTTGGGGTGCTCCAGGGCCGTCTTGGAAACCATCTTAAGCGTCTTGGATGCCTCTTGGGCCGTCTTTGGGCTCCTTGGGGCCCTCTTGGGGTGCTTCTGCGTCGTGGAGGCCTCTTGGGCCGTTTTTGGGGCCGTCTTGGAGCCGTCATGGGGGCGTCTTGGGCCGTGACGAGGTCATCTTGGAGGCTTTGGGGCCATTTTGGGGTGATATTTGGGGGCCTCTTGGGCCGTCTTGGGCTGTCGGATGGCCGAACAAACAAGCAATCGCCCCAAACTTTATCAAACAACCGAATGGCAACCAATTCTAAAGGAAGTTAGGCCAAGGCGAGAGATAGCGAGCGTTTGTCCGCGGCCGTTTGGGCTCAAGTGGCCGGCCGCCAACATATGACTGCGCCTCATCGCGGGGCACACGATGTCCCATCGAGGCCGAAAACATTTTCGCTTCACATGGCCCGTCGCTCCCGCGACTCTCTCCTGCTCTTGGGACTATCGCTACTACGGTATAACAGAGCTGGATATGGGTTCGCCTTAGGCGAAGCATTTGGTTGGGCTTGCCAACACTTTTTAAACTTGGTAGCGGAGCTGTCCTGTGGAGGGCAGCTCTACTCCTCACCATCCACGGCACTATCAGGTGGACTACTGACACGGTGAAACATCAGAGTGCAGTGGCTCGGTGCGGAGGAATGTATATACATACGCACAATCGCAAGGACACTTGCAGCGCTGCTTCTGCTCACGCGGGGGTTTCCTACTTGAGTCCTACCTCCCTGCGCTACTACACTCTTGAAGCCCACCCACCTGCGCCAATAGGTAAATTTTCCTAAGGTGCGGTGCGTGGCAACATGCGATACGGCATTGTGCCGCCTCCACCCCCACGCAAGCTGACGGCAACGTCACCACATAAAGAACAACCACAAACAACCGAGTACGACCTACGAGGCCATTGGGTTGGTGTTGCCAGATTTGGCCTTCTATGGGTCGCTACCGGATGCGCGGTTGGACAAATGCAGCGTGGTGGAGACGACGCACGTACTACCAGCCCCCACTGGGACCCTGTCGGTAACGCACCCTTTCGCGAATTCGCTCGCGAGGTACACGCCTGGATCAACGTGACCAAAGGCATTATGACCCCCTCCCAACAGGCTGCGGCTCTACAGCGTGGTTTGGGGGGCTCGCAAGGACCATAGCCATGAAAGCCCCCCCCGCAGCAATCAACTCCGAGGGCGCGCCGCTGGATGACCCCCAGAGGGGGGGGGGTTGGGCCCCCCCCCCTTTCCTCGATCCGTCGTCGGGGAACCCCCGCCCCCCCCCTTCCCCGATCCGGGACCCCCCCCCCCTTTCCTGGTCCGTCGTCGGGAAACCCTTTCCCTTTTTCCCTTTCAAAGTGGGGGGGTCCGAACCCCCCCCCTCCCCCCCTTCCCGCCCCCCTCCCTTTTCGCCACGCCGCCCCCTGACTCCGGAACCCGATCCCCGCCAACCACTAGCCCCAGCCCCAAAGAGTACTCACTACTCATTACTCATTACCCACCACTGACTACTCGCTATTCGCAATTCACTTCTCACTACCCCCTACTCACTATTCACGACTCACTACTCAATCTCCGCTACTCACTACCCACCACCCACTACTCGCTACTCGCTACTCGCTACTCACTACTCCTTCCTCCCTACTCACTGCTCACCCCTCACTACCCACTAGTCAATGCTCACCACTCACTAAGCACTACTCACTACTCACTAATCACTATTCATTACCCACTATCCACTACTCAATACTCACTACTCACTACTCATTGCCCACAAATCACTACTCACTACCCACTACTCGCTACTCGCTACTCCCTGCTCCTTACACAATAGTGACTACACAGTACTCAGTACTCACTAGTCGTCACTAGTCGCTACTCCCAAAATCGCTACTCAATACTCACTACTCATTCCCCGCTACTCATTACTCACTACTCATTACTCCCTTTCATTAGTCACTACATGGTCTCTAGTCACTAGTCACTAGTCACTAGTCACCACTCACTACCCACTACTCACTACTCACTAATCGCTATTCACTACCCACTATTCGCTACCCACTTCTTACTACGAGCTGCTCACTACTCCCTACTTCCTACTCACTACTCCCTGCTCGCTACTCTTTACTCGTTACTAACTAATCACTATCCACTACTCACTACTGACTACTCTCTACGCACTACTCACTACTCACTACACCCTACTCGCTACTCACTACTCACTACCCACTACCACTACCCACTACTCTATATTCATCACAACTCACTACTCACTACGCACTACGTACTACTCAGTACCCACGACCCACTACTCACTATTCACTACACACTACTCGCTGCGTTCTACTCACTACGCACTACGCACTACCCACTACTCACTACTCACTAATCACTACTCGCCACCCACTACTCACTACCCAGTATTCACTACCCACTACTCCTTACTCCCTACGCAGTACTCACTACTCGCTACTCACTACTCACTACTCACAACTCGCCAGTCACTACTCACTTATCAGTACAGATTACTCACTATTCACTACTCACTACTCCCACTCCCTGCTCCCTACTCGCCACTCACTACCCGCAACTCACTAGTCAGTACTCACTACTCACTACGCACTAACTCACTACTCACTACTCACCACTCCCTACTCCCAACTCCGCACCCCCTACACACCTTCTCCGGCGCAGACAGGAGAAGCGAGAAAGGCCCCACCATCTCGGCACATTTTTCGGCGCAAAGAGGGGAGGGAAGGGGGGGGGGGGGGGCGACCCCCCCCCCCCCCCCCCCCCGCCTTTTTCCAGCGCCAAGGGGGGGGGGGGGGGCGTGGGGTTCCTCCCCCTCCCCCCTGCAAAGGAATCGGGGGAGGGGGGGGGGGTCGAAAGTTCCCCCCCCCCTGGAAGGGAGGGGGGGGGGGGTCTGCAACCCCCGCCCCCCTGGTGTAATCGGGGTGGTGCACTGGCGCACTTTCAGTAACTCCTGTGTTACTATTGGTGGTCGCCACGCCGATGGCGCCACCTATATCGCGTTCCTCCACAGCACTAAGTTAGAAAACCAAAAAGAGAAACGCCAATTCAATTCGGGAGCAGCTCTCATTGATTTCCGCGTCCAAACGGGAGAACGGATCGACCGGGCGTTGGCCCGCTTCGAGATAAAACGCTTCGAAGCCGACGCCGCGGGTTTCTACGTCCCAAATTTCCAGACCCTAGCAGTTATATTGTTCAGAACTTTAGGTGTTGGTACATCTCGCGCGCAGAAAATGAGACAAGCATTGAACCACCAAATGCCAGGGAAGCAGCGACAGTTTGACGCCTTACTAGAGCGCAGGAGGTCCCATGCACATTTTGCTCAGAGAACCCCTGGCAACATTGGTGGTGCACATAGCCGCGGTCACCGCGCTGATGCCTCCCACCGCGACACTCGCGCAGGGCAACCTGCCAGCGACGTCTGGAGCGACGATCCACAACCAACCGAGGCCACCATTTTATGGAGCCAACAGTGTGGCAAGCCCACGGGGTCGCAAGACTCCTGTGCTCGTTTCCCGGGGCCGTCGGCAACGACGGCCCCTAGCCAAGCCGCTGCCATTGTAGGCTCGGCGGGGAAGCCCGCTGAGTCCGAATTTGACTCCGGCACCGGCGCTGACACCTCATCAGATGAGGGAAATGGTAGCCTGGATTGCTTTGACATGCCTGTGTATCTCACTGGAGAGCAGCGCAGTGGCTATTCCGAGGTTACCAAGGGGCAGGGGGCGCCGGGGCAACCCGAAAGGTTCCAGCCGGAATACCATGGAATGTGATGTCTGCCGCCGCGCCCAACATTTTCGTCACGAGTGCTCCCAAGGCGATGGGGGAGGCAGGGGTCCTTCGATACATTTGGCTCAAATTCGATTATGACATTCAGTGTGTCGATTCGGAGACCCTTCTCGCCAAATCCGAACACAACCCCGCCCGCGGCCGCTGTCCATTTCATGTCTGCGAGGTATCTACGCACCAGCGTGTCCCTCGAGAAGTGCGCCGACGAACTCTTCGAGGAGATCCTCGCTGGCCACGATGATATTGACCTTACAGACTGGCCGGGCGCCCTTATCGCGGGGCAACCTGCGCGCGTGGAGTTCATCGAGGACCGCGACTTCCCTGCCAACTCGGATCGCGGGATGGCGGGGGGCCTGGAGACTCCGACGCTACCGTCCCAGCTACGGATGAGGAGCTCCACTTGGCGCTCCAACCGCAGGCGATTGGGGGGCCCGCGCGCAGGGAAACCTGCGACGACGATCCTTCGAGGGCAACCCGCGTGGCACAGGCGACCGTTCCGAGCGCCTTCAATGCGAGTGCGGACACAATGATGGCCCCCACTGTCGCGCGATAGGTCTTCGGGCCGCCTGGTTTGGAGACGAGTGCGTCGAACTGACGATGGCGAGGAAGAATGGCGAGCCGAGAGCCATCCGCCATGCCATCGTGGGCGGAGTCGTCCGCGCAGGCACTCGCGCGCCCGAACTCGATGATCGTCACCGGCTTGAGCGGTGCAACCGAGGATGCCATGAGGCTACGCGCGAAGCACAAGCGGCCTTTCTTGCGGGGCAACCCGCTTCTTCTTCTCTCGAAGGTGCTGACATTTCCGAGGCCGATAAAATGGATGATGCTCCTGTCTTCGGACCAGCGGTTGATCCCGTTGAACCTGCGTCTGGATCGGAGTATCCATATGAGTCCCACAATGGCGATGCCGCTGATCCCTTGTTGGACATCTGATCCAGTAACGGATGGCATGGACTTGGCACCAGGTACGATAACGGCGTATTTTTGCAGAGATTGGATGGGCAATTTTCAAGGTGCGAGGCAAGCAACTCGGTGGAATGCACAAACAAAGCAAGGCTAGTTTTCAAAGCATGGCATTTTACAGACCTACGCAGAAGCCTTCGCCAGACAGATCCTCTTCCAAGGACGCAGGGAAACCTGCTGAGTCTGCCAGTGCGGAGAAACCCGCTAAGAAAGCAGACGAGCCCCTGGACCCCCCGAAGCGCTCTGA
This sequence comes from Prorocentrum cordatum, assembly GCA_963575745.1. Classification (NCBI taxonomy): domain Eukaryota; class Dinophyceae; order Prorocentrales; family Prorocentraceae; genus Prorocentrum; species Prorocentrum cordatum. The sequence continues at coordinate 178,065 of CAUYUJ010017367.1, read as the reverse complement.
GCAGAAATGATCTGATAAGGGAATTGATTTATCTCCATCTTCATCTTCAAGTAATCCCAGGTCACCTCAGAGGTCACCCAGTCGAAGAAGAAAACCGGCTCGGTGGATGTCGACCCTGGAGGCAAGAAAGTACAAATATCAACGGGGAAACATGCCCGTATATCATACTCCAGGGGGCCAGCCGCGACGGCCGCGGCGTCGGCGTTCCAGGGCGGCAGCGCACCGCGGGCTAAGGATTCTGTTGCACTACGCGGTTCCACGCCTGGCAGGACTCACCGGGGAGCTGGCTGGGCGCCATCGTTGGGCGGGGCATCCAGAACCCGCGCCTCGCAGCTTGACGCGGAAGAGACGGCGCTCCAGACCGCGTCCATGGCGCCAGGAGCAGCTCCGTAGATTGGCGAATTCCAGCGCGATGATATCCGCGAAAAGTATAGAAACCCATCTGGAAGTGCAAAGTCATCCGTAGCGCCCGCTGCTGCTTCGGCTTCCGCGGGGACACCCGCTGCGCTGGCATCTGCGTCTGCGTGGCAGCCTGCTACTATCCCCGAGCTAATCGAGGGAAGCAGGCGCAACTGGGAAACGCTTGGCACTCTCCAACAGACGCTGGCTAACCCAGCATACAGGCCAAATGCTGACGACGGCTCGAGCCGATGCAGAGTAGCACATTGCCCACTTGTATGCAACGCAACTAGCGCGACAGGGGAACCATTTCTTGAACGTCAGCGCGTCCGCAGTCCTTTGCTACAGCGTTGAGGCTGCATGCGTGTCGAGGGCGCTCTACCGTGCAAGCGTGGATGCGTCGCTGCCGAAAGAGAAAGACCAGCGCAAATGCCCGGAGTGGCTCACCGCAGCCAGACGGCGCAAGCTATGTTACAGAGATGTTGTCTCGCCTCGCATTGCGGAATTCGTGACCTCTTTGGACGTGGTCGACGGCTGGGCGCGCACGAGTGACTTGCTGGAAATTGGCCACCAAAGGACTGCGAGTACTGTCGTGATCATCGCCTGGAAGTCGCCAAGAAATTTCTCCGTGGTAGGAATTGGGCATGCCCAGCACTAGCTGCGCTGAGGATGTGTGTCATGGTCGATGCAAGCTCTGGCACGCCAATGAGTCGACCTCAGATGAAGAAGCTCACGTTCCGCGGGGAAGCCCGCCCGACCTACTATCTGCGACCCAGCAATGGACGCAGCAGTCCAGGCATTCGATGTCCAGAATCATTGCGCTCTCGAGTGGCAGATCTGAACGAGGCGGGAGCCCCCCGTTGTTTCATTCATGGGGCCACATGGGCGAACATCCCGAGTACATTGAATGTCGGCCTGTCCTGCCGAAGCCGCGCCAACCCTGAGAAAAACCCGGGCAGGCAGATGATTCATGGATGCCCATATATTGGCGTGGTGATGGGTGGGTCCAGTAGGGCCGACGGATGGACTCTGCAGTTCCGATCTTAGTAAGCCTCGAGAACTCGATGAGTGATGACATCCCACTATGGTGGCGCGCCTGCGATATCATCATTACGTCGGGGGATAAAGGCCGCATCCTGGTGAGTTTCTATGTCCAATTTATTGGCATCAAGCACAGCGGGGGCAAATCCATGCGCGACCGAGTTGGAGAGGTATGGGTCAACGATCTGCACGCTGCCACTCAGCGGGGTGACCGGCCAACGTATAAGTTAATGCCGCAAGAATTGCACGATCGATCATGCGATTCTACCACGTTGAAGGGAGGGATCGCAACAGACACTCTTTTCAACCAGCGTGTGCCCACGCTGACCTCAGCTGCAGTAGAGGTACAGGATGCTTCGAAAATCATGCTACAAGAGGTGAATCCAGCGGGGCAGACGGCTCTGATCGATCCTGGATCCAGGCCCATGGTGCTGATGTGTCTGGAATTGCATCCAGCGGTGTAGCGCCAAACGATGGGCTTTTTGCTAACGACCCGGGGCGCAATCAGGCGCAACAGCTGCCTGTTCCCGCGGGGCAACCCGCTGCATTTGCGCCCATGAGCAGGCCCACAACTCTCTTCGGTGCACCCCCGAGTGTTGGGAGCACAAACAGTTTGCAGGCCCGACTCCAACGCACGTGGATGGATCCACAGCTCTATCAGGCCTTGCAGGCCGCGTCGCCTTTTGGATCTCCACGTGCTGCAGCGCCACAAACTGAGCCGACGTGGCAGCCAGTGATCATGTACCAGTACGGCAACATGAGGCCCGCGACGGAGCTACCCAGAGGGCTGACAGGATGCTGGGACAGCAGCAGTGGATGCACAAACAGATGCAGGACGCTATGGAGAGCATGAGGCGGGATGGAATCCACTTGCCAACTGCAAATTGGACTGCGCCCTGGGAGTCTGTGCCTGACGCAAATCCATCGCCAATCCATCCGAATCGGCATGGCTACACACGGGCGATCTATAGCCACCCGACTTATGATCCGACAGTCGCAGATAGGCCGGTGGCACCGCAGATGGATTCGGCCATGTTGCCTGTCTACTATGTGCAGACGACAGGGGTTATTCGGGACGGCAGCCAGACCGCAAACCCGTATGTCAGGGTGACAGAGGGTGATTTACAGGTCTCAGCTCACAAGGGGAGCGGGATACGAGGTTGGCATTCCCGGCCAGGTGCCCGATTGCGGGTACCTGGCAGCTCCCGCGGATCAGGACGTGCATCCACGTGGCCCAGAGCTGGTTGTACTTCAAGCCAGTCTCTCAATGCAGCTTGCACGACAGCAGCGTAACGAGGGTGAAAGTGGGGGTCGGGCGCAGGGTCCCGGCAATGGTGTTTTTAAAGGCCATGAATGGGCGACGCATCCTCGATTGCTGTGTTCGGCGGGGGAACTAATTGAAGCCCTTCGCCTGCGCCAGCGCGCGAGACTTGAGGGGAAAGGAAGCAAGGGGGCGGGGGGCTCGGGAAAGGCGACGAAGGGAACGTGCGCTAAGGGCGCAAAAAGAAAAGGCTGGAACACACGAAAGCGGTCAGGTGAGTGTCGACATCTGCGCAGCCAATCTGACATGCGGAACACTGCGCCTCAGTTTGGGGATCTTGAAGGCCAGGGCAAACTGTGAATTCGCATTGTGGGGAAAAGCAAAATGTGAATTCACATTTTGGGAAAAAGGAAAATGTGAATTCACATGTTGTGAAAAAGGAAAATGTGAATTCACATGTTGGAATTTTGTGTAGCATTCTTTATGAAGAGGCCAGCATGTGAATTCACATGTTGGGAAAAAGGAAAATGAATTCACATTTTGGGAAAAAGGAAAATGTGAATTCACATTTTGGGGGAATCGCGGGGCCCATTCCAAATCTGTCTTGGGGGTCGAGAAGTCATCGTTTGGAAACATACGCGATCATCAACTGCACAATTAAGACACTTGCACTCCACTTCGCCGACCCACACGCAATATGCAAGAACGCACGCACGCATGAACGATAATGGATGGACGGCGCGCGTGCCCGAGCGGGCAACGCGCGGGCACGAATGACTGGCCATCAATGACCGCCAGCATTGGATGCCAATCGTACCCGATCACATACATGAGCGATACAGTGAGCATACATGGCCCATTCAGCCCCCATTCAAGACCCCCTGTTGCAAACCCCCTCTTTCACCCTCCAAGCGTAATCAGGCGCGGCAGGCACGCCGCGTGATGAACCGCGCGGAGACACCCGCTGCTCCTCCATGTGCGGGGCAGCCCGCCATGGGTCTTTCAGCGATGCTTGCTATGGAACCGATGCCTGTGGGGCCACCTGCTACACCTGCAGTTCCGCTTAGCCGCTACGAAATTGGAGATACTACGCTTGAGCGGCAATCGCGCACAAGGCCATCAGCAGCGCCACCGATCATCAGTGACGGTGATGTCACGAAGTGTGCCATATACCTCGAAGAGCTTGCACACCACGATAAGGTATGGAGGCTCCAACGCGGCCATATCTTCCACGTGCAATGTTGGGGCCGTGCTGCGCAGGCACACGTGGGGCCGACAGCTGGAAGGTGCCCCAAACAAGGCACCGTGTGCCGCATGCCAAGGCGTAGGTCTTATTGCAGCTGGCTTTCATTTCGCCCATCGCAGGAGAGCATCATGCGGAGGACCGACATGGAGAAATACTCCGCGGGGCAAATGATCGCAGGGACCATCGCGAGGAACTGAACAGGATCACGGCCATGATGGCAGGCTCCACGGTGCCAGCGGGGACGCCTGCCGCTTCTGCGGGGCAACCTGATGCACCTGCGTACCTGCGGTCAAACCCGGCAGCAGCGACGCCAACTGCAGACGCGCAGGTGCCGCTGGTAGCCGAAGCAGCGGCCATTGCAGGGGCACCTACTGCAACGACGCCTGCAGGGCTACCTGCGAACGGCGCGTGGCTTAGACGCATGGAGAGACCCGGCGCGCCATGTGGCAGAGCGCGGGGAAACCCGCCACGCTCGCGCAGGACTGAGAGCCCAGTGAGCGTGCGCAGTGCGCAGCGGCGCCAGAGCTGTATCCGAGCATGAAATGCTGCATGCAGTGCTGATGGTCAACGCGGGTGGCCAGAACGCCGTGCGCGCCGATGAGGGCACTTTTGAGAATATGCCACTTACGCAACGGCACCCCTTTCGATGTGATGAAATTACCATTTTCTGGATGCATTCTCCAGCACTGTCCAATCACAGAGGAGGAGAGCAGTGCGTACATGAAAGCATCTACTTCTATGACGATGGACCAGTGGATATTGGACCATAGGCCCCGCGCGGGCACGCGCGGCACAACGTTGCCCATTGTGCCGGGCACATTCGGTGAGCGACATGAGAATCGCGCTCGCATGGTTACGACATCAAGAGACTGAACCCAAACAATACCTGGCCTAGGTGAGCCAAGGAGCTGCAGTTTGCAGGGCGTCAGGACATTGCAAATTAGCTCGCAAATTCAAGGGGGAACCCGCCATCGCGAGGCTAGGCGCCCACTCAGCCAACGTGGTCGAGGCGTCTGGCGAGAATTTGCCCGCAATCCTGGGTCTCAGGGGCGCGGCGAACACGCGGGCCATCCGGATCCTTAAAAAAAGGGTCACGGAAAGATGGCCATCCCAGCTACAGACATGCACGGGCTCCTCCTTGGGCGCCAGGGTGCGTGATCTGATTTAACAAACACCGTCAGGACACTTGGCAATCAAGGTTGATGAGTACGGCGTAGCAGCGGAGGCCGTTGGATCGACAGTTTTCACCATCACGGCCACTCCCCCATGTGAGGAGACGCCCGTGCTCATCAGGGAGACTGCAGACGTGTGGCTGATTGCGGGGGAACCTGCTTCAAACGGCGCGGGGCCACCTGCTCGCGCGGGCGCCAGCGCATATGATGTCCCAGGACACCAGGGGCATCGGCCACGCCATCAACGAGAAGTTGCGTATGCGATTCAGTCCTTGGTGGACATCACACTCAAGACTTGGTGGCGCAGAAATACGTTATATTGTGACACGCCCACGCCCGCTGATCACGACTTCGCCGCGAAGAACCTGCAGGCGAAGGTCTATCAGGCCAGTTGCACGGAGGACAGCAAGAGGATGCCACCCAGCAGCAATGCGGGGCAGCTTGCTACTGCGGAGCAACCCGCTGCAGCGAGCGATACTGCCGAGAGGTGTGACATGCCTTGAGCAGTGATTCCGTGGCCCATGGCACGGGCATATTGGCGCCCCCATCGCTTGAGAATGAGCGACGGGGGCAGGCGCGCGCCGCGGCCGCTCGCGCTTGCCCAGACAGGCCGACAGCTGAGGTGCTGTCTACAGGCGCAGGGACACCTGCATACTTTTCCCTGGCGCCGGCTGTGCGCGCCAGGGACAGCGGCGGGCCCGGCTGTGCGGCTGCTCCAGAAAAGATCGCTCATCTCATCAATATCGCTCTCGTGCCCATGTTATTGCGGATATACGAACAGTTTGCGCTGAACTCCGAAATCGAAGATACATGTGTGACTGCCACACGCGCGCAGAGGTTATGACCACTACAGGTGCCCAGCGCTTCGGTGGTCTACTTTCGGGGGACTATCAACTTCTATGGGTGGCAACGCCCGCTGGCTGGCGCGTGCCATTGCCTGGAAGGCGGGCAGAGCCACATTGCCAACGTATCCAAGATCTTATGGCCATAGCTCGGGCTTTACGTATATCCACCGTGGATGTAAAAAATTAACGCGAAACCCATCCGTAACATTGAATTCCGCCATTCAAAGATATGGAACGCAAGCTAGGCATGAACGGCCAGGTTGAAAAAAGTGTTTCCGTGTTTCGCGCTTATTGTTTACATTTTCGCGGGCAGCTGCCGATCTTGCCCTACCTGGAACTCGCGGCCTTTGAATGGCGAAATCCAATGTTATGAATAAATTTCGCGTTTATTGTTTACATCCACGGCCTTCCAGCAACGTTAACTTACTATCCCTTATGCGCTACTTACGTGATATTGAACAAACGAATAGTAGCCAGCGTGGCCCCCGAACGTCGACGTCTTGCAATCCACGCGGTGCAATCTAGGCGGTGCAGCGCATGCTATGCAACCTAGGTAGCGCGAGCCACGCGGTGCAGTTCATGCAACGCACAGCGACGCCAAGCAACGCCAAGCAATGCAAAACAACCAAACCAAAGCACAAAATGGCCTAGAGCTGTCTCCGGGCACCCAAAATGTGGCCTGGGCATTGTGTTCTGGGAACACGAAGAGCACAAAGTGGCCTACTGTTGGCTCCGGGCACTCACGATGTGGCCTGGGAATGGTGTTCTGGCAAGATGCATCGTGATTCCAGACAAGAGTTTCACACTTTCCAACGTTATGATTTTTTGCGTCCTAGCCTGGCTAGGACGAAACGAACATGAAAGCCACGAAGTGCGATAGGGTTGCAACTTTCCAACGTTATGAATGCCTTTTTGGAGCTCTGGTGCAAGACTTCCCCACAAAAACGACGCCGTTCGTAACGTTGAAGTTTCTTGAATAAAGAATATTTGAATATTCTTATTTAAGCGTTTCCAACGTTACGAACGGCGTCGTTTTTGTGGGGAAGTCCTTGCACCAGAGCTCCAAAAAGGCATTCGTAACGTTGGAAAGTTGCAACCCTATCGCACTTCGTGGCTTTCATGTTCGTTTCGTCCTAGCCAGGCTAGGACACAAAAAAACATAACGTTGGAAAGTGTGAAACTCTTGCCCGGAATCACGATGCATCTTGCCAGAACACCACTCCCAGGCCACATCGTGAGTGCCCGGAGCCAACTGTAAGCCACTTTGTGCTCTTCGCGTTCCCAGAACACCACTCCCAAGCCACATCTTGGGTGCCCGGAGCCAACTCTAGGCCACTTTGTGCTTTGCTTTGCGTTGCTTTGCATTGCTGAGACCCCTGAGACCTGCGACACCTGTCGGTCCTGTGGGACCTGCGAGACCTGCGAAACTGGTGGGACCTGTGGGACCTACGACACCCGAGGAGCTTGCAACACCTGTGGGACCTGGGGGACCCCTGTGGCCTGTGGGACCCGTGGGACCTGCAAAACCTGTGGGACCGGTGGGACCCGCAACACATGTGGGACCTGCGGAACCACTGGGGCTTGTCGGACCTGCGACACCCGTGGGACCTGGGGGTCGTCTGTGGTCCGTGGAACCCTGTGGGACACCTGAGAGCCAGCCGAAGCAACGCGTGAAGGCGGCAGGCATTTGAAGGTGGCAGAAGCGAAAAGTGTCGGGAAATGTACGAGCTTAGCGTAGTCTTGGGGCCCGTAACAGCGTAGTCTTGGGGCCCGTAACAAAATGGCAACCGTGGATGTAAAAATTAACGCGAAACCCATCCGTAACATTGAATTCCGCCATTGAAAGATATGGAACGCAAGCTAGGCATGAACGGCCCCAGGTTGAAAAAAGTGTTTCCGTGTTTCGCGCTTATTGTTTACATTTTCGCGGGCAGCTGCCGATCTTGCCCTACCTGGAACTCGCGGCCTTTGAATGGCGAAATCCAATGTTATGAATAAATTTCGCGCTTATTGTTTACATCCACGGTATTGTACTTATGGGACCTCCAGGTTAGAGCTGGCGAACGGGGCCCATGCGTGATACATCGACGACTCAGGCCTGCAAGCCATGCGAATGCGATGCTGTCATGTCGGTCTCACGTTCGATCGTTCGAGTCGCGTGCCGAGCGCTTCGCACCTACAGGCGGCAACCACTTACGCGCGCACTCTCGCCAATCTGTGGAAATATATCGCGCCGAGTCGCGGGGGGACCTGCCGATCAAGCAGAGCACGAGGTAGACTGACGCGGCCAAGGCGCCCAGGGGGCGGACTGGCGAAACAAATGGTCGCCATCATGGCTGCGCGGCTGACTGGCCAACGAGATAATCATCAACAAAAACGCAGAAATCAGTCAAGTGCTGCACGTCTCAGCGTGCGCACCCGAGTGGATGAGGGAGTTCAGGTTTACGTCCAGTCTCCTAAGAATGGCACTCATTGGGACCATGCGGCACGCCAGGTGACGATGAACCTCGACGACAATACTATCATGCAGGGTATCAAGGTTCAGGACAAACCTATCGGGTGCAACTACAATGCGCCGTTGCCAAGTGGAGTAACCAACATTCGTGCTCGACTGCTCTGGGAGCCTCTGGCCCCAGCTCTACTCGGTATCAAGGGGCAACGACCGCGCCCAAGGCGAGTAGCGACTTTCGATGACGATCGTCTTCTTCCCCCCTCGAGTGGGCGTGGCCTCGCGCTGCCCCCTATTGCCGCATTTCCAACGCGAACTACACCTGACGCTACACCCGACAATGAGCAACAGCAGACAGCAAGACCCACCGATGCCCGGATAGAGCAAAAAGAAAAGCAGAAAGCTGACAGAGAAGCCGGCATCAAACTACGCAAGATACCCCAGAAGGCCGAAGACGGCAGCGACGACTGCGGCGAGGACCTGAAGGGCCTCGGATGTGGAGCATACTACACTGACGCTTCTCTGGACTCCGGCAATGATGAGGATGAAGAAACCTTCATTCCACCACCAGCGGGGCTACCTGCGGACGCACATGCTGGTGTGTTTTCCGTGATCCCAACCTTGCGTTACGGACGAATTCACAAGGTAGAGATGCTGGAATTGAGTGGAGGAAACGGAGGAATATCGCAGTTAGCCTTCAGCCGAGGCTTCCCTTCAGGGGGCAGCCTCGACGAGCGTTCTTACGTTGACCTTGGAAACAAGGAAGTCCAGGACGCAGCGATGCACGACTTAGACGTCTGTTTTGCGAAGGTTGTTATCATACAGCCCAACTGCACCACGACTGGGCGACCTTCCTACCTCAATCCAAATGTCAGCTGTGACCAGTGGTATGAACATCGCAAGGAAGACCTCCACGCATCAAGCTTTGTGGAAGGGCTTCCACGCGACGGGCGATCTCCGATGGTTGTACCTACGAGAACAACCAGTGGGTACGTGGGTGGATGAATTATCACCATGGACGACACTAACCGAGCGCGAGGGCACTCGCAAGGTCAACAGGGCCTCTGCACCACGGGTCTTCGTCACTCCCATGGTGTATGAATACGAAAACCTATTCATGGCTAGCCACCGTCTACTACTACCACTCTGCGAGAACAGACGGTGCACGGGCCATGATCAAAATGCTTCGGTTTGCAACAGGGAATTGGACACGGCAGCCCAGTGCCTTCCGTGGATGGAAGTTCTTTGTCGTTGAATCAGTTCAAATTGCACACGACATGTGCGCCGTAAATCATGATTCTTTTCATGATCGTCCTCACGCGTCATCTGTTCTTGTCACGAGCGCGCGTGGATCCAATTAGGATGGTCCAATTATCCTTCCACTTCCTGGCGGATCTACCGTGCGACCGCCATCAGGGGGATGGGGGTGTCCTGCATGTGCTGATAGCGTCAACGTGCACTCCCCATCATGATATGGACCCCAAACATTCTAGGTGGTGCGACAAAGAGGACTACTATCGGGAATGTCCTAGCTGCAAAAATAATTTTGGAAAAGGCACAGCCTGGTCACATACTTACCTGGCAAAAGGTATGTTTGCCACCCGTGGAAGCTGCCTGACAAACGTGGACGGGGACCTCCAGCCCCTTCCGAACCGAAGAAAGCCCCACCCTGCGGCGGCAGCTGCTTCCGACGCGCCACCACCTGCGGCGGCAGCTGCTTCCGGGGCACCAGCCGCCAAACAAACTGCGCGGCTACGCGCGTCGAGACCTGGGCCCAGAGCTGGGCCGGCAGCGGGCGCCAGCAGCCACGACATCGCAGTAGGCAGACATGCTGCTGAACTGGCTGCGGGGCAGCCAGCCTCAAGCGGAGCCAGCAGCTCGGATGGCCGCAGACGTGGGCGACAGCAAGGAGGTGACCCACCTCCACCGCCACGTGCGGGTAACCCTGCTTTTCGTCCAAGGCTGCAGACTGGTCAAGGTTCGATGTACAAATTAGTCTACACCGCTTGCGTAGTTTTGACCCAAGCGCGGTAACACGTGAGTTGCGGAAGCTACATCTGCAGCGGTTCCACGCCATAGAGCCTAAGATGACTTCTCTTAACCAGGGCTGGTCTGGACAGCGCTTCGCGAGATTTGATAAACGGCGTCTGTGGTACATGCCGGGGGCGCAGGGCTTGGGAAAACCAGGACATACTGCCGTGCCGTCCACCGCGTTACCTGGCAAGTTGAATGATGAAGCCGAATGCGACCGTTCGTCCTACAGGCAGGAAGGTAAGATATTTTCCATACTCGATCCAAAAGGCACCGAGCTGAGGATACGTGCGCGTGGACAACGCGCTACGACCATGCAAGCCAGAAGCGGTATAGTACGACACCGACTTCCCGTCATGGAGGCTGAACTTAATAGGTTAGACATACCACTTGTGTTCACCCGGCTATTGCATGAGGCCATGTTTGCCGCCAATGCGTCTACCTTCCAAAATGAGGTATCTCCATGCAACGCATTGTTCGGCCGACAACCAGCGATGCGACGCGACTTGCCTGTGCTGGACCACGAACAGTAGACGGAGACATCCGATCATACTCGAGAACAGACTATCCGCCGGGTAAGCATTGAGGCTATTACGCAAGCCGCTGCAATGCCGAAGACGAATTGTGCACTACGGACCAAGACTGCCACCAATGGTCAGCACTACTATGACGCAGGAGATCTGGTTTACTATCATCGTCCCACCACTACGAAAGACCACTGGGGCTGCTGGAATGGAGTTTTCGTGGTCGTACGAAACGATCCCGACAGGGGTAAAATATCATGAGAGCTGGGAGCCGCGATGTAGAAGTCCAGTGCGGTGACGCACGACATGCATTGTACATTGGCGCTCTGGTCGTTCGAGAGATTGGTTCGGTCAGCGCAGCATGTAGGACTGTGTTGGCATATATAGCCAGTCTAGCTGCGCAGCGACCTGCCATGACCTTTGGATGCCGCCCGACCAAAGAGAGGGAGTGCTCCAGATGACGAGTGCAAGCTGACGATCTCCTACAGTACACTTAGTTCTCCAGTATTAGTTTCTGTGAACTTGGCCAAGAGCATTCACAGGTTGCCTCCAGTGACGTATGCTGGCAGTTGTGCATTGGTGCACTATGACAACGACGTAAGCCCCGGCTTCTACGACTACGAAGCCGAAGACATTGCCCTAAACATTCCAGACATTTCGATCAGCACACTCGAGAATCGCGCAGTGCCTGAAGTCCCAGACCTCCAGCGGGGTTCGATCAAGACACGACAAATTTCGAAGAACTGGCCGACATGCCCGTGCAAGGCAACGACGCCAGGGAGGCCCCAGAAACCGAACCACCACAGGACGATGGACGGCTTCCGGCCATCCATGAGGAATCAGAGGTGGACCTCGAGGCACACAGGGTGGAGGTGTGGTACGCAGAACTAGAGGACGAAAGGGAGTTATTGGATGTAACTCCAATAGGCGAGCTCGACACAGCACCCACGCAGATGATCACTGACAACAGCGTGCTGGTCACAGTAGCTGAAGAACAGCGGGGGCACCTGCCTACGTGGGGTAACCCGCAGGACATGCACACATCCGAGACATATCATGGCCCTCTGTGCTCCACGGACGAAGATGACAGTTGCGGATTGGAATCTGACGAGCACGGACGATACGTAGATTTCTGTTTCAATGTAGATGGCAAAGGTAGTCATATCCGAGCAAAGGCAGGGGGGTTTGGACTTCGACCGCGTGGTCACTGAGCGAGTGTATGTGGCAGCTGCAGCTAAACAAGATGTAGTCGTCAAGGGGGGCGACCTTCTCGCGTAGGGATATATCAAGGCGAAGCCAGTCCAGGTATCGAAGGCCGCATACGGAACTCAAGACATGGTTTGGCTGCGCGTGTGTCAAGGTACAGTACATATATATATATGTCAAAAGCGTCAAGCATAATGACTTCGAGGTACGCATGGAAGTGGAAGTTCGCCAAGGACGAGAAGGGCGATGTGGAGCGCGCTATCATGTTGCGCCTGGCACCCGGCACGTCGGAGGGCCTCGAAGCTTTGGACGCGGCAACTTCCTCAGGGGCGGCGCGGCGGTCGAGCCGGCGACTGCTCGCCAGCGCGGCAGCGCGCAAGAAGCAGTGGATCATTTCTTCCCTCGACATCAGCGTGGCCCCCCTGAAGAGACTTACTTATCAGGGGCTTGCTGAAGCAAACGGTTAAAAGGAACGCGCGGTGTGCTTTACGTTGCAACATGCGCAGCATCTGTGCCCCGACCCCTTCCAGGATTCGAGCGCGATGAAGATTCGAGACACTGTTCGCAGCGCCTCAAACCAGGCGCTGGCGCCAAGGACGCACCAAGCGCCTTCTCGCTGAAGCCCAGGAAGACCACGAGAGGTCTTGGTCTGAAGCCCGCGTCCCACGACGACGATTTCGAGACAAGCTCTAGCCTTCTTGCGGCTCAACATGTCGATGATAAATGTGGACGGCACTGAGGACACGATTGGCAAGCGCGTCGCGTGCGTTGAGGATACTTTTTTTGTAAATGCGAACTCAACAAACACACGTACAACTTTTATTGTGAGTGCGCGATGGGCGGCGATTGCACTGTCACCCTTGACCGAGACGAAAACATAAAACAGCTCCGTCCAGACCAGCATCGTGAACTCACGGGCGCAGATGCTGGGGCCAAGGTGTTGAAGATGGTTTCTGACATGTTTGCCAGCCTCAGAGACGCTTCGGCTTACGCCATTATCATGCAAGTGTGGTTTCTTGAGCACGTTGTATCGCTGCACCGTGTCCATGAACCGCCCGTCATACAAGTGCGACGATTGAACGCGATTGCAAGGAAGTCGCAGGCCTGCCCTATACAGATCGTCTACCAAGCGATGACTCCCACGGGCGAGGTCGACCACCGCTGCGACTCCGGCTACCGGCGTCTGAACGGAGATGCCGACGACGAAGTCAAAGGCTGTGGTGATCGCGGGGCAGACCTGCTGCGTGGAAACGCGCGCTGGCAAGCCCGTCGTCCATCTTGTCGACGCGCGCTGCAAGTCTCATCGCTTGCAGATCCGCTCGAGCGACTCAGTGGAGACACTTGCAGCATCCCACAACATGGAGGACTGCTATCCCGCGATCGTCAATCTGAATAAACTCCACGCAGGGCCGCCGACACCCTCTCAGTTGAAGGATATACTTGAGATGGCCGGCTTCAGCGTAAGGTCGATTTGACAATCGACGCATATATGTCTTCAAGTCCTCGTCAAGCAAAGACTTGAAGAAGCCGAGTGAGTGTACACATTTGGGACACATCAGTTGGGTGCGACAAATGGTGAGACGAGGTTTCGCGCACTGTGCAATTGGGCGACACTCGCGATATGACTGCGGATGGCCACACCGAAAGAGACCAGCTCCTATAAGTCATGGGAGGAGCGCGATCCTTCAATCGTGAACGAAAGCGACACCCCCTACAGGGCTGGCCAGACAAGATCATCTGAGCCGCCTGAAGAGTCGCTATATGCAGGGTATCTTGCCTGCGAGGAAATTTGCTTGCGTGGTAACTTGCATTCGGGCCAGCCTGCCTTTGTTGAGCCCGCCTGCTGCTGCCTACCTCGAGTATGATAACGTGTTGCTGCATAGCTGGCGGCGGACTCGCTCTTCGTCTCTTCCCCCCCCCCCGACTCTAGAGGACGTTGGGCAAAGGGGCAACTGCGAGAGGTAGCGAACGTTTGTCCGCGGACGTTTGGGCTCAAGCGGCCGGCCGCCAACATATGACGGCGCTTCATCGCGAGGCACGCTGTTTGCCATTGAAGCCGAGAATCGATTCGCTTGACATGGTTCGGCGATCCCGCGATTCCTTCTTGTTCTTGGGACGATCGCTACTACGGTATAGCGAGGTTGGAGATTGGCTTCGCCTTAGGCGAAGCATCTGGTTGGGCCTCCCACCCCCTTTCAAATTAACCAATGAGTTTGGCCTCTTCGGGCCCTGCTGGAGGACGTGTTGGGGGCCTGTTGGGCCGTTTTGGAGGCCTATTGGAGGACTCTGGGGCCGCCTTGTGCCAGCTTGGTGGTTTTTTGGGGCAAGCTTGGAGTCGTCTTGGGCTCTCTTGAGCCGTCTTCGAGGCCATTTTGGACCATCTTGGGCGAACTTGGAGGCCCGTCTGGAACCATCTTGGCAGGCTTCTTGGGTTGTCATGAGGTCATCATGGATGTTTTTGGGACCAGTTTGGCGCGGTCGTAGAGGCAGGCCTTTTGGGCCGTCTTGGGTTGTCTGACATAACAAGAGAACAACCAATGACTCTGGTTTCTTCGGGACTCCTCGAGGAGGTATTGGAGGCCTCTTGGGCCCTCGTGGCAGCCTCTTGGACGCCTCGTGGGCCCTCCAAGGACCATCTTGGAGGCTCTGTGGGCTCTCTGGGGCCGTCTTGGAAGCACTTTTGCTTCATTTTGGACGAACAGGATGCCATCTGGGCCATCTGGGCAGCTATTAAGAGCCATCTTGGAGCCATCTGGACCTGAGAAACCTTTGAGCTGGGTCTCCCGCGGGGCCCGTGCGCTGGGCCGGATCCCAGGAGAGAGTTATTTTGAACAATAAAAATTCATCACCAGGAGGGTTCAGCACGCCAGGCACCCCTGTGGCAAGACCACATGGGGCGGCGGATTGAATGGCCTTGGGCCCATCCCACCACGTGCTGTGGGTCTGAGGCCTGTTGGATGGTCGTTGGGATCTCGTCGAGGCCTCTCGGGGGCCTCCTGGAGGCAGTTTTGGTACCTCCGGGGGGCTATTTTGAAGCCTCTTGGGGCCTAGGGGGGGCATATCGGGGGCTTCTTGGGCGTCTTTTGTGGCAGAAGGCTCAGATTTTCTGTTCTTGTTCCCCCTCTTGGGCCCTCTCGGGGCCGTCTTGGGGCCCTCGTGCGCCGTCTTGGGCGCTTCTTGGGCCATCTTGGAGCCCTTTTGGGCCGTCTTGGGGTCCTCTTGAGGCCCTCTTGGGGGCCTCAGGGGCCGTCTTGAGGCGGTCTAGGGGGCCTCTTGAGATGTCTTGGAGCGTCGGAACCTAGAACGTTGAACATCCGATGGCGCACCGGACAGAATTTGGCCTCTCGGGGCCCTCGTGGGAAGGCGCTCGAGTCTCTTGGGGTATCTCGAAGGCTTCTTGGGCCGTCTTCGGGCCATCTTGGGCGTCTCGGACCGACCTTTCAGCGACCCCGGGGGCCCTCTTCGGGCGCCTTGGGGGCCTCTCGAGGCCCTCTCGGTCAGTCTTGGGGCCCTCCTCGGGCCCGAGCAGGTCACGCGGGGAGATGCCGGGAACCCCAGGGGGCACGCGCCAAGTCCAAGAAGATTTGGCAGTTCGGGGGTTGGGCCCTAAGAGACTCCTCCAGACCGAGGATTGAGGGTTGAGGATTGAGAATTGAGACTGCGTTGGGGAAGATTGACGATTGAGACTGAAGGGATGGGGAAAATGACCTGAGGACACGCCCACGTCGTGCCCAGCGGCACGGCGGCGGATACGGCAGTGGATCGATCACGAGAGGCATCTGTTGATTGTCCCGGACAGACACTTGCACATGATTCCGTTCCCTGCTCTGCGCGATCGTGAGGATGGTAAGTATCTGGTTCAGCGGCATTCCGTGCGTGTTGCTCCCTCGATCCAGGTAGTGCACATGTTGCAGTCCCGAACATCTGCGACACCGCAAACCAGAAGTGCATTGATCGCGGGTGTGTCTGAATTCCAATATTCCTTGCGGCATACTGCCGTGCTCTCTCGCGAAGTTAACGAAGATTGGGGCATAGGTACCAGCACCGCCACGGGCTCTTTGGTCGTCTCCAGCATATCGCAGGACGGGCCTCTTTCATGTCACAATGCAAACAATCCTGGAATAGCTGTTCGGCAGCACGATACCATCATTGAGGTGAACGGCAAAACTATCTTACAGGACATGCAATCGGAGTTGGTAACAGCAAATACGCTTCGTATAACATTCCTACGAGGCCTGAAGCCGTTGCACAAGGTTCCGGAGGAGGTCGCGTATATTTCTGATCAGTGCAAGCACGCAGGTCTTTCAATAATTGGCACAAGCATGGCCAAGAGTGATTTATTCGGCCAGATGGAGACTGCCACGCACTTGATTCATCTTGCTACCCATGGGTTGCTTGACGAGCTGGCACTCGTGCTTCCAGGAAGTTGTGAGAGCGACGCGTTGCTACATGCCAGCGAAATATATTCGCTGCGGCTGCAGGCGCGGTTGGTAGTCTTGAGTGCGTGCAACTCTGGTCTTGGAGAGTTGGGAGCCGACGGTGTCGTTGGTTTGGCACGTGCTTTTCTGGCAGCGGGAGCACAAGCCGCTATGGTGACCTTGTGGTCGGTGCCGGACCGATCCACGTGCGAATTTATGAAACGGTTTTACCAGTATTGGCTCTCTGATCGACTGTCAGTTCGAGATGCGGTGCAGCGTGCAATGTGCGACTTGATCGATGCTCGGTTTGAACACGGGCGTTTCAAGGGACAAGCTGCATACCACCCTTGCCATTGGGCACCTTTCGCCGTGCAGGGGTGAGATTGCACTGGGTGTTGCCACACAGTTGAATCGACAGGGTGTCCCGCTCACTCCCTTCGCATATTGCAGGGTATCCGTCCGTGCAGAATCGCGGGGTCACGTTTCCAAGAGATGCTTTTGCACGTCTCACGTGTTCGCCGCCTCTTTCGCATTTGTTTTCATTCCGCGTTTCGACGTTGGGTGGAAGGCTGGGCGCTACTCGAATTCATTGGCGGCCGGGGACACGTGACATTTTGGCCATCTCTGCTGCCCCGTCCGATATCGGCCTTCCTCGATTCGCTTCGATTGCCGCGGTTTGCCTCTGTTCCCTTGCGGTGCGCGAAGAGAAAGCCCCCACCCCGTCACCAAAAGCACTCGAAATCTCCACACACACACACCCTCCTGCTCCTACTCGTGCCCCACCCACCCCTTTCCTCTTCCCTTTTCTTCCGCTTCCTCTTCACTGGTGCCTCCTCTTGTTCCGGGCTCTCGGAAGAGCCTCCCCAGGGACCTTCCCCCTATCCCTTGAGGCCCTCGGGATAGTTCCCACGCTCTCCCAGCCGGTACGGTGCGTTGCATTGTGAATTGTGTTGCCGGGCGATACGTGCTGCGAGTGGATTCGCATCAGTGAGTTTGGCATTCCTAGCATACAGTTTGTCCACTGTGCCACGCAGATGATAGTGTCGGCCGTGCGCGTTGTTGCGCGTTGTGTCTCGTTTCGTTGTGCCGGTTCGTGCAAGCTTCTCTTCGGTGTGTATGTTTTGCTCGGCTATGCTGCGCGGTGCCCTGTGGAAGCCATTGGTCCGACTGACGTTGTAGGCGCGACTGGCGGCGTCGTCGCAACTGACGTCACAGGCGCGATCGACGTGTCGTGTCCGCGATTGACGTCCCGGGAGCGAGCACTTCTTTTACACCGGGCGTTGTCGCTCAGTTTCGGGCCCTGGCACCACCATTGATCGGCGCGGCTCGGAAGATGCTTCAGAAAGAGCCCCGGTAGTGATTCTCATCCGCGATGTTTTTGTTTTCCGCGACGCCGGATCTCAGGGTTGTCATCGGAGAGTTCTTCTGCTCCTGCCTGTGCCCTGCTTCGAGGGATCTCGCAGCTCCCGTTCGCTCCACCATTGCACATGGAGCACGGTGCCGTTGTGGCCGCCGCTCGCTCATGGTGCACTGGCTGCGCGGCTTGTTTCTTCGCCTCGGCCAGGGCCTCTCCACAGCGGGGCTAGGGTCTAACTGCACGTGGCACACCAATACGCACACTCATTCAAAGGGGGAAAACGTGCGCAAACATATACTTTTCGAGATCCGCAGGATCTCTCGGATCGACGCCAGACCTCTCCCGGCGGCGCCTCCAGCGCCGCCCCTGGCGCGCTCCGCGCGGCGCCAGGGAGGGGAGCCTTTGTCGGTCCAAGAGATCCGCACGGAGCTCCGACAGTTTTTGCTTATGCCGTTTTTTGGTTTCTCTATTCTTGTGCACGCCATTTGCTTGACAATTCCATACTTGAGCGATCCAGGCTGTGGGACTGCATGCTGCTGGCGACTACGCGAGGGCGTGTGGTGCCTGGGGCGGGATCGCGGTCTCGGTTGTTCGTCCTCCTACCCCTGCCTCGTGAGTCAATGGATGCGTACCGACATCGATGTCTTTCCTTCGTTCTCCCCATTCGGTCCTCCTGGGGGGCCCATCGCCGCCACGACTGGATGCGACTCGGAATCCTGGTCAGAACGCACCCTAGGAAAGGTCTGGAGAGCAGCGATACCGGTGTCATGTGAGCTAGTTTGGGCAGCATGAGCGAGTGGCTTCTATCGCCACTTCCCCTCCTCCCCCTGCCGCTCGTGACCACGCGGTGACCTCTCGTGAGCCTGGGTTTGGCTTGCTTGCATGCTGGTACCCACCCTCTCTCTCTTGGTGGCACCGGTGACCTTCGAGGTGGGCAGTTTGCCCTTCCACCGCCATCTTCCCCGTCAGCTTCCGTCACTCCTGCCCTCAAAATCCCGCTCTCCAATCGTCACCCCTCATCCCCCCCATACCCCTTCCCCTTGGCTGCCGCCTGGCTACGGCTTCCCCATGGTTCGGCAGTTCGACATAGCTTGCCAGCGTGGGCCCCAACCAGAGATATGATTCTCTTTGGTCTGTGGATATGTACGCTGCGTAGTGTGCGCTATGAGGTGGGGTAAACTATCGCCACCCATGGATGTTCTGCTCTACTGTCAGGAGGGAAAGAAACACACAGACACAATTAATCGTCGACTCTCCAGAAAATATGCGAAAATATGGGAATTGGGCGGGAAGACAGAAATCCAGAAAATATGGGAAAATATGGGGAATCATTTTATTTGTGTGTATTTATTTGTGTGTCCCAGGGCCCCTTCATACTGCTCGCTCAAACATCCCTCCCACCCGCAACTTGCTTTCCAAAGCCCATGCGGCCGCAATCGCAGCGAACGCGTGGCACCGGTTGGCGCTTTTCTCCGGCCCGGCTGGCGCACGCAGGCTCGCGCGCAGAGCGGTCACATGGTTTGGCACAATCGGCGCGGCCGCGATGACGTTTACCGATGGTAAATTGTCAACGCGTCTCACAGGCCGCGCAGGCGCGCGGCCATTTCAGTGCTTGTCTGTGATTGGGGAAGGCGCGATATCATGATCCCGTTGGCAACGCTGGTAACGTTTTTGCTGATGATAGCGATGGTGGTGGCGATGATGCCGATGACAATGCTGGTGACGGGGTGCCGATGACGGGGTGCCGATGACGGGGTCAATGACGGGGTGCCGACGCTGGTGGCGATGACGATGATGACGGTGTCAGTGTATCGGTGATGAACGCGATTGTGCTGATGATGGCGGCAATGGTCGCGAGTGACGATGACGATGACGGCGTTGAGGCGATGGCGGTGATGAGTGTGATGGTGAGGGAGCGCGCGCGCGCGCGGAAATCCGATAACTTGCAAGCAATGTCCTGGAACACCGTTGTGGTCATACAATTTCGAACATATCCAGCTGCCTACGGCACGTCCCACCACCGTGCCTGGGTTGTTGTTATCAGCCTACTGGATGTTCGTCGGAATCTCGTGGGAGGCCTCTCGGGGGCTTCTTGGAGCCAGTTTTGAATCCTCTTGGGGGCTGTTTCGGAGCCTCTTGGGGGCCTCCTGGGGGCCTCTGGGACCTCTGGCGGGCTTCTCGGGGGCCTCTTAGGGCCTCTTGGGCGCCCCGTGGAGCCTCCTGGGAGCCCCTTCGGGCGAAGGGCTAGCATTTTCGGTTCGTGTTCCCTTTCTGAGTCCCACACTGGGGCCGCCTTGACGAAGGCGCTCTGAAGGCGTCTTGGGGCCCTCTTGCATTCCTCTTGGGCCCTTTGGGGTGTTTTTCGGGGCCTCCAGGGCCGTCTTGGAGCGTCGGAAAGCCGAACAGGCGAGAACGTTGACATAAAAAGAGACGCAACGGGACTCGATGACTTTTGCCTTTGGGGGGCCCTCCTGGGAGGCCTCTTGGAGGCCTCTTGGGGCGCCTTGGAAGCCTCTGGCGCCATCTTGAGACCCGGGCCCTCTTGGACCGTGCTGGGGGCCTCGTGGACCGCCATTGAAGCCTTGGAGAGCCCCAGGGAGGCGCCGTGGCCGCCCAGGGACTCCCTGGAACATTTGTTCACACGATGTTGAAACTATACTTGGAGCTGCGTCCGAAGCAGGTGGTTTCGGAAGGGATTCGACACGCGCGAGTGGCGGCACGCGCGTATGGCCCGCATGGCTTTTGTCTGACACTTATCCGTGCATTGGGCGCATGCTAGGTCAAATCAGGTATTGCGTGGTGAGATGGGAATGTTGGTTGTGGACGATATTGCTTAACCCGTGTAGGTACCCATGGTTTCAGCAAGTGCGTACGGACACAAATTTCGTAACGTTGTTGCTGAGCAACCAGGTGGTTATTGTTTTTGTTGGTGGCATGCCCGCAGAACTAATCTATTCGGGGTGATTTTGCCTTGTGTTCGCAGTGGGTTCTGTGGTGTCAGTTGGGGTAGCCGAGAGCGCGCGCATGGTATGATTTGACAGTGATGGGGGGTGGGCGAGTCGATACTCATTCTCTTGAGAAGCTACGGCTTCAGAGGCTGAGTGACCGATTGGGCTGACTTGCACGTGAGAGGGGGGCGTTCAGCCATGAGGGGAAAGGGAAGTAGGGTTTTCCCAAGGTTGTCTTTGTGGTGTGAGCTGTTGGGTGTAAGCTATGTGGTGAAACTTGTGTGATGCAATTCATGCGGTGTGAGCTATGTGGTGCTAAGTTTGTGGCGCAATCTATGCCTACGCGTAATGTGCTGCGAGCTAGGTGGTATATTCGGTGAGGTGCAGTTCGCCGTGCCGAACTTGAAATTGTCAACCCCATTGCTCGCGCAATCAACCCACCCACTCGCCCGCAAGTTGCTCTGCAAAACTCATGAGGCGGCGATTGCGATCACTGCTCGGCGCTGGCAGGCGCATCGTCGCGGCCTCGCTAGCGCGCATGGTCGCGCGCAGAGCGGCCAGCTAGTTTGGCGCGACCGACGCGGCCGCGGTGGCGCTGACCGCTGGGCGCTTCCCGGCGGGCATTTCAGTGCGAGTCGGCGATTTGGGCGGGCGCGGTGTCATGGCACCGGCGACATCGATAGACGCGATCGTGATAGTAGCGATGCTGGCGACGATGCGGACAACGACGACGGCACTGTGGGCGCCGACGCTGATCACGCCGGCGACGATGACGGCGTTTTCGCGTCAGCGATGATGGTTTAGGAGGGAGTTCGACACGCACGCGCGGCCGACGCGCGAGAGTGGCCCGCATGGTGTTGTTTGACACGGATCGTGCCCCCCCAGTACGCGCGCAAAGGCGTTCGATTGATATCGACATGTGGTGCGAGAGGCCCTTTCGGCAGAATAGAAAGAACATATCGAAAAACCGATGGTATCCGGGGTAATTCGCAAGACCGCGAGCGCAAACTTTTAGATACAATATCATGTTTGTGTGCTTTAGCTTCTGTTGCAAAAATCTCCAAAGAAAACATGTTTACAACATGTGCGTTCGGGACACTTCGGTTTTGAAGCCCGTACGAAATTGTTAGTTTTTGAAGGATCTCGGCATGCGCGCGCGATGACGCGCGCGTGCGCACTTCGTCCCATGTTTTGCAAGGTGCTCTTGCGGCGGCACGCGCGCGAGGGCGTACTTGCGATGGCGGCATGCGCGCGCGAGTGCCTGCTTGGTTGCATTTTATGGGCATCTTGCAAATTATCCCGGCGAAGGACCCGACCATGCGCAAAAATGAAAACCGCAGGGCAGGTGGGACGAAGCAAGGGGACTTCCCAATGAGGCCACGAACCGTGTGAAGGTTCCGCCAAAATGGAGCGGGGCCGCCATGCGAACCTTGCCACAGGAACCTTAGGTGGAACTTCCAATGGAGTCACGAACCGTGTGATGGGATGCGCCACAATGGGTCTGGGCCGCCACGCGGATCCTGCCAGTGGGGCTTTCGGTGGAGCTTCCTGTGGGCCACGAAACGTGTGAGGGGTGCGCCACAATGGTATTTGGCCGCCATGCAGGATCCTGCCACTGGGGCCTTCGGTGGCGGTTCCTGTGGGCCACGAGGGGTGCGCCAAAATGGCGCGGGGCCGCCATGCGAAGCCTGCCACTGTGGGTCTTCGGTGGAGCTCCCTATGACGGCACGAACCGTGTGAGGGGTGCGCCAAAATGGCGCGGGGCCGCCATGCGAACCCTGCCATTGGGGCCTTCGGTGGAGTTCCCCATGGGGCCACGAACCGTGTGAGGGGTGCGCCAAAATGAGGCGGGACCGCCATGCGAACCCTGCCACTGGGGCCTTCGGTGGAGCCCCCTGATGGGGCCACACACCGTGTGAGGGGTACGCCAAAATGGCGCGGGGCCGCCACGGGAACCTTGCCACAGGGGCCGTCGGTGGAGCTTCCTATGGGGCCACTAACCGTGTGAGGGATGCGCCAAAATGGCGCGGGGCCGCCATGCGAACCCTGCCAATGGGGCCTTCGGTGGAGCTCCCTATGGGGCCACCAAACGTTGTACTGGGTGGGTCCAACGCATGGAGGAAGGAGGAGGGGGAGGCGGGAGGAGGAAGGATGAAGGAAGGAGGGAGGTACGCAGAGACCGTCTCTTCAAAACGAGGACCCAACACCACATAATGGTTTGGAGAAACGTTGTTTTGTGTATAACCCACAAGGGCCCGAACGCAAATTTGTTTTCAACATCCTTGTTGGGAAGCCCTGTGTTTTCATATGTTTTCGGGACAGCCGTAACCCTTACGAAACCAAAGGTTTTTGAAGGATGCCGGCATGTGTGCGCAACGAGGCGCGCGTGTGCATTTGTTGGTACACAAGGGTTCGTGAACATGGATGGATTTTGGGGAACAAGTGCGCGCGCACAATATGTTCTTGTGTAGGATGAAGGGGGGGCGGTATTGGCCTGGCTGGTGTGGTCTGAATTCATTTTTGGGGGCAGTGGGGCAAAATCCTATGCACATTGCAATATGAAATTGGGGACCGTTGAGTCTGGGGGGGGGGTAGATGGTATGGTTCTTTGCTATCAGAGAATCTATGTTGTGCGAGCTATGTGGTGCAAGCTACGTGGTTGGTGCACTCTCAGTGGTGCAAGTTGTGCAGTGCACGCTTTGCGGCATCAGCGGTGTATGTTATGTGGTACGATGAACCAAGTCAATTCCGAATTTTCCGCTCGGCCGCTCGCTCAAAACATCCCGCTCCTCCACCCGCGAAGTGACTTGCACAACCCACGCAGCCGCAGGTGCGCCGAACGCCCAGTTTTGGGTGGTGCATCCCTGCTGCCGCGCTTGCGCACGCATTCTTGCGCACAGACCGGCCATTTGGGTTGACGCAGCTGGTGCGGCTGCCATGGCGCTTACCAATGGGATCTTCCTAGCGCGGCGCCGATGGCGCTTACACAAGTGGGATTTCCCAGCGCGTCTCGCAGGCCGCGCTGGCGCTTGGGCCTGTCAGTAAGGGTAGGTGACCTGGGCGACGGCGGTATCGTGATGACGTCCACCACGGCGGCAACGATGATTTGAGGTAGCAATGGGCGTGGCGATTATGGTGTTGACGACGGCGATGCCACACTGCGATGCTGCTGACGACGACGTCGATGCCCACGAACATGTCGGTGATGAGAACCACCGCACCGACGGGTGATGTCCGCGATGGAGGCGGCTGACGGTGACGACATCGGCGGTGACGCGGTAGTGCTGATGAGGACGTGCGCGCAGATATGCAAGAATTCTGACAACATTGTGCTGCACCGTCTTCTAAGCCGATGTCGACGCGTGCGTGTGGCGGCGCGCGCGCCCGCGTGAGGCCAGCGTGGTGTTTCTCGATGCGCGCAGTGGCGCAGTGGGCGCATGCCGGGCCTAACGCAGATGCATCGCGTGGCTACATGAGAGAGTGGGCTCGTGCTGAGGGTGCTGAAACGGTATGGTGTCCCATGGGCTCAGCAGAGCCCCGCGCGGGCGGGACAACTGCGATATGTTCGATGTGGCGGCCAAGGAGGGTTGGAGGCTTGAAGGATGGATGTGTGTGTTTGGCTGGCTTTCACGGCGTTCGTGCGTGGACATTTTTTCGGGGGGGGGGGGGGGCATGGGTGTATTGCAACATGTGTTCTTTCAGAAATATGAGCGAGTGCGCACGCATAGCCTGATTTGATAGGGGTGATCCGGGTGCCAATAGCGGTTTGATTTGAATATTACGATTTGAATTGTGGGGTGCACGATGGTGCAGAACCATACCCAGGAGGGGGCCCGACGAGTGCAGTTTCGGGAAGGTGGTGGAAGATGTGCTGATAGGAAATAATGAGATGTGACCCATGCGATGAAAGCAGTGTTGTGCACGCTATGTGGCACGAGCTATTCGATGTACGCTATCAAGTGGCCTCCGGCGCATCCCGCCATCATGCCTGGATTGTGGGTGTGAAGCCTAGGTTCGTTGCGATTTCGTGGGAGGCTTCTCGGGGGCCTCTTGGAGGCAGTTCGGACGCCTCTTGAGGGCCGTTTGGGGGCCTCTTGGGGCCTCTTTTGGGTCTCTTGGGGCCTCTTGGCGGCCTTTTGGGGGCCTCTTGGGGGCCTCTTGGGGGCATCTTGAGGGCCTCCTGGGGGCTTCTGGGACCTATTGGGGGCTTCTCGGGGGCCTCTTAGGGCCTCCTGGGCGCCTCTCGGAATCTCCTGGGCGCCTCTTGCGGCGGAAGGCTCGGATTTTCGGTTCGTGTTTCTTGTCTGGGGCCGTTTTTGTGGCCGTCCTTGGGCCCTCTTGGGCCGTCTTGGGCGCCTCTTGGATTGCTTGGGGCCGTCTTGGGCCGTTTTGGGGCCCTCTTGGAGGCTTCTTGGGCCGTCTTGGGGCGGTCTTGGTGGTCTCTAGGGCCGTCTGGGAGCGTCGGGAACCGAACAGACGAACACGCCCGAATCTTTTAGATACCTAAGGGGGTCAATAATTTTGGCCTCTAGGGGCGTTCTTGGGAGGCCTCTTGGAGGCCTTGTTGGGCGCCTTGAAAGCCTCTGGGGTGGTCTGGGGGCTATCTTGAGAGTCTTGGAGCGATCGTTCGGCGACGAGGATACCTCTTGGACCGTCTTGGGGACTTCTTGGTGCCCTCGGGGCCCGTCTTCTGGCCCTCTTGCGCTCGATAAATTCATGCGGGAGCGCTCGGGGGAGTCCAGGGGAACCGCGCCACGCCCCAAGAGAATTGGGCCGAGGGTCTCCGAACCTGTTACAGACTCCTCAGGAGTGAGGACTGAGGCTTAGAGGAGTAGTTAGAGGACCTGAGGACGCGCCCACTCCGTATTTGGCCGCACGGTGGCGGATGCGGTGATTTTTTTTAGGTCGTGAGTTGCCAATTCCATTGCTCGCTCAAACATGCGACTCTCCCACCCACAACGTGTTTGCAAAATCCTCTCCGCCGCGATTGCGGTGACTGCTTGGCCCTTGCTATCGCATCTTTGCGATTGCGCTACTTCGCTCCTGCAATCTCGCGCGCAGAGCGGCCAGCTTGTTTTGCAGAGCTGATGCGGCCGCAATGGCGCTCATTGGTGGGAAAGCCCCAGCGCGTCACACAGGCCGCGCTGGCGTTTGGGCCCGTCAGTGCGGGTCGGTGACTCAGGCGGGCGCGGTATCATGATGGTGTCGACAACAGTGGCGATTGTATTGACGTCAGTGATGGTGGTGGCAATGATGATGATGATGATGACGACGATGGCAATGCCAACGACGCCGCCGAAGCTGGTGGCGAGGATGGCGATGATGATCTCCACATGTCAATGAGCAAGGTTGTTGACGGATGATGGCGGATGACGATAATAGTTGTGAGGCGGTGGTGTTGATGAGAGTGGTGGTGAGGAAGTGCGTGTTGGCATATCATTTATTGGAAGACGCATGGTTTCCGTATGTGTCCGAAGAGCTTTTGACGGATTTCGACACGCACGCATGGCGGCGCGCGCATGTTGTTCGTATTCTGTCATTTGGCCCGGTATTGTGCGCCTGGCGCATGTCTGATCAACGCGAAAGCACCGCGTGGTGAGATGAGAACATGGATTTTGGGCGAGATTGCCAGAGTCATATGATTTCCCATTGATTCCAGCACGTGCGCGCGGGCAGAAAATCTGCAAACTTGGTGCTCGCAGCACAATCGTGTTCGGTCGTTGTTGTTGAGATGCTTGTGCGACTGATGGGCTCGATGTAAATTTCGACATGTGCGCGAACGTTTAGATTTCGCGCAACTCATTTTGCAGGGGCCAGGGGTTTTCGCAACTTTGATGATGAAACAGTGCGCGCACATTGTATCAATTGACCTGGATGACGGGGGGTCAATGCCCGGATGGCTGGATGATTGCACAACGAACCAATCACCCATAATTGCCCGATAACCCCCAGGAGGGGGGTGGGCTAGGATTTATCATTCTGTTTGAGAGGGGAATCCACCTTGAAGGACTGAATCTGTCAATCCCAATGCTCGCGCAAACATCCCGCCATCCCACCCGCAACTTGTTCGGCAAAAGCGCATGCAGCCACAATTACAGTCACTGACTGGCACTTTGCAGCGCGCACACCGACCAGCCGTGTTGGCACAGCTCTCGCGGCCTCGATGGCGCTAACTGATGGGAACTGTTCAACGCGTCTCAAGAGCCGTGTTGGCCCGCGATCGTTTCAGTGAGGGTCGGTGGTCTGGGTGGGCGCGATACCACGATAATGTCGATGACGACTGCAAGACCAATGACGGCGCCGAAGCCTGTGAGGATGATGCCAATGATCATTGCCATGTGTCTGTGATGAAGGTGATTGTGATGATGGTGGCGGCATTGGCGGCGATTGATGGTGACGGTGACGGCGGTGATGCGGTGGCGCTGACGGGGGTGATGGTGCAGTGCGTGGCCACGCAGAAATGCAACAGACTTGGCAGACTAGTTGTTCACAACAATCGTTTTTGTTCGTATGTTTCCGAAGGGCTTTATTCGACACTATAGAACGATTCTCGCCCACCGGCACCGGCACCGGCACCGGCACCGGCACCGGCACCGGCAACCGGCACCGGCACCGGCACCGGCACCGGCACCGGCACCGGCACCGGCACCGGCACCGGCACCGGCACCAGCACCGGCACTGGCACCGGCACCGGCACTGGCACCGGCACCGGCACTGGCACCGGCACGGGCACCGGTACCGGCACCGGCGCCTGCGCCGGCGGCATTGGCACCGGCACCGGCACGGGCACCAGCGCCGTCGCCGTCGCCAGCGCCAGCACTGGCACTGCACCCGCACCCGCAACCGCACCGGCACCAGCCCTGGCACCGGCACCGGCACCGGCACCGGCGCCAGCGCCAGCACTGGCACCGGATGAAAAACATCATTGACATTGAACATCATGACATTTCCCAAACAGTGCTTGCACTTAGGGGGCCTCCTCTCTTCTTTCCTAGTATTAGCTGGGTCGTCTGAGGGGTGGTCTGGCGGCTCTCTCCTCCTCGCCGTTGCCGCCCTGTCGCCGCCCGTCGTCGTCTGGGCTTGAGGGGCGGTCTGGTTTTTCCGTCCTTGCCGTCGCCCCCCCTTGCTGCGTCGTCGCCGCCCGTCGTCTTGGCCTGAGAGTCGGTCTGGCGGTTCCTTGCTCGTCGCCGTCGCCGTCCCGTCGCCGCCTCCTCGTCGCTGCCCTGTGCGCCCCCCCAGCGGTTGCAATCCAATCGGTTGCAAGCCAATCAAGTGCAAACCCAGTGGAATCGATTGCAGTCCAATCAGTGGTAAAATTATGCAAACACAGTTCCCCACATAAAAAATATTAACAGTTTCGTGGGACCCATGGGGTACGACAACATCAACACGAAGGAGAAACTCATCGAACGAGTAAGTACGCACGAAAGGGCAGACGAAAGAAAGGAGGAGGGAGGACAGGTGCTCAGGAAACGAAGCCTTGTAAATAGTACGGGTTGTTGATACCCTCTTCGCTCTGGCGGGGCCCCGCTGGGAGGGGAGGCCTACGAAACCTGGTAAAGAGTAATGCTGTCCGCGACCCTCCTCGTTCAAGCGAGTCCTCCTCCTCCTCCTCCTCGTCGTCCTGCTCCCCCTCGTCCTCCTCATCCTCGGCATCATCATCATCATCATCATCATCATCATCACCAGCATCATCGTCGTCATCATCAGCATCATCAGCAGCATCGTCGTCACCCCGTCGTCGTCGTCATCATCAGCATCATCGTCATCTTCATCAGTATCAACATCATCAACATCATCATCATCGTCAGCCTCATCGGCATCATCATAACCATAATCATCATCCTCATCATCATCAGCATCATCATCATCGCCAGCGTCATCGTCATCATTATCATCATCGTCGTCGCCACCACATCGTCATCATCATCATCATCATCATCAGCATCGTCATCATCATCACCATCACCGTCCTTGGCATCATCATCGTCCGCATCATCGTGGACGTCATGATCATCAGCATCATCGTCGTCATCATCACCAACAGCACCAGCAACGTCAGCATCAGCAGCAGCATCGTCATCATCACCAGCATCTGCATCATCATCCTCGTCGTCGTCGCCATCGTTGTCATCATCGTCATCGTCATCATCATCATCGTCATCATCATCCGCATCATCATCATAATCACATGTATCGCCATCGTCATCGTCCATCACCATTATCGCCATCGTCATCGTCATCGTGAACAGCAGTATAACCATCGTCATCACCATCATCATGATGAAGCCTTCCTCATCGCAGAACTACCCCTCCTCCTCACCCTCCTCAGTGGGAGGAGTAGGACGTGAGATGTATAGGTAATGTTCCCCCCTCTTCCTCACCCATGTCAGTGGGAGGGGCACGAAACCATTTAAATAGTATGGGTTTCCGATGCCCTCCTCGTTCAGACGGGGCCTCCCTGGAGAGGTGGTAGGGGCACGAAACCATGTAAATAGCATGGGTTTCCGATGCCTTCCTCGCTCAGGCGGGGCCTCCCTAGAGGGGTGGGAGGGGCACGAAACCATGTAAATAGCATGGGTTTCCGATACCTTCCTCGCTCAGGCGGGGCCTCCTTGGAGAGGTGGGAAGGGCGCGAAACCATGTAAATAGTATGGGTTTCCGATACCCTCCTCGTTCAGGCGGATGGAAAGGGCACGAAACCAGGTAAATAGTACGGGCTTCCGATACCCTCCTCGCTCAGGCGGGGCCTGCCTGGAGGGGTGGGAGGAGCACGAAACCATGTAATCTTTATTCCCCACATGCTTCGTGGGGTTTTGGTTTTCTTCCCACCCGCGCCGCACCCGCGTCTCACCCACACCCGCCCTCACCTCAGCACAGCACAGCACAGCTGAGCTCAGCTCAGCACAGCACAGCACGGCTCAGCTCAGCACAGCACAGCACAGCTCGTGGCACCTTTTCGACACCACAGGGGGTGCGCAGGGGTTGGTCTCTCAGCTCGGCCGCTATCCACGACACTGGCGCAAAGCCTAGCAGGCGTGGCACTCTCTCGACACCACAGGGGGTGGGCAGGGGGTGGTCTCTCAGCTCGGCCGCTATCCACGACACTGGCGCAAGCCCTAGCAGGCGTGGCACTTTCTCGACACCACAGGGGGTGGGCAGGGGGTGGTCTCTCAGCTCGGCCGCTATCCACGACACTGGCGCAAAGGCTAGCAGGCGTGGCACTTTCTCGACACCACAGGGGGTGCGCAGGGGGTGGTCTCTAAGCTCGGCCGCTATCCACGACACTGGCGCAAAGCCTAGCAGGCGTGGCACTTTCTCGACATAAACCAAAGGGGGTGGGCAGATGGGGTTGTCTCTCAGCTCGGCAGCTATCGCACGACACTGGCCAAAGCGTTGCAGACGTGGCACTAGTATGCTCGAACCACAGGGTGTGGGCAGGGGGTGCCCTCTCAGCTCGTGGCCCGCTTGGCACGAACTGGCCCCGTGCAAGGCTTAGCAGGCGTGGCCTTTCTCTACACCACAGGGGGTGCGCAGGGGGTGGTCTCTCAGTTCGGTCGCTATCCACGACACTGTCGCAAAGCCTAGCATGCGTGGCACCTGCTCGACACCACAGGGGGTGGGCAGGGGGTGGTCTCTCAGCTCGGCCGCTATCCACGACACTGGCGCAAAGCGTAGCAGGCGTGGCGCTTTCGCGACACCACAGTGGGTGCGCAGGGGGTGGTCTCTCAGCTCGGCCGCTATCCACGACACTGGCGCAAAGCCTAGCAGGCGTGGCACTTTCTCGACACCACAGGGGGTGCGCAGGGGGTGGTCTCTCAGTTCGGCCGCTATCCACGACACTGGCGCAAAGCCTAGCAGGCGTGGCACTTTCTCGACACCACAGGGGGTGCGCAGGGGGTGGTCCCTCAGCTCGGCCCGCTATCCACGACACTGGCGCAAAGCCTAGCAGGCGTGGCACCTTCTCGACATCCACAGTTGGGGTATTGCGGGAGCATGGTTAGTGGTCGGATCCTTCCTAAGTACCTCATGTAGGCTCTATCTCGGCCGCATAAGTCCACTGACGGACTAGGCGTATAAGATACTGCGCAAAGCCTAGCGCGTGGGCACTTCTTCGACACCACAGGGGTGCCGCAGGGGGGTGGTCTCTCACCGCGGTCCCTATCCACGACACTGGCGCAAAGGCCTAGCAGGCGCGTGGCATTTTTTTTCTCGGAACACCACGTTTTCGTGCGCAGGGGTGGGGTCCTCTCAGCTTCAGCCGCTATCCACGACACTGTCCCGCAAAACCATAAGCAGGCGTGGCACTTTCGCGGCGACCACAAGGGGGTGCGCAGGGGGTGGTCTTC
The DNA here is from genome assembly GCA_963575745.1 of Prorocentrum cordatum. Taxonomy (NCBI): domain Eukaryota; class Dinophyceae; order Prorocentrales; family Prorocentraceae; genus Prorocentrum; species Prorocentrum cordatum. The sequence continues at coordinate 146,819 of CAUYUJ010017367.1, read as the reverse complement.
TCAGCTCGGCCCCATCAACGATACTGGCGAAAAACCCCCCCCCCCGCCTAGCAGGCGTGGCACTTTCTCGACACCACAAGGGGGTGCGCAGGGGGTGGTCTCTCAGCTCGGCCGCTATCCACGACACTGGCGCAAAGTAGCAGCGTGACCCTTTCGCGACACCACAGGGGGTGGCAGGGGGTGGTCTCTCAGCTCGGCCGCTATCCACGACACTGGCGCAAAGCCTAGCAGGCGTGGCACTTTCTCGACACCGGCGCAAGGCTTCAGGGGGACTTTGTCGACACCACAGGGGGTGCGCAGGGGGTGGTCTCTCAGCTCGGCGCTATCCACGACACTGGCGCAAAGGCCTAGCAGGCGTGGCACTTTCTCGACACCACAGGGGGTGCGCAGGGGGTGGTCTCTCAGCTCGGCCGCTATCCACGACACTGGCGCAAAGCCTAGCAGGCGTGGCACTTTCTCGACACCACAGGGGGTGGGCAGGGGGTGGTCTCTCAGCTCGGCCGCCACGACACTGGCGCAAAGCCTAGCAGGCGTGGCACTTTCTCGACACCACAGGGGGTGCGCAGGGGGTGGTCTCTCAGCTCGGCCGCTATCCACGACACTGTCGCAAAGCCTAGTAGGCGTGGCACTTTCTCGACACCACAGGGGGTGGGCAGGTGTGTCTCTCAATATCCACGACACTGGCGCAAAGCCTAGCAGGCGTGGCACTTTCTCGACACCACAGGGGGTGCGCAGGGGGTGGTCTCTCAGCTCGGCCGCTATCCACGACACTGTCGCAAACCTAGCAGGCGTGGCACTTTCTCGACACCACAGGGGGTGCGCCAGGGGGTGGTCTCTCAGCTCGGCCGCTATCCACGACACTGGCGCAAAGCCTAGCAGGCGTGGCACTTTCTCGACACCACAGGGGGTGGGCAGGGGGTGGTCTCTCAGCTCGGCCGCTATCCACGACACTGGCGCAAAGCCAAAGCAGGCGTGGCACTTTCTCGACACCACAGGGGGTGCGGAGGGGGTGGTCTCTCAGCTCGGCCGCTATCCACGACACTGGCGCAAAGCCCAGCAAGCGTGGCACTTTCTCGACACCACAGGGGGTGCGCAGGGGGTGGTCTCTCAGCTCGGTCGCTATCCACGACACTGTCGCAAAGCCTAGTAGGCGTGGCACTTTCTCGACACCACAGGGGGTGCGCAGGGGGTGGTCTCTCAGCTCGGCCGCTATCCACGACACTGGCGCAAAGCCTAGCAGGCGTGGCACTTTCTCGACACCACAGGGGGTGCGCAGGGGGTGGTCTCTCAGCTCGGCCGCTATCCACGACACTGGCGCAAAGCCTAGCAGGCGTGGCACTTTCTCGACACCAAGGGGGTGCGCAGGGGGTGGTCTCTCAGCTCGGCCGCTATCCACGACACTGGCGCAAAGCCTAGCAGGCGTGGCACTTTCTCGACACCACAGGGGGTGCGCAGCTCTCAGGGCCGCTATCCACGACACTGGCGCAAAGGCTAGCAGGCGTCACACCACAGGGGGTGCGCAGGGGGTGGTCTCTCAGCTCGGCCGCTATCCACGACACTGGCGCAAAGCCTAGCAGGCGTGGCACTTTCTCGACACCACAGGGGGTGCGCAGGGGGTGGTCTCTCAGCTCGGCCGCTATCCACGACACTGGCGCAAAGCCTAGCAGGCGTGGCACTTTCTCGACACCACAGGGGGTGCGCAGGGGGTGGTCTCTCAGCTCGGCCGCTATCCACGACACTGGCGCAAAACCTAGCAGGCGTGGCACTTTCTCGACACCACAGGGGGTGCGCAGGGGGTGGTCTCTCAGCTCGGCCGCTATCCACGACACTGGCGCAAAGCCTAGCAGGCGTGGCACTTTCTCGACACCACAGGGGGTGCGCAGGGGGTGGTCTCTCAGCTCGGCCGCTATCCACGACACTGGCGCAAAGGCTAGCAGGCGTGGCACTTTCTCGACACCACAGGGGGTGCGCAGGGGGTGGTCTCTCAGCTCGGCCGCTATCCACGACACTGGCGCAAAGCCTAGCAGGGAACATTCGCGACGAGGGCTCAGAACGCAGGATTGTGCATATATATATATATATATATATATATATATGCAAACACATAAGATTTAAATTAAGTATGTGGGGTTCCTCGGTAGCGTAATTAATTTCCGATACCCTCCTCGCTCAGGCAGGGCCTCCATGGAGAGCTGCGAAGGGCACGAAACCAGGTAAATAGTACGGGTTCCCGATTCCCTCCTCGCTCAGGCGGGGCCTCCCTGGAGGGGAGGGAGGGGCGCGAAACCATGTAAATAGTATGGGTTTCCGATACCCTCCTCGCTCAGACGGGGCCTCCCTGGAGGAGTGGGAGGGGCACGAAACCATGTAAATAGTATGGATTTCCGATACCCTCCTCGCTCGGTCAGGCGGGGCCTCCCTGCTGGAGGGGTGGGATACCCTCCTCGCTCAGGCGGGGCCTCCCTGGAGAGGTGGGAAGGGCACGAAACCATGTAAATAGCATGGGTTTCCGTTACCCTCCTCGCTCAGGCGGGGCCTCCCTGGAGGGGCGGGAGGGGCACTGCTGGGAGGCGGGAGGCGGGAGGGAGAAGGAGAGGATGTTCTGGGAAAACAAGAACCCGCACCAGCACCGGCCACCGGCACCAGCACCGGCACCGGCACTGGCCCCGGCACTGGCACCAGCACCGGCTACCGGCCACCGGCACCGGCCACCAGCACCGCACCGGCACCGGCACCGGCACCGGCACCGGCACCGGCACCGGCACCAGCGCCGGCACCAGCACCGGCACTGGCACCGGCACCGGCACCGGCACCGGCACCGGCACCGGCACCGGCACCGGCACCGGCACCGGCACCGGCACCGGCACCGGCACCGGCGCCGGCACCGGCACCGGCACCGGCACCGGCACCGGCACCGGCACCGGCACCAGCACCGGCACCGGGGCAAGAATCGTTCATGCCTTTTATTCGAAATGCTTCGAACCCAGAGCTCGTGGTACGGTTTCGACGCGCGCGTGGCGGCGCGCGCATGCGGTTGCCCGCATTGCGTTTTTAAAGGGGTTCGTGCCACAAGGTGGTTATTTGCTCAACGCGGATACACCACGAGGTGAGATGAGAATGTCGTTCCGGGGCAGAAAATTCTCCATATCTTCATTGGAGCGCCAACTAGATGTTGATGTGTTCATATTGGAATGTTTGCATCATTGATGTGTTTGTGTCGCTTTGAAATTTGCTCGCGTGTGGACTTCTGCATGCCAGAATTTATCCTCAAGGATTTCGCCCAATGCCGCCGGCCCCCTCTCTTTAAGAATGGTTCATGCCACAGTTCAGTTGGGATGCAATGGCGCCGTCGTGAAGCAATGCCGGAACTTCACGCGGGGGCCAAACTCGTACGTGACGGTTCGCACAACAAAGTTGAAGAACATATCTCGAATTCTGACTGTTCGCATTGCGAACTTGGTGATCATCGTTGTCGCTGAGCTGGGATGGAGCGACAATCGTGTTTTCGGGCGGTCGGGACTCAAAACAGGCGTGAATTTCAAAACCCTGCAAACAGCTGCTACCATGGTTTTGGCTTCCCCAGGCTCTCGAGGACGCGAACATTACGTAATTTACCGCAGATCGTGGCCTCGGTGACGCACATCTTGCATAATGCAGTAAGGTGTACGGCCTCGAGGGTGCGACTAGTCAATACATTATAAATGTCTGTGTCTTCGAAGACGCAGATATGGTGTAATTCTTAATGGATCGTGGCCTCGGGGACGCGGCCATAGCGTAGTTTACAAGGGTGTACGGTGCCGGGGACGCACGTATTTTACATGCTCACAAGGATTACGGTTTCGGGGACGCAGAGATGGTGTGATTTACGTAGGCTGATAGCTCCGAGGACGCAACAATGGCGTACATTACAAGGTGTACGTCCTCGTGCACGCACATTCATGTGTCAATGTATATGTCTATGTACATTTGTATGTATATGTTTTTTGTATATGTATTTGTTCATGAATATATGCATGTGTATGCATATGTATATGTATGCGTAGATGAATGTGTATGTGAGTTTGTATAGGTAAATGCATATGTATGTGCATATGCATATGTATAAGTATATTCATAACTACACACATCTATATGTATATGTATATATGTATGCAACTCCCTAGTTGTATGGTTATGGAATCGTATACGTACGTATGGTTATGTTTTTCGAAAGTGTAAGTGGATTGTATGTATATGTGTATGAATACGTATATTGGAGTGCGTATGCATATGTAGATGTTCATGTACATGGATATGTAGATGTATAGGTATGTGTATGTGTATATGTATATGCATACGTATTTGTATTTGTATGTGTATATGGTTGTGCATGTGTATATGTATGTGTATGTGTGCAACAAGTACCTATGTAGGTGTGTGTGTGTGCGTGTGTGAATGTACAGAGGGGGGTTTTGATTCTGGTACGCGGATCTTGTATACTGCGAGGGTTTATGGCCTCGTGTACGCACATATCACGTAATGTTCGAGTGTGTGTCGCCTCGGGGGCGTGATTATCATGCATGTTTTACATCTCCCACGGCCCCCCCAGGAATTCTGAGACCCCCCAGGGGGCGTGGTCCAGGGTGGTTTGAGGCTTCCCCCCTCGCGCGGACTTCCACATTTTGCAGTCGGAGGAAGAAAGTAGAACCAGCACATTGGAAACTGGAAACAGGAATCTGTGCGGGGGGAAGCAAGCCTAATCCCCGCAGCCTGATGGCCTCACAAGGAGACCAGCGGTTTGCAGAGGTGTGCGCAGGGTGATATTTGGCAGGGGTGACAGGGGTTCGATACCAGTTTGGCTGGGATGGTATGGAGTCCATGTGGGAAATGAGCGATGGGGCAAGTCGCATGTAGCTTGCAATGCCTCAATGGGGGTCGTGAAGCTCGAGGGGGAGAGGGTGGTCGAGTGGATTCTTTTTGCTGGAACCTGCCTGTGTGGTGCGAGTTGTGCTGTGTAAGCACGGGCGGCATCGTGGCGAAGTCTCAGCATACGGTAGGTTCGTGTCGTGTCGACCGTTGGCGGCCCCGCCAGCGGCGTTCCACCTTGAACGCCGCGGGCGACCCAGAATCGTTCGATGTGGAACGATTCGGACGTTTCGGAAACGGCCGATCGTTCAAGGTTGAACGATCCCCGCGGTGTCAGAAACCAACGCCGGGGTCGACGCGACGCGAACATGCCGTACCCGCCCAGCGCACGGGGCGCCCACGAGGCGCCCACGGGCGGCCACCGAGGCGAAGCCTCGGCGGACCCACCCAGCGCACGGGGCGCCCACAGGAGGAGGAGGAGGAGGAGGAGGAGGAGGAGGAGGAGGAGGAGGAGGAGGAGGAGGAGGAGGAGGGGGAGGAGGACCGTAGCCATTTTGGCTCAAGTCCGGAGCCGTTTTGGCACAGGACCTGGCCTCACTGGCAAGGGGGAGCAGCGGCCCCCACCATTTCGCCCCTCGTTTGCCTGGCCAGACGAGGTTCTATTTCGCAAATTTTGATCCTCTCGGGCAGGGGCCACCTCAGAGCCCAGCCCACGCGCCCGCAAGGGCAGCTCATGGCCCAGGAGGGCGGCCGCGCTTCGCAGTATGTGGATTGGCCTCCTGCTCGCTGGAGCCGTCGTGCAAGGCGCTGGGGTGGGACATATCCGTGGAGAGAGCATCAACAGCCCGTTCCCCCAGGCAAAGTCGAAGGAGACTGGTACACTTCTAGTGGGAACAAGCTCAAGATGGTCACTTGCCTGTCCTGTGGGTGCAGCAAGAACACCTGGGGATCCCTGTGCTGCAAGCATTGTGGGTCAAGCCTCACCAAGAAGACCACCCCTGCACGGTCTGGTGCAGACACAAGCGGGACTGGCAAACAAGACAATGCTGGCAAGGGCAAGAAAGGCAAAGGCAAAGGTCGCGATGAACGGCAAGACGGAGCACTACCTCCAGGCCCCCTTCCGAACATGGACGTGGACAAGGCTAAGAACCTGGCGCAGCTGGCGGAGGAAGCAGGTGATGTGGAAGGGGCTAAACGCTATCATGCCTTGGCTACCCGTGGTCCGCCTGCTCCCTCGGCACCTACCGCCAGGCAAAGGTGGCAGAAAGCAGAAGCTCTCCAAGCACAGCTCGAGAAGAAGCTCCACAGTGAGTACGAGAAGCTCGAGCGTTGGAGAGCAGCCACACTGGACCTGGAGGAGCACATCGCCAACATGGCGAAGCAACTGCACGAGGCTGACGAGGAGGTCACCAATGCGCTGGCTGAGATCCAGACCTCGGTGGGGAGGCAGCAGCCTGAAGAACCATCGCGCCCTGCCCAAGTCAGTATCAGGGAAGTGGTCGAAGGAAAGGTGGACCTCAAGGACGTGTTCACGATGGACGACTTCCTGGGAATCTCAGATGTGGTGGCCTCCTACGAATTGGATGAACAAGACATCAAAGAGCTCGAACGCCGCAAGGCAGAGGCCTCTGATAATATCCAGACCCACCTTGCCAAGATTTTCAAGGGAGCGCTGGAGCAGGCCACCAAGGCCAAAGATGCACATCGGGAGCACGTTAAGAGGTTGGAAGGGAAGAAGCGAAAGGTGGACGAAGGCACATCAACAGCTGGTGGCCATGCAGGGGCCCGCCAACCAGCGCATCCTGAACAATGTGACGAACAAAAGCCTGCCACTACGAAGTCGGGCTCTTCCACCAACCCCATCAAGAACATCCGCGAGAAGATTGCTGGAGATCGAGGACTACAACATGCTGCTGAGTCACAGGCCACACGACAGGGCCTTTAGCCGAAGTGTGGACGTTCAGGGCTGGGTGCGCAGGGATTCAGCCCCTGGAAGTCACAGCACCCAGCCCACATGGAGTACTACAAGTGCAACTCCACCTACGCCAGGGACCTTGTCGTGGCCGTGGACCAGGCCGAGAAACCCGACGAAGGCGAAGCAAGCCCAGACCCAGAGTGACCCCGACTACGTCGGAGCGCGTCCTCGGGTGGGCTTTCCGCTGGAGGGGGCTCGGCCGCCACGATCGTCGTCGCCAATTACCACACGTGGATCGACTGGGCTCTCGACCTCCACACCAGCAGAGCCGACGACATCGAGTGCGCCTACCCCATCGGGTACATACGATGGCCCGCCTCAACTCCAGGCGGGCCTCCCGTCCAAACCTTTTGCTGGATTTGGGCCAAATCAGAACGCAGCTGCCAGGTGCTCCTCGAACCTGGCAGCACATGTCCTACACGGATGCCCGTCTCAAAGGATTGGCACAGGCACCCCGTCCAAACATTTTGCTGGATCTGGGAAAGGTCAGAACGCAGACCCCTATGGGGCACAACGTCGCCACTGGCGCGACCCACCGTCCAGGGGGCCAGGGTTGGGCCACGATCGCTCTGGCCCACCTCATGTGGCGGTGGGCGGGTCAGGTTTTGCTGGATCGAATTGCGCACGGAATGGTGACTACAGATTCGACATCAAAGGTGACAAGATCCCGTCGTCGGAGGATCTAACATGCTGTCTTTCCGCTTGGGAGAAGATGATGAGAACCAACTCTGGTGAAGCAGTGGTTGGGATCAAACAGCGCTGGGCCCAACTGCGTGAACAGCTTCAAGGAAGTCAAGACCTGGCAATGCGACTCCACCCAGAGGGACAAGTTCGTATTCGGCGGCCAGAGTGTGCAAGTGAGCCACCCCGAGTCGGCTTGAGCCGCGACCAACCAGCACGCAAGGGCGCTCCGAACAAGTTTGGGATTGTGAGCTGCAACGCCAACTCCTGGAGGACGGCGAAGCAGCTGCTCGCCCACTTGTCAACGCTCGGGGACATCATATGTATTCAGGAGCACAGGCTGGTCCAAAAGTTTCAAGAAGTATCAGATAGACTCCAGAAACAAGGTTGGAAAGTGTTTGGGACCAAGGGACTTCGGCTACCGTCCAAGAGGGTCTCGGGAGGCGTCATGATCCTGGTCAAGGGCCACCTGGAGGCCTGGTGCCCAAACCCTGAACTGGTCCCTCGCCGCCTATGCCAATGCTTCGTCCAACATGGGGCTCTGGGAATCCTGAACGTGTTCTGTGCTTACCTTCATGACAGCGAGGGGCTCTCACCAAGAAACATAGGTATCCTGGAGGCATTTGGAACCGCGGCTGGAAAAATGGGTTTTCCCTACGTTCTGGCTGGTGATTTCAACGTCTGCCCACACACGGTGACCCTAAGTTTCCCACTTCACGTGATCAATTCCCTGAGGTCCTCAGGATCAGTTTATTTCGATCTTGGCTATTCGTCTTCCCATATGATGTTTAGCACGCGTGCAAAATTGATGTTTTTTTGTGCGATTATTCACGTTGTACATTCGCGTGTGACTTGCGCGCTGCGTATGCCGCGCGACGTCTTCGCGCGCCGACAACCCGCGCCGCGCCTTGAGATACGCGTGTTTACACCTTAGTCAAGCCGAACACGCTATACTTAAACCTACAACGGCGCACAGGGCCGCCCCTGAAACATCCCTTCGCTCCTCTTCTCCCAATCGCTCCCCTTTCCTTTTCCCCTCCTCCTGGGGATGTTTCAGGGGCCGCCCCTGAAACATCCCTTCGCTCCTCTTCTCCCAATCGCTCCCCTTTCCTTTTTCCCTCCTCCTGGGGATGTTTCAGGGGCCGCCCCTGAAACATCCCTTCGCTCCTCTTCTCCCAATCGCTCCCCTTTCCTTTTTCCCTCCTCCTGGGGATGTTTCAGGGGCCGCCCCTGAAACATCCCTTCGCTCCTCTTCTCCCAATCGCTCCCCTTTCCTGTTTCCCTTTTCCTGGGGATGTTTCAGGGGCCGCCCCTGAACATCCCTTCGCTCCTCTTCTCCCAATCGCTCCCCTTTCCTTTTTCCCTCCTCCTGGGGATGTTTCAGGGGCCGCCCCTGAAACATCCCTTCGCTCCTCTTCTCCCAATCGCTCCCCTTTCCTGTTTCCCTCTTCCTGGGGATGTTTCAGCGGCCGCCCCTGAAACATCCCTTCGCTCCTCTTCTCCCAATCGCGCAGGAGGAAGGGGGGGAGCAGGAGGAGCAGGAGAAGGAGGAGGATGAAATTTCGAATGGCCGTCTGCCCATCGCGCCACCGTGCCTGGGTTGTGGGTGTGAGACCTCTTGGAGGCTTGCTAGGTTTCCGTGTGGAGCCTGTCGGGGGCCTCTTGGGGGTAATGATGAGTCCTCTTGGCTGCCGTGATGGTGCTTGTTGGGGCCTCGTGCGGGCAGATTGACTATGCGTTTGCGACTCTGGAGGTTTTTCGTTTGAGCATTTTCTCTTAGGGGGGGTGAAGGGGGAGGGCTCGCCACAGTTGCCCCCGCCCCAAAAAACCGGCCCCACAAACATGTCATTCGTAGTCTGTCCTGTTGGTGACGGGTTGGTGGGGCCCCTTGCGCGAGCGGGCGGGTTGCTCCTTTTGTCGGCCCCTTTCCGAAACCCATGCGGACAACGGTGCAAGGGATGAGCGTTGGGTGGGTGAGACTGGACTGGACTTATCGCGAAGCGATGAAAACGTCACCCAACCCGCCGCCGAGATATTACTCAGCATAGATGGGACCACAAGCTGGGCTAGAAAATTAGCCCGGCACTCGAATTTTAGACCCCCCCTGTTTACGTAAACAGGGGGGGTCTAAAAATTGTACAATTCGTATGAAAGTATACCATTTCCCGCCACAAAAAGACCTCCCACGAGGCCCCTTGGGAGGGCGCAGATTGGGCTACTTATACTTCGGGAATTTACCCTCGCCCCCCCACCCTCCTGTTTAGCCTGAAGGCCCCAAGAAGTCACGCCGCGACAGCCCAGGATTGCCCCAATTAATCTCCAAGACGGCCCGAGTAATGCCTACAAGGCCTCCCAAGACCCCAAGATTGCCGCCAAGAGGGCCCAATGAAGCCAAGATGCTTCCAAGATTGGCTCCAAGACTGGCTCCAAGACTACCCGAGACCTTTCCAAGACGGCGCGTGGGGTGCAGCGCGAAGCGGTCGCATATGTAAAACAAATCACATCTATGTTTGAAGCGAGAGCTCTCGAATTGCACAATGGTGATGTCTTCTTTTGTGTTTTGCAAGGCGTCGCCGAGTGTGCGGCGCAGTCCAGGCACGAGCACGGATCAAGACCATCGCGTGATCGATGGTAAATCAAGACCTCCTCTCGGGAGGGAGTTCTGCGAATGATTGCAACGTTCGCAATGCCCATGTCACACGATGCGATGACCCCACGATCCGCTTGACAATTGCATTGAGCCCTTCGTCTCGCCAGCACGCATACCATGCTGGCGGGCCAAGCTGAAGAAGGGCTGCAGCCATCTCCATCAAAAAATGGTGCTTCTGAATGCCACGAAGCTCGAGCACCTTACATTGTCTGATATGAACAATGACATTGTCAATGAACCGCTGCACTTCAGATGTTGGCATCGTGTCGTGGAACTCGCGTATGATAGCTAACAAGGTTACCAATGAATGAAGCCCGCGAGCCCATGCTCCTGATTTTTCGAGGCTGGCCCCATATTTTGGCATAAGGTACGTATGGCAGAACAACAAAAAACTATTCGTTTCACTCCCATGCAGATTGAGCTCCGCTTTCTTTTTGCCGAACATCGAAGCTGTGAGATTCTGTACTTGTGTATGCTCACGGCCATCGTCGCGCTCCTTCTTGTACCACCTGAAGAGCTCATCACGCATAATTTGCACACTGAATTCGATTCGGGCATCTTGTGTTGTATGAGGTGACCCCCAAGCATTTGCTTGGAACAAGCTTCGAACAAAGAATGCACAGAAGAATTTGAACACGCCCAAGCTGCAGACGTGCAACCAGTCTAAGCCGAAACATCGTTGAGGCGTTATGCCCAGCTGGGCGCTAAACAGAGGACATCGCCTCCTGGCGATCGTCTCACGAGACCTCCTCCAGAATACGACGTCGTCGACTGGCCCGCTGATGTCGTCGATCCACGTTATATCTGGGCGGTCTGGCGTCGTCTCTAACCTGTCACCTTTATTGAGTCCCAGCGACGGCAAGTCTCGTCGGAGTGCTCGGCCGCGCGGGCCCGTGGAACTCCTTTCATATCGGAGCGCCCCCCGAACCAACATCAGCTGTTCGTGAGATAAGTTAACTCTGATTTCGCACTGGTCACATGCCTGAAGGTAGTCGTCGAAAGTTCGTTCCAACCACCCAACTCCTACTGCAGACAAGCCGGCTCCATCATCGAGACTGTCGTCGCCAGGCCAATGACAGAAAGGACAGCCAAATAGGTAGGTACCTGTCGATGGTAATCCCCAAGTCGTGCAATACTCCATCAGGTCGCCCTTTAGAAACATGATAGCACAAATGGCAGGGGCAGCTGATCCAGCAAAGGCCGCACGGACGGAGTCGCTGTCATCCAAGAATGCTTTCTGGTCGTGCCGCCGATCAGGCCAGTGCCCACACGCCATAGCGTTGGCGCACCAAAGTAGCCAGAGCTGCAGCGCGTACACAGAACACCAGCCTCGACATCCACATTTGCAGATGTCCTGCTTCCGTAGGCAGGCCACCAAATGGCGAACTTTCGAAACGAGTGAGAAGGCATAGACCGCGACGACCCCATCGTGGCGATGGGTAGGTACACCATCGAGGTACAACGCCACTGGATGCACAGGGTTGGGGCCCGCATGAGAGACCACCACGGGGTGCGACCAGTACGATGGAGGTAGCAAATTCTGATCAACCATTTCTCGAAGCTGCTGTTCAATTTCAGGTGAGCCCGACATTTCATCCCACAACCGCTCGTGCACAGGTATCACTGGTTGCGGCTCCACAACTCGACTCGCGTCGGACCGTCTGTTCATCGGAAGCCATAGCTGATATAAAGATCCATCTTCTGCGAGGTTATCTGACAGTACCTTGTCGATTTTTCTTTGGTAGTGCCCGCTCTGAGCGTCGGGGCGCAACGAGAAAGATGACACTGGCCCAATTGATCCACTCTTTTCCGCCCAAAACGCAATGACGCAGCACTGCTTGGAGCTAATGTGCCCTTCGTGCTTGAGTTGGAGCAGCAAGTCTGCGAGAGACTGGCCAGCCTCTGTTTGCGAGATCGCGTCCCAATCTACTTTGTCGCCATCATCCTCAGCGTCGGAAGCATCATTGATCAGATCATCGAAATTGTCCCACTGCGGGACGTCGTCGTCCCAACCAGGCATGCCACCAGCTGATAGCTTGAGCGAAGGGCTTGAGCCAGAGCCAAAACGGCTAGGGGTATTGCGTTGGATGTTGATGTTGTCGTTTGTTATGTTTTCTTTTTTTCTCTGGGTGGGCGTGCGTTTCTTTTTGGGCGTAGCGGGTATTTCTCGGCCTACCCCTCCAAAACAGCATGCCCGAGTTGCGCGACGTGTTAGGCTTGGTTTCTACCAGGGGGGTGGGCCAGAGGACGAGGAGGGGAGGGGGCACGCTCCAGATAGGCGAGCCACGTACCCCAGAAAGGCGGACCACGAACAGCTTCCAAGGGTGAACGACCAGAAATAGCAATCCCAGAAGAGCGATCAGAAATAGCGCCCCCTGAAGAGCGACCTCGAATAGCCAAACCTCCGTTTTCGTACCCCCGTTGAATTCCCCTGGCCCCTTCTGTCTCGCATGCCCCTTGTGTTCTCGTACCCCCCATTGATTTCCAGCGCCCGCTCTTCGACTTCTGTCATTGCTACCGTGAGGCGAGGGGGCTGAAGAGAAGGTGCATCAGCGAAACGGGCGCGTGACACACCGCAGCAGGCGTTCAGATACTCATGACGCATCCAATGTTACTTCGTTGAGAGCAGACATCCTGATCTATAGTAAGAGCGAGACGGCGACGAGCACTCGGTAGTTTTCAAGAGTTTTCAGGAGTTTTCAAGTTTTCAGGAGTTTTCAGGGTGACCTTGAAAACTCATGAGAACTATTGTTTTTAGCGACAGTCACAGTGAAAACTAAGTTTTCACGAGTTTTCAGGAGTTTTCAGCGCGTTGAGTTTTCAGGAGTTTTCAGAAGTTTTCAAACGCTTTGTTTCTGAAAAATTCTGGTAGATATAGGCGGGAACACCAAACGGCAGCATCCAACGTTGCATTTATCAAACTCGCTTTGCAGCGACGCCGATATCTCTGGTACTTTGGCGGCGCCCTCCCTGCCGAGGGTGATTCTCAGCAGCGGATGCAGGAACTGGCGTGCGTTCTCTCTTGGGGATCCTCTCTCCCTCGCCCTCCCTCCCTTCCCTCCCTTCCTCCCCCATTCTTCCTCCTACTCCTCCTCCTCATCATTCGCCCCTCAAGCCAGACAGATACGCACAGAGGAGCTTGGGCAGGCATGCGGTGGCACCGCGAGCCGCTGAAGGATAGCTTGGACCGTCATGAGTACTGCATCCCCCGATCAGTACAAGAAGCCCTCGACGTAGTCCTGGCATTGCCGCTAGTCCGCGGAGCGCTTGATCATCATATTCTGCCTGGCCTGGTGCATGTCCTTCAACAGTGTGATCTGGGCGTTCAGATCGTTGATGGCTGTCTGCATCGCTGGGAGGCCCTCCTGCAAGTTCGACTCGATGGTCGGCTCGGAGTATGTCAATTTGACATTCTTGGCCCAGTCAGACTGCACGGTCCACGCGCACCAGAACTTGTCCTTCGTCTTGAGTTTGCCGAGAAGGAGTTGCTGCGTGGTCAGGTCCTTCAGGTTGGCGTCGTTGTTAGCCCAATGCCACTCCTTTTGCGTGGTGATGGCCTGAAGGAGGTCCGACGCCGCCGTGCTGACCTTCTCCATCTTCTGCTTGATCTTCATCGCCTCCGCAACGACCGTCTTGAAGGACTTTGCTGCTGCACGAGAGTCGTCCTCGGGCTGCGCTTTGACCTTGCCGAGGCCCTTGGCTTCGGACTTCGCCGCGGTGGCCGTCCCGACCCTCCTCCTCTTCTGCTCGGGAACCTCTGGGGGGCCGGTTGCAGCTGCTTCAGGCGCTGGAGGCGCTGGGAGAGCTGGAGGTGCAGCTGGGCCTGCTGGTGCCCGACCCGCAGATGCCGACGAAGCTACCGTGGCCTGGCTCCGAGACGGCGCCTCCGAGTGCATGCGGGAACCTTCATCTAGCAAATGAGTGGTCTTAGACCAGGACTCCTGGTTCGAATCGTCAAAGTACTCCTGGATCCTCAAAAACTTGACGCGGTTGTACAGCTTGTCGAAGACAATCCAGGGCCGTCCTTTGTAGGTCTTGCCTTGGGCAACAAAGGTCGCAATATTCTTCACGTAGTTCTGCACCGCAATGAATGCCATCGCATCGTTGCCCTCCTTCTTGACGTGTATCGAGAGCGGCAAGTACTCACCCCTCATGCCATCGACCTGCCTGTACTCGGAGGTCTTCGTGCGCTCCTCCTTCATCTGCACAGATCGCTGGCCCGCCCAATCAATTTTGAATTTCCGCTGCGCCTCGTAACCCCTGCCGACGAGCTTGTAATCTTGCTTGAGCTTCGTGTTCGCCGCCAGCTCCTTCGCCCACCACCGGTTGAATTCGCTGTTCGCTTCCGTCGGCAATTTCTTCTCCTCGGACGCTTTGGCCAGCATTTCCTCGATGGGCGTCGGCGGTGCCGACTCGTCCTCCTTCCTGTACTTCTCCTCTGGAATCATGTTCGAAGCGCCCATCGCCGCGGCTCTGAGCAGTGCTTCGGCTGCCGAGGTCGCACCTTGCACCGAGTCCGTGACTTGAATGCTCATCAATTGGTTCGCCCATGACGGCGGGCCCTCTGATGCGCCGACGCAGTCGGTCATCTTTGGAAACGGACCGAACTGAAGCCAGACGTGATCGCACACGAATCTCGAGCCAAAACGGCTACGGCCGAGGGTGAGACGAGGCTGACGACTGCTGAGACGTTCTGTCATCATAGACCACGGCAGATCAGTTCTCTTCGACGTACTCCTCCACCTCTTCTTCCTAGTTACCCTCCACCTCCTTCTCCCTCCGCCTCCCCCTCCTCCTCCTCGTCCTTCTCCTCCTCCCTCCTCCTGCTTCCATTCATTTTCTGGGGCGTTGCGGAGTGGCAGGCCATAGCCAATAATATACCCCCGCACCCCTGCCCCTTGTGATTCTCCGCTGGGGCGCGGCTGGCATGGGCAATCACGCCATGGAAAATCGTTCCCTTTCCCACGTCCTGTCGGGACCGCCAGGGGCCAGAAGGAGGAGGAGGATGGAGCGAGCCAGGAGCTGGGGTCATTTAGATCACCCCGAAGCCCCTCGAGACCATTGGAATTCCTACGAAGCTCCTCGGGGCCTCTGGAACCCTCAAGAGCCCCTCAGGAACGTCGAAATCACGTATTGCATAAGGACCGTGTTGAGGATCCAGGAAGCTTGAACCCTAGAGCAGACGAGGAAGGCGAGCAGGAGGAAGGAGGAGGAGGAGAAGGGATGATAACTCTGGACGGGATTCGGACACGGAGGGAGAGGTGGCGAGAAAGGGGGATGACTGTAGATGCCTCTGGGCGCGTAGCTGGCTGAGCCGCCAGCAGCATCGGCGCTCGCGCCGATCCGAGCTACTACGAACGGCGACGTTCGCTCGAGGCCTCAACCAAATATATTTTCATTGTAGCACGCCGTGCACAAGTTGTACTTCTTGAAGATGTCCAGGCACGTGGGCTCCTCGCCGCAGAACCCGCACTTGCGTGAGATGGCCGCCTTCTCGGACTCGGACTCGTTGGCCGAGGCGCTCCCTGGCAAATCCGTGATCTTCCCCTCGTCGGGCGTTGGCGTGACGGGCTCGGCTGGCACGACGGGCTGCGCGGCCTCCGCCTGACAGGGTGGAATGGCCTTCGCCTTGCTCTTGGCCTTCTTCGGTGCTGGTTGCTTGCCGTCGGTCTGGCTCGCCAGCCTCTTGACCTTCGTGGGCGTGGGCAGCGCCTTGTCCCTGAGCTCCTTGAGCATATCCTTGGTTGTGTCCTCCGTGGACGCCAACTTCTGAGCGAGCTTCACTGCGAGCTTCTCGGCTTCCTTGATCTGCTCCTCGTCATCCCCGAACGCCGTCGCCTTGACCTGGCACATCTGGATCTGAGACCCGTCGACCTTGGAGTGGACGCAGAACACGTTGTTCTTCGAGGTAGGCCTGCTCACCCAGATGCGCGAGTTCTCCGTCGGGCGAGTCTCCCAGACATACGTACCCCTGGAGGTGCTAACCTTTTCGGTGTCCTCGATCGCGTCGAACTCGGCGCAACTCAACTGGAAGATGCGAGCTTTGAAACCATCGGACCACGTTGCCAAGGTTGGGTCCTCTGGCGTGGACCCCTCTGGCTTCTTGACGTCCTTCGTGAACTCCTTTTTCTGACCTGGCATGCACCTCCACGCCTTCATGTGCTCGCGGCAGAAGCCCAATACGTACTTGCCCTCATGCTTGAGGCTGTCCTTATGGGCGTAATGTTGGCCGTCGGCGGACGAAGCTGGCGCGCCAGCGCCCTTACTGGGCCCAAAACGCACGCATGCCAGCGGCGACACAGTCGGGCTTCGAGCGCGGGTGGTGGTGAGCGGGGGAGGCATTCCCTCAACACCTACCACATTCACCACCACCCACGCTCGAAGCCCTACTCAACCGCTCCACTGTTCTGAGTACGTTTTGGGCCCCCACCTCGGACGCGCCAACGGCGCCGTCGACGCCCTGCTGCTTGTCGGAGTCGGGCTCCTTGACAGCAGCCTCGGAGAGCTGCAAAAGCGGTAGGTCGTCCTCGTCGTTCTTCTCGGCCTCGTCCTCTTCCTCTCCTTCGTCCTCGACGGGCTCATCCTCGCCATCCTCGGCTTGCGCATCCCCGTCAACGTCTGTAGCCTGCGCCGCGGCGCCCTCCTTGGAAGCGGCGGCGAGACCGAGCTTGTGGACCCACTTGCTCGTCTTCTTGAGCCTCGCCTGGTTGATGGCCCTGCAAACGAACTTGAAACGATTCGGCATCTTGCTGAGCCAATCCGTCTCGTCATCCTTATTGAACTCCTTCCAATTTTCCTTGCACTCCTTGGGCACGACCCCCATCGCCTCCGTCGCCTCGGGCTTGCTCCAACTCAGCGAAGGCCTCACCTTAGATATCTCGGACCACATGCGATGCTGACCCAGGATGTTGGAGGACTTGCCGAAACCCCCCGATTTACCCGAGCCCTTGAAAAAGGAGGGCGCCTTCGCGAAGTCAACCAAGCAGCGACCGAGCTTCTCCGCGTCTGTCGACATCGCCCGCCGACTGAAAGTCCACAAGCGAATGCAATCGCTGGCTTGACCCACGCTGAACAGCCCAAATGGCAACGGTGGACCAGATAGGTTGGGGCAAGGGTGGCGGGGGTGGTCTGCCCTCGAATATCCAAAGGACACGAAGCACAAGCAGATCAGGGACAGCCCGTGCGATGCAATCGGATCACCAGTCGGGGCAGGCCGAGTGCCAATGTTCAACCACGATGCACGGATGCGCTATGTGTCTTCGTGGTGTTTGTATGTTGTGCTAATTACTGGTGCAATATGTGAGTAAAGGAGGAGAGAGAGAGAGAGAGGAGGATTTTTTTTTTTTCAAACGATCACACCGCAACGCACGACAACTTAACTACAGGATCGAATTATTGATCCTAACACACCAAAAGGATCATTATATCGATCCTCTTGTCTAAGATCGAAAGCTTCCGATCTTAAGGACCTCAGGGAAGGGGGTGGTGCGGGCCGACCCCACAGCCCCGTCATGCGTCATGACCATTGACGGCAAGCATTGCGAGTCGACCGTGGATTATTTCCTGCTGTATCGCCACTTGGATGCGGCAGTGGTGACTGTAGACACAGACCTGGACACTACCCTCAAGCCCCACAGGCCCGTGGTCCTCCAGCTTGGCACAGACACCCAGGACATCACCATCCAGGTCCCCAAGGCTTACCAGAAGATCCCAACAAAGCCCCTCATAGGCCCTCAACAGGAGCACCCGAACTACAACGTGGTCCTAGGAGTCCTTGAAGATTTCTATGAACATCTTGGAGGGGTTGATGCTGAACATGTCACTATTGAAGGGGATCTCAGGGATAAAGGTATACAGACTCTCAACGAAACATACGCAATGTGGAACAAATTGGCTTGGCAGGAGCTCAAGCAAGTCACAGGTACCAGCCCGACAGGAGTGCATGGCGGCTACCCCATGGAGTGGGATGTGAAGCCGCTATCTGCAGCTTTGGCCACCAGGACGCGGTCCTTCCCCCAGCCACCCCGTGCCGTAGGATGGGTATTGGGCAGACTAACCGAGATCAGCAGCCTTCGGAACCAGGGCAAAACACCAGGAAAAGACGCGTACCTGGGGACCCTGGTCATGCAGCTGGTCAATATTGCATCCCATGGAGGCCCCTTTAGATCTGCTTGGAAAGATGGGAGCGTTTTTTGGCACCCAGTTTTACGCTGCTTGGGAGTCATCCTCATGGTGGACCCAGATGGGGCCAACAACCTCATCACTGATATGATCCAGTTTGTCAAGGATTTCAAAAACTGCGTGTTCTTGTCTGGGGACCAGCTCGATTGGGCAGGATGGAAGGAATGGTGCCAACAGGCGGTTGAGGAGCATGGGGCTCGGGAGGCTCACAGGTTCCTCAAGGGGGTTGAAGTCCCCAAAGCCCACACGAGACCACCAGGGGAGCCCACGGAGACCGAGGTCAAGGAGCTCCTCCACAGTATCTCTATTCGGGCCCGCCTTGAGAACCAAAGAGTGCTCTGGAAGAAAGTCTGGTCGGCATCAGATCAACCGCGTGCCCGTTTCGAGTTTGTCCAAGGCGGAATACCAGTAGGGAAGCGTGCTCAGGTGGACACCATTCGCGGGAGTGCACGATGTTTCAAGGACTCCACATGCACGCCAGACGGCTGGCACCCGAAGCACCTCTCGCTCCTCTGCGATGACGGCCTGCTCGTGGTGTCGCTCATTTTCCAATTGATGCAGGTGACGTGCGCGGCCCCAGCTCAAGTTCAAAGGCTGGTGGTACTGCTAGCACCCAAGCCTGACCCGACGGCCAGGCGACCTCTTGGGCACTTCGGAGGCTTTGTTCGTGTTTTCGGGAAGATCCAGAAACAAGCAGCCAAGGACTGGGAAACCAAGTATGGGATGGATGTTGGGTTCTCGATGGCTCCAAGAAGGTCCCCCTCGGACACCGTCTGGAGGCAGGCTGTCATTGCTGAGCACCAAGGGAACTCAGGAGGTTTCTCTCTGCAGGTCCTGTGGGATATCAAGCAGTTTTACGAACATGTGACCTATGATATGTTGGTTCGATCTGCCCAGTATTGCAAGTATCCTCTCTATTTGCTGCAGTTCGCCATAGGGACCTACCAATGGCCAAGGCATCTTATGCTGGAAGGTTTAATGGACGCAGCACTGTACCCAGGCCGCGGGATTGTAGCAGGATCCACGACGGCGACCTATGAGGCAAAGGTCTTCCTCAAGCCAGGTGTGGACCGATTCACCACAAATATGTCTGATAGTGCATCCCTCTCCCTCCACGTTGACGACCTCGCTCTCCAACAGTGGGGAGATTGCATGGGGTGGGTGGTGGGGGCACTCAAAGAGTTGGCTGAATCGGTCCGTTCATATTTAGTAAATGATTTGCAGCTCCCGCTCGCCTACCACAAGTTTGGCATCGCTGCGTCGTCGGGGCCACTACTCAGGCTGGGTCGCGCGGCTCTCGGGGACCTCGCTGGAGCTCCTGATGATGGGGACGTCACGAACTTAGGCGTGGACTTCTCGGGAGGCCAACATAGACTCAGGAGGGGCACCAGAAGGACTCGAACCAAGAGGTGGATCAAATACGGGGCTCGAAGGTGTAGGATGACCAGGCTCAAGATCAAGTCAGGGCACAGGAACAGGTTATTCCAGACCAACTTGAAAGCCACACTAACGTACGGCGCTGAAGTCCATGCGTTTAGCCCACACCAGATCAAGGAGATCAGGGCCTCTGCTGGAAAAGACTCTGGGGTACTCTTCAAGGGGGCACAAGTGGACCTCGGTTGGGCTCTATCGACATATCTGGACCCGATCGACATAGCGAGCAGGAGCATAACTAGGATCGCAGCAGAATGGTGGATGACTACGGCCTTCCACAAGCACGAGCACGCCCACAAGGATGTGCTGAAGCCCGCCCTGCTCAGCAAAGCCTTGCACTCAGCCGCCCGCCACATTGAGGAGACAAAAGGGAAAAATTGGTTCTTTCGCTCTAGAGGACCAATAACCGATGCCTTACTCTGGCGCGAGGAGGCTGGATGGAAGATGGTTAGCCCAGGGGTTTTCCAGGACTCCATCGGGGACACCCTCAATTTCACAGAGGTCAGCCCTGCCCTGGTATCCAGAAGATTTGCCACCCAGCTGAAAGATACGTACATCCAGAAATACGTTCGGGGAGTTTGTGAGAAGAACAATTGTGACACACAGGACCTTGAGACCCGAGGACTGTGGTGGGAGCTCATCAAGCAGAGGATGAACTCCACCAAGCTCGGGCTCACGCTTGTAGAAAAGCTCAGAGTGAAGCAGTTGTTTTGTGGAACCCTCCCGACGGGCGAGGCCCTCGCGAGGTGGGGTTTCAAATTTAACTCAGCGTGTAGTAGATGTGGCAATCTTGACACTGCGTGGCACCGCGTTTGGTCCTGCCCGTGCCCGCGTGCGTCTGCTGTCCGAAGTGAGGTTTTCCCTGAGGCTCTTATTCAACAAGCCCTGGAAGCTGGCCCAGGGTCTCTTCTGTTCAGCCGTGCCTGGATCGCCAGGCCTGACCTGTCCGCGGAGCCCCCTGCCCAGGACTGGGCGCAAGATATAATTTTTTTTGGTCCTGGGGGTGTGGAGGCGGCGCCGTTCGATTTCCCACCTGGGGCAATGTTGTTTACTGATGGCTCGTGCTTGTTTCCCCAGCTCAAACCCTGTTCCAGAGCTGGATGTGCAGTCATTCAAGTGAACGAAGATGGCGAGCTGGTCAGAGGCATAAGGTCCCCTGTACCAGGCACGATGGAGCAGACTAGTGGGTCTGCGGAACATTGTGCCATCATGCTCGCCACCACATACTCAGCAGATCAGTGCCAGTCAGGCGAGATTTTTGTTGACTACGCAACCCTCCTCAAAGCCGCGAGGGCCCACCACTGGGCCTTGTCGGGGGCCAACCCGATGGCCCATATTTGGCGGGAAGTGGCTCGGTGGTGCCCTGGGGACCCTCCCCGCCTCACCAAAGTCAAGGCCCATAGGTCCGAGGAGGAAGTTGCCAGCGACCAGATTTTCTTTGTGCGAGGGAACAAGCTAGCAGACCACCATGCTGGGCTAGCTGCCCGCGCGCATGCTTTCAGCAACAGGGTCACTGATGAGTGCATGGCCATTCCCAAACTGTACACTACCCTAATTCACGGGATGGGTAAAGTGCTCGGGGAGTGGCCCACGTTCGGGGAGTTGGGCGAGCTGGGGAGGGCTCGTTTGGGTCCCAGGGCCACTCCCAAGACACGGACCCCGCACGAGGCTGTTTTCCACGAAGGCAAGAGAAGATGTAACTTGTGTTTTAGGTATCTGGGCCGCAAGGTTATATTAAGTCGGGACTGCAATGGTCTGAACCCGTCCCTTGCTGCATTTCTGAGTGGTCCCAGGAACCACCACAACCTCCACGTGGCTTGGGTCGAGAGCTCGGGGCTGCCTGTCGTTTACTGCTTGAAGTGTGGTGCATTTACCACTTGCAAGGCGGGCCCCAAGCTTCGTGGACCATGTGATGGGAAGGCATCGTCCGAGAGCAGGAAACTCAAACGCAGGATCCTGCCAGGAACCGGCCTACCCATCACCAATTCCGTAGCTCTCCCACCCCGAGGCCGTGAACTCAGGGAGGTGAGGAGACCTACGTAAAAATTTTATCCGTGAGTGTACTGTGTTTGTACGGTACACCACCAACCGAGTAACCGAGTAACCGAGGAGGAGGAGGAGGAGGAGGAGGAGGAGGAGGGAGGAGGAGGAGGAGGAGGAGAAGGGGAGGAGGAGGAGGAGAGAGGAGGAGGGGAGGAGGAGGAGGAGGCGCCCACGGGCGGCTACCGAGGCGAAGCCTCGGCGGACACGCCCGGCGCCCGGGGCGCCCACGGGGCGCCCCCACGGGCGGCAGCGTTGCGAGACCGCGGCGGGCCCCCAGGGGATGGTGAGGTCTAATCCGAGCCCGCGCTTGACGTCATCCCCAAGGGCTCCCTCGAGGGCGCGAAGTTATTCGCGCTTCGCGCTTCGCGGTCCTCGTGCCTCCTCCCCCTCCTCCTCGTCCTCCTCTTCTCCCTTTGGGGGGGCGGCGCGAGAGCGCGAAGTTAGTCGCGCTTCGCGCTTCGCGCAGCGCGAAGCGCGAAGTTGGGAGCCCTAGGTCATGCCGCTGGCCCCCTAAGCAGCCCTCGAAAGTGGCGACGGTTTCGCAGCTCGCAGCGAACCAGGGGTGGCGAGGTCTACTCTGAGTCCGCGCAGGCCCCGACTATGTTGCCCCCCCCAGCAGTTCTCGACATCGGGGACCGTTTCACGCTCCGCAGCCCTCGAAAGATGGCGAGACCGTATATGAGTCCGTGTAGGCCCCCAATTTGCTGGCCACCCCCGCGCAGCCCTCGAAAATGGGAAGCGTCTTGTATGTCGCAGCCCCCCAGGGATAGCGATGCCTAGTCTGAGTCTGCGTAGGCCCCGTCTAAGCCGGCCCCCCCTCAGCCCTTGAAAGTGGGGACAGTTCAACTCTTCGCAGCCTCCCAGTGAAGGCGAGGTCTAATCTGAGTCCGCGTAGGCCTCGACTATGCTTCTGCTTCCCCCCCAGCAGCCCACAGTTTCACACTTCGCAGCACCCCAGGGATGGCGAGGTCTAATCTGAGTCCACGTAGGCCTCGATAATGCTGACCGTCCAGCAGCCCTCGAAATTTGGTGCAGCTCCACACTTCGCAGTCCCCCAGGGATGGCGAGGTGTAGTCTGAGTCCGCGTAGGCAGCGACCATGCTGGCCCACCCAATAGCCCTCGAAAGTGCCGGCAGTTTCGCAGTTCGCAGCCAGGATAACAAGGCAGGAAGCAGGTTGGTTGGCAGGTAGAGGCAAATAATAGGCTGGATAGAAGAGGAGGGAAGGAGGCGTGACCTCGCTGCTCTATTCAAAACGAGAACTCAACGCGGGAGGGTTACGAAACATCAATCGCGAGGAACGTTCGTTTCGTCGAACCTTCGCCGAGCGAGCACAGACTGCTCCAGCGCCGACTCGGATCGATCCCCGACCCCGTCATCGGGGCAGTCGTGCGTCCAGGGTCCATGTATGGTAGATGTTGGGCCGTAAAACGGGGGCCCGGAGGCCGAGACCGAGGAACGACGCCGGAATTGAAATCATCACATCTTAGCAGTACGATGCCGTTCTGGTCCGCCCACGAGCCGCGCCTCCACCTCTGGATCTGCATTTTTTTATGATTATTCTTCTTCCTTCTCCTCCTCCTCCTCCTTCTCCTCCTCCTTCTCTTCCTCTTCCTCCTCCTCCTCCTCCTCCTGCAGTGGCGTGTAGCCCGAGGACGCACCTTCCCCCAGCGGCGGCGTGGCGGAACCCCTCTGCCGAGAGATGCCTCGCCAGCTCCCTGCGGCGGCCACCGCGGCCGCGCGCGACGACGCCACCGTGGCGCCCCCGGTCGCCCCGAGCCCGGCCGGAGGTCTCGGCTCGCAAGCGCCCCCGCCTCGCCCGCGCGACGCCGAGACTGGGCAGGCGAGGGCAGAGAGCAGGGTGATGGGCTTGGTTTCCACCACCACTACCATAGGTTGGAGGGAGAGGTCCTCCTCCTCTTCTTTCTCCTCCTCCTCCTTCTCCAACATATGGTAGTGGTGGTGGAAATCAGTCCCATTTCAGGGGGTGCCCCTGGGGTGCGGATTTCGCCACCTGGCACCGCCGACTCGCCCCCCCCCCCCTGGTTGGAGGTGCGCCTCCGACAGCGCCCCAGCGGCGACGGGGCGGAGGCGGAGCTGGTGCCCGCCGAGGCCCCCAGGGGGCGCCGGGCTGCCTTCGGAGGAGAGGGCAATTCCCCTCCCCCTGTCTTCCTCGTCCCTCCTCCCCCTCCCCCTCCTCGTCTCCCTCGTCCTCCTCCTCCCCCTCCTCCTCCTCCTCCTCCTCCTCCTCCTCCTCCTCCTCCTCCCGCGGCGCTGCTCAGCCTCATGTGCCTCCTCCCGCCGAACGCGGTGCCCGCCGCGGTCCTGGGTGAGGCCTGGAGTCGGTGCGATCGAAATGGGTACAGTCAACCCGCATAGTAAGGATGGGCAACCTTCCCAAGGATACTCTTGCATCCTTGCCTCCTCGGTCCGTCCTTGGCCACTTTCGTCGGCCGCGCCTTGCTCGAGAAGCTTCGACATGGGCGCCCAATGCCCTTGTTTCCTTATCGCGCATCCTTATGATTCGGGCCGACTGCATGGAAAGAGTCGGGACGAAGACCGACAGCAGTTCATGCCCGTCTTGAGCAGGGTTCGCTGCCGGTGTCAGCGCGGGCGTTGCCCATTCGAGACAGAAGGGCGCCTGCCTAACAACGACCGCTGCCAGTTTTTGGCAACATTTCTGGTTGGGCATCGTGAATTTTTTCCCGTACCATTTCGGGCGTCCAAGTAGAGGTTGACACCAACACCAAAATCGGAGGTGTGCTTGCACCGAGGGATGATGATTCCGGTGGCCAAGGAGTGCCACTACACTGCACCAAAGTCTCGGATCATCTTCCCCCGTGTGGTGGCAGCCCCTTGTGTTGGTTTTGGTGCCCCTTTCCAAGCCACCAGGGACAATTTCTAGGCCTCCCAAGAGACAGTTGTTGATCCCCTCATCCCATGAGCGTGACCGCGGGGAGCGGAAGGGGGCATGGGGCCAGCCACGTCAAGATTTTCACCAGCGCCGTCTGGGAATACATGAAAGCGGCTATAATTCCCAGGCGGCGCCAGCACGACTCGTGACGGGGGATGGGGGGGGGCGGTCACGGTTTTATCGCCTCCAGATGGGGTCCGAGCACATCGGGTCGGAGGATCGCGCCGTATCGCCGATGCATCGGCGACGCGGCTCGATGTGAAGCCCCTAGTTTTCCCTACGCCAGCGGCGCCGATGCATCGCCGACGTTGCCGACGCATCTCCGGTACATCGCCAACGCATCAACGATGCATCGCCGATGCATCTGCGATGCGGCGTGATCTTCCGACCCCATCTGCTCCATCCCCATCTAGAGGGCCTTACACTTGCACGCGCACAAACTCTACGAGCGGCAAGTGGCCTTGCGTTCTGGATTCGATGGCTCGGTCCCACGAATGCTCGGCCGCACAGAGACGTTTCGCGCAGAACATCCACGGACAAAAAACACGCCTGGTATCCGCGGGGCCGCGGCCCAGTTGGCCAGCCAGCAAGGCCGTGGCTACGGCTCTGTGTTCCGCCCACGGGCCCTAGGGGGCGTCCAGGAGGTGGTGGATATAGAATGGGGCCGTGACGGTAACATCTCCCGGGTTTCATGGCTCCCCCTTCGTCTAGCAGCACGCCCTTTGGCCCCCGCCTGGGCTGCGCACACGCCTCGGGCCACTAGTTTGCCAACGCCCATCTTGGGCGCCCCCGATTCGGAGGGAGGAGAAGCGATACCAATGCCACCAAGGGGCCCACCTCCAGCGAGGAGGTCCACGATACCTCCCCGAGCTGGATGCTGGGGATGTCTCGAGCGAGAGGGGGGGACCACACCACCAGGGAGACTCCCCCTGCCTCCTCGCACCTCCTCGCCCTGCTGGTGTTGGTGTCGCCTTTCCTTGTTCCCACCGATGTCCGGACCCCAGCACGAGCAGACATCGGGGTGAGGGGCTGCCCGGGCCCCCGGGGAACGGTCGAGGGTCGAGGCATTGTCGGGTGCACGGGAGGGCAGGGGTCCTGCAGGGAACTTGGCCCTGTGGACGCTTCTGGCCGCTTTTTTTTTTTTTTGCTCCTGGGGCCTCAGGGTCGCGCGTTCCGAACCAACAGCTTTTTGCTCCCCTGTGCGTGCAGCTTTTTGCTCCCCTGTGGAGCGTTTTTGCAGCTTTTTGTTGCTCCCCTGGGCGTGGCGCGCGCGCGCGGCGCGCCCTGCTCGTGGGTTGTGGCACGCAAGAGAGGTCGCCGCAGCAGCCCCTCGCCGGAGTAGCCCTGAGGCGCCCTCGTCGTGGCTTCCGGAGGTTTTCCCCAAGATTGGTCCCAAGTAGGTTTTTGGGGTCTGCACATCGAGCTCTTAGTTCCCGGGCAACCCAGAAGGTGCCTTGACTTATGATGCTCCAACCTGCTGCAGCCTTGATCACCAGAGAGAATTTCGAGCACTCCTCCTCGTCCTCCTCCTCCTCCTCCTCCACCGAAACTTGAAGGTTTTCACGTGTCGGGCCCAAGTAACTTTTTGGGGCCTAGTTCCCGAGCAGCCCAGGACGTCCCTTTACTTGTCCCCCAAAGACGGGAATCCTCATCCTCCTCCTCCTCCTCCTCTTCCTCCTCCTCCTCCTCCTCCTCCTCCTCCTCCTCCTCCTCCTCCTCCTCCTCCTCCCCCTCCCCCTCCTCACCCTCCTCACCCCCCCCTCCTCCTCCTCCTCCTCCTCCTCCTCTCCTCCTCCTCCTCCTCCTCCTCCTCCTCCTCCTCCTCCTCATCATCATCATCATCATCATCATCATCATCATCATCATCATCATCATCCATCCGCCTCCTTCTACTCCTCCTCCTCCTCCTCCGCCTCCTTCTCTCCTCCTCCTCCTCCTCCAGCAGGACTTATCCTGCTGACCGTGGCCCCCGACCCAGGCGGCAGAAGAGCAGGCGCGGTGGCGACGAGCAGCAGCATCGCCGCGCCCTCCAGGCGAGCTCCGGAGGCTTGCCTGCCCCAGGAGTGGTGATTCTTCGGGCTGCGCGCAGACAGCCCGCCGCGTGGGGGCCAGCCAGGCACCCAAGCCGCTGCTGTCGCATCGCATGCAACGCTCGGAATGCCGCGTAGAAGGTCGCTTTTGCTTTCGGTCATTCTTACGCGACTGGCCCAAGCGGGAGCTCCATCGCAGCTTGGCTGATGACTTCCATCGCCTTCTGCATGAGTTCAGGCATGAGTGCAAAGATGTGTCCAAGCAGCAGTTTGCTCATGGTTTTAGGCAGGAGCGAATGAGGGATATTCAGCATGAGTGAGTTCAAGCAGGATAGCCTTCCCCCAACAGGGGTGGTTCAACGAGGATTTCATGCAGGAGCTCTGGTTTTGCGAGCAGCAGCTCAAGGATCATATGAGTGAGAACAGCGACGGCCTCCATACCATTCCAACGTGCAGGGCCACTAACCTGGCTGCCATCACTGCGGGCCCAGCCAGCTGCAACGCCATCCACATCGTCAGGATCCTCATGGAGGATTTCGACCAGACGGAGCCATGAGCAGTCGCAGTCACTCCAAGCAGCAGGTGCAGCAGACCACAGATTTCGTGCGTTCGTGACCGTGCTAAGACTGTCTTGGCATGTGTACCGCCACGCATCCAAGCTCAAGCTCGCCCTGGCCTAAGCTAGATCCAGTTTTGTAATAGCTTGCAACATGATCACAATGAGTAGGCTTTGGCTGACCAAGCAGCGGGCAAGTAATCTCAGCAGGGCCTTCGAACGGCGCGGTGATGCGGTCCCTGGCAATTTGGCACAGCAGGGCCCCCCCTGGATGGCTCATGCTTGCCCAAGAAATATGCCGTAGGAATACCCCTCCTCCTCCTCCTCCTCCTCCTCCTCCTCCTCCTCCTCCTCCCTCCTCCTCCTCCTCCTCCTCCTCCTCCTCCTCCTCCTCCTCCTCCTCCTCCTTCCTCCTCCTCCTCCTCCTCCTCCTCCTCCTCCTCCTCCTCCTCCTCCTCCTCCTCCCTCCTCCTCCTCCTCCTCCTCCTCCTCCTCCTCCTCCTCCTCCTCCTCCCTCAGCGTGCATGGCGCCAGGCAGGCGCAGCTGCTGTGGGTGGGGTAGGGGCGGGGCGGGGGATTTGATGCGGGGAGGCGAGGAAGGAGCGCTGCAGGCCAGGGCCGCCCCCCGGCACACACCTGGGGGCGGCAGGGCGCGTGCCGAGAGGGCCCCGCCGCGAAGCAGAGCTCCCGTGGGCCTCCTCGTCATCCCCCGGGCTTTCCTCCTTTCTCCTCCTCCTCCTCCTCCTCCTCCTCCTCCTACTCCTGTCCTTCTCCTCCTCCTCCCCTCCTCCCCCCCTCCTCTCCTCCTCTCCTTTTCCGGGCCTCCTCCCCGCCTCACTTACTCGCAGGACGAGAGATGTTCCTCTTGATGTGACATTTTGGCGATGAGGATCTCACAAGATAGCATCGGCGCCGCCGAAAGGACGTCGTCTGGACGAGCTGCCCGCAGCAACCCGGAGGAGAGATGTGCATTCGTGTTGAGTGGGGCCCGCGCATGGAGAGTTTCTGGGAGTGCGCGAGACAGCGCAGGACTCATCTTGGGAAATTGATGACCGAACCCCCCTCCCCCGTAGAATCTGAACAAGGGCGGGTTCCGGGGTCCGCAGGTCCGATTTCTCCCGGTTCCACGTTTTTTGCTTGTTTTAAGAAAGTAGTTTGTGTTATAAATTAGAGAGCGGGGTAAAAAAGGGGTCTGCAGTAATAGGACCGGACACAAACCCATGACATCCCAAATCGGATCGGCGCGGACGAAAGTCGGATCCACCGAAACAGAAACCAAAGCCAACAGTGGACCCGCGCGAACATCATTAGATCTGACGGTGGTTATCCCATACGCGTCTGCTCAAGACTTTAAGCCGTCGTTCCGACCCTAAGAGGAAACAAACTTTCGTCCTGGAGGTGTATCCTCCATGCCGTTATCCTCCTCTTTTCCCTCACGTGCTCCCCATACCTCCTACCTCTTCTTCCCACCATGTCAGCGACGATGACGTCAACGGCGACGGCAGCGACAGCGACGACGCTGGCGCCGACACGACGCGGCCCCGGGGAGGTGGTTCACGAGGCGGCCGGCGCGGATGCGGCGCCGTGGACGCGCGGCCAGGCCCGCTTTCGCTTCCATTTGAGGTTCGAGGATGGAGGGCAAGGCGCCGCCGTCCCCGTGCTGGCACATGATTTGCAAGAGTCGCGCCCCATAAGAAGCTCCTCCTGTGGCCCTGCTGGGTGCTTCCGCATGGTGCCGTCGTCCCCATTTCAGCTTACACCTCACAATGACCACGGACAGTTTGGAGCTCGACCTATGCCCCCAGCGGGTGCGTCCGCATGGAGCCGCCCCCGTGTCGGCACTCCCCTCTCGAGGATCGCGCCTCATAGGGAACTCTACCCGTGGCACCAACAGGTGCGTCCGTTCCCTATTTCAGCATACTCTTCATAGGATCGTGCCTCATAGGGAACTCCAGCTATGGCCTCAGCGGGTGTGTCCAGATGGCGCCGCCGTCCCCGTGTCGACACATTTTCCATGAGGCTCGTGCCCCTCGTGGGTCTCCACCTATAGCCTATGGCCCTAACCAGTGCGTCCGCATGGCGCCGCCGCTACCAAATCTGCCCCGTAGGGCTTGGGCGTTCCACTGGGATTTATTCCGCGCGTACGCTTTCCCCGCCAATTGCGGCACAACCCTCACGCGAGGCGTGCCACCTGGGAACCCTCACCTAGCCCACTGGTTGTGCTGGCATGGCGTCCCTGCCCATGTCGGCACACCGTTCACGCGGAGCGTGCCCCTCAGGGAATTCCACCAATGGCTTGAATGGAGGTGCTCGCACGGCGCTGCCGCCCCCATTTCAGCACACCCCTTACGTGGATCGTTTCCTCAGGAAACTCCACTTCTTGCCTTGTCGGGCGTGACCAGATGTGCCCCCCGTCGATTTCAGCACTGTCCTCACAAGTACTTTGCCCCACAGGGAGTTCGGCGCCCTCCTGCCCACGGCAGCTCCCGATCCTGAGTGCCCTGCGGCTCGCATCGTAAAGAGAACATGCCATGCTCTACGTCACATGCAGCTGCATCAGGCTCGGCTCTTCGCAACACTAACTATCCAGCTGCCTGCGGCAAGTCCTGCCACCGTGCCTGGGTTGTAGGTTATAGGCCTCTTGGATGTCCGCTGGGATATCGTGGGGGTCCTCTCGGGGCCCTGTTGGATGCAGTTTGCAGGCCTCTTGGGGGCCGTCTGGGGGCCTTTTCACGGGCTTCATTTTGGCCTCTTGGGGGGGGCTTCTTGGGGTTCTCTTGGGGCTTCCTGGAGGCCTCTAAGGACCTCCTGAGGTATTGCAGGGTCTTTGCAGGGGGCTTTGCAGGGTATTGCAGGGTCTTTGCGAGGTCTTTTTAGGGTTTTTGCATGGTCTTTGCAGGGGGGCTTTGCATGGTCTTTGCAAGGTCCTTGCAGGGGTGTGGTGCAGTCGCCTGTCCGCGTCCCGCGGAGGGGGGTCCTTTAAAAGACGACAGAATCCCTCCCAGTCAGCGCTTGAGCACATCATCCGTTTCCACGACGGACCCCGTTTTGCCAAATCGTAACCAAATCGTAACCATATGGGAACGTAACCAAATCGTAAGCAAATTTGGTATAGCGTAACCAAATCGTAGCCAAATTTAATATTTTCATAACCAAATCATAACCAAATCACACTTCGTAATCAAATTGCGCGCAACCAAATCAAAGCAATGCACCCCTCTCATACGAACTTGGCTCAACAAGAAGCCGATTTGGTTACGCACGCGCATGCAACAAACCATTGTAAATTACAATATTTTGGGCGCGTGCTTTGGTTACCATGTCTTGTCTTCTAGGGGAGGCCCTCCCCGGGACGCCGCCGGGGCCCCCCCGGGACGCCCCCCGGGAGCGCCCCTGCCCCCCCCCCCAGCGGGGAAAGAATCATGGGAAGGGGCTGGCTTTCGATTCAATTACGCACGACGCTACATAATTTCGTTCCAGCTGGCGCGACTGAGGAGGAGAGTCCAGGGAAAAAAGATGAACGTCGACGGCGACGACGACGACGACGAACGGAAGAGCCCTTACAACACGCCGACAGGGTCGTTTTTTTTTCTCCTATGTCCAAAATCCGCCTGTAGCACGACATGCCCGACCTAATGTTAGGGGCGGAGGGGGAGGAGGATTCAGAGGCAAGATTAGTCGGAGGCCGGGAGGCTGGCACCAACACCGATATCGGCGGTGTGCTTCCACCGAGGGAGGCTGTTCCCGATCTCAGCGACGGTGGTTACACTCGGGCCCCCCAGGTGGCCGAGGTGCAACCGCCAGCGCCGGAGTCAAAGATGGGGCATCGAGCTGCTCGGCCCGAGGGCCGACCACCTGCCACACAAAATACAACAAAGACCGACGAGTACCGAGAAGAACACCCTGTGCAGGCATCTCCCCGCGTGGGGGCGCTGGGCTCCAGGGGTTGGTTCGTCGACCCCCCATCGCCCGTTCATCGCCGGTCGGGGCCCGATATCCCAGCCCGCGGACTCACAATTGAGGGTCCATCGCCGACCTATCGGCGATGCTCCCCTATCGTTGCCCCATCCAGGATGGGGCGCGACGGCGTTGTCGGCTAGAGGAGCAACCTTGTGCTGCTCTGTTTCTCCCCTTGCTTTGCTATACCCAGACTCGAACCGGCCATAGCAATCTTGAAGGCGACAGCATACGTCCGACCGACCGATGGGGAGACCGGAGGAGGGAAATATGAGGACGTGGGGGAGCGGATGAGGGAGGGACGAAATGAGGGAGAAGCAGGCCGAGGAGGAAAATAAATGGCGAGCATGGAGGAGGATGAGGACGAAGAGGAAGAGTAGGAGGAGGAGGAGGAGGAGGAGGACGAGGAGGAGGAGGAGAGGGAAGATGACGAGGTTGGACAAGGGTGCTCAGCCACTCGTTCTCGGGCTCCCAGGGGGCCGCCGTCGACGAGGTGCTTAGCACTTGCCCTGGCATGCTTGGGCAGGAGGGTCTCACTGGCGCCACGTCGAAAGGGTCGTCCTTTTTCCGCGACCTCGTGCTCCCTCCATTGTTTCGCTTTCATTCTGGGCCTCTCTCCAGTTACCTCGTCTCGTCCTCCTCCCCCCATCATCAAATAGAGCCGTTGTTCTCCCCCCCACCTCATCCTCAGTGGTATTCGCTGCCAAGAAATAGCAGCCACGGCACGCGCGCTTTCTGAGCCGCCATCGGATATGTCATCAGCCTCAACTTCGCCGCGCGCGTGCTCCGCACTTCGTCCTTCCCCTTCCTTCCCTCCGCGTCCCTCCCCTTTCCTTACTCCCGTTGCCTTCCACTGCTCCGTTGTTCCTCCTCGTCCCCCCTCCCTCTCCCGCCCTCGACTGTGTTGCGTGAGCTCCTCGCCGATGAGCGAGCGGCCTCCCCTGCCACGCGAGGAGGGGGGCCTCCCCGTGTGGGGGCGGAGGGCGGTCCGTTTGGCGAGGAGGCAGTATTCTTTGTGAGGCGGTGCTCTCGCGCGGGTGTCGCCCCTCCGTTCCCCATGGCTCCATGGCTCCCTTTCCCATCCTCGCTCCTCTCCTCCCCTCCTTTCCTGCCGTCCTTCCCCTCGTTCCCCATGGAGGGGCACCTTTTTCCTCTCTCTCACACGGGGGCGGCCTCGCCCCGACTGGCCGGTCCCCCCCCCACCCCCACTTTTCTTCACCCCTCCTCACTCCTCTGCCCTCCTCCCTCCTCCTCCCTCCTCCTCCTCCTCCCTCCTCCTCCCTCCTCCTCCTCCTCCCTCCTCCCTCCTACTCCCTCCTCCTCCTCTTCCTCCTCCTCCTCCTCCTTCTCCTCCCCCTCCCCTCCTCCTCCCTCCTCCTCTCCCTCCTCCTTCCTTCTCCCCCTCCTCCTCCTCCCATTCCTCCTCCTCCGCCTCCTCCTTCCTTCTCCCCCCCCTCCTCCCCCTCCTCCTCCTCCTCCTCCTCCTTCCTCCTCCTCCTCCTCTCCTCTCCCCCCTCCTCCTCCTCCTCCTCCTCCTCCTCCTCCTCCTCCTCCTCCTCCTCCTCCTCCTCCTCCTCCTCTTCATCCTTGACACGCTCGCTCGACTCGCCCCCGCCCGCCTCGCCCCTCCCACGACATCCGCCGATGTGATCGGCGGCGAAAGCCGAAGCCCCCCGTCGAACCATACCTCCGCCCCCCGTCGATTCAGGGGAATCGTTGGCTGGCGGGGGGAAGGTTCGGATGTGACCACCAACGTGATTTATTCAATCCGTGGCCCCAGGTGCTCCCGACCGCGTCTTGGGGGGCAATTGTGCGTCCACTATGCATGTTTGGTGGCCCTGGGGCCCCAAAGTGGGGAAATCATCACAGCTTATCGGTTCGGGTCTGTGCTGCTCCAGCCTCGAACCATGTTTCTTCTTCTCAGTGTATTGTATGTGTATGAATATTGCTTTTATTAAAAGCATTATCCTTCCAATATTTCGTCTTCTCGTTATTGTTCTCATTGGTTGTCACATTATTGTTATGATTGTTTCTTCCTGGTTTCCTTCGTATACCTTTTCTTCCTCTTTCTCCAGGGGTGCAGCTGCTCGAGGACGCACCTCCCCCCAGCGGCGGCATGGCGTAGTCCCTCCGCCGAGAGATGCCTCGCCAACTCCTTGCGGCGGCCACAGCGGCCGCGCATGACGACGCCGGTGCCCTCGGCCCGAGACTGGCTGGAGGCCTTGGCTCGCCAGGACCCCCGCCTCGCCCGCGCGACGCCGACGACCGACTGGGCAGGCGAGGACAGGGAGTGGAAGATGCCCCAAGGTCCGCGTAGACCTCCGGAGGCCCAGTATCAAGGCCAGAGGCCTCTGGACTGATCGAGGGTGATGGGGTGCTCTCTCTGTGCAGCAGCTCGTTGTCGGAGGATGGCCAGATCGGAGGAAGGCGGCTTGTCCCGCCTGGCCCAGGTCCGCGCAAGTCGGCCCCCGGAGCCCAGGCCCCTCCGGGGCTCCACGCCGACCTGCTTTTCGAGGCGGGCCCGGCCGCGGCGGCGGCGGCGAAGACGGGCGGCGCCAGGCAGCAGCGCCAGAGGGAGGGACGCCGCTGTGTCCCGACCAGGCCCTCCTCCGACGTTCTGCCCCTGGCGGGGGGGCCTCGGGGCTGGCGGCCCCTGCGGTCCTGCAGCTCTACAGTCGGGGCCCTGAAGAAGGAACCCTTTTCGTTGGGGAGGGGCTCTGCGTTCCTTAAAGTGTTTCACAGCTCGCCTCAGTTTGTCCGTAGGTTTTCGATGGGGAATCGAAGGTTAACTTATGGAAAAAAGGGGCCTCGTTCCATATTTGGGGTTCCTTGGGTCAACGCCCCGACTGTAGGCCTCCCGCACAATGGTGTCCGAGCAGATGCGGTCGGAGGATCGCAGCGCATCGCCGATGCATCGGCGATGCGGCCCGTCGGGGTATCCCGATGTTCTCCCGACGTCGCCGTTGCGTCGCCGACGTCAGCGACGCACCGCGGATGCATCGGCGAAGCATCGGCGATCCTCGGAGCCCATCTGCTCGGACCCGAGGCGGGAGGCCTCCTGCCGGTGCCACCCCCGGCCAGGATGCCACGACTTCCTCCCCGCGGTGCCGCGCCAGCTGCTGCGGGCGAGCCGCCGACCCCTCCTCTTCCGCGCCGCGGTCACGCCAGCAATCGCTCAATCTCTTCTCCTCCTCCTCCTCCTCCTCCTCCTCCTCCTCCTCCTCGTCTCCTCCTTCCCATCTTGCTCCCCTCCTTATCATCCTCAGGTTCCTGCTCCTGCTCTCGATGATCATCAGGACGCGTGTTGGCCCACGGCTCAGGGGAGAAAAGGGTACCCATACCGCCACCCTCCGCCCGTTTGCCCCTTTTTGGGCCTCCCCCGAGGCCCTCGTCGCCACCGTTGGATTCGCCTCGAAATTCGAGTCAGAACGCACCCCGGGAGAGGTCCTGGGAGTGGCGGTATTGGTACCTGTTGGTCTCCCCAGCTGCGCGTTCACCCGGTTCAGCTCCGCCGACAGCACACAGCCCGGAGCGGCCCTCTTTGCGCCGAGTGCGTCGAACTGCAGGGCCTCGTTGGACAAGAGCAGGCTGGCGCTAGCGCGCCGTCCGGGGATCCTCGAGCAATGGGTTCAGGCTTGGCGGTTGCACTGGCATGCGAGAAATCGTCATTCTGACTGTGAGCGACATGCGAACGCGACACCAGAGGGTGGTAAGCATTACAACAGGTAACCCCCAATCCTTTGGGCCAAAGGGAGGGGCCCTAAGTTAGGAGGGCCAGACACGTTAAGGCGAAGGGGGGCTGTTTTGTAGATGTGTCAGACGAAACCATGAAAAGCCCAGGGGATATTCCAAAAATCGTGGACCTCGTAGACCCAAGTTAGGCCACGACTTCACAGTGTTATTAGGATTAGGGTTTTTTCCCGGAAAGGGCAAAGGCCCAGGGTTCTCTTTTAGTTGGTTTACCCCCGGTTTCGACGGCTGTAGGGCCGGCGAAATTATTCTGCGATAAATTACGAGGTCGCGTAGGGCCGGCGAATTAAAATTTGAGGATGTCTCGAGCGAAACGCTTGTTTTTCAGAATTGATTGAGGATGTCTCGAGCGAAACGCTTGTTTTGTGTTGTAGATTGTCCTCTCCTGGGGACCTGAATTCTGAGAATCTCTCAAGTGGATTGCTTGTTTTCACGTGCCCAGGTCTTGAGGATGTCTCGAGCGAGACGCTTGGTTTCACGCCTCCAGGTGGCCCAGACAGATGTCTAGCATGAGGATTTGTTGAGGAAGTCTCGAACCAGAGGCTTATTTTCACGTGTCCAGGTCGCCCAGGCGGATGTCTAGCATGAGCATTTGTTGAGGATGTCTCGAGCGAGACGCTTGTTTGTACGTGTCCAGGTTGCCCAGGCTGATGTCTAGCATGAGGATGTGCTGACAACGTCTTGAGCGAAACGCGTGTTTTCACATGTCCAGGTCGCCCAGGCACAGCACAGCCCTCGGTACGGTACATCAACATCGATACCCTTAGCATTGCAGCCTGGCATGTTGCCTGGCACGTTCCGCGGAGCGTCCCGTGGCGAGTCCCCCTGGCACGTCGCGCGGTGCACGTCCATTGGCACGTTCCGTAGCGCGTCCCCTTGGCACGTCCCGCGGTGCGTGCCCATGGCACGTCCCCTGTCACGTCGCCTGGCGCGTCCCTTGGGACGTTCCGCGGCGCGTCCTCCTGGCATGTTCCCTCTGTCGATTAGTTCTGGGGCAGCTACCATCTGCTCAGGCAGCTCGAGCTTACGATCCAGATCAGTTCGGTGAGGACTCGGATGCCAGGGAGGACTCGATCCACAACGCTATATAGAGCACAATCGCGGCATGGCACATCGCAGTTCAGCACGGCCCAGCACAGCACAGCCGTCGGCACGGTACATCAAGATCGATACACTCAACTATGCACCTTGGCACGTTCCTTGGCGCGTTCCGTGGCGAGTCCACCTGGCACGTCGCGCGGCGCGTCCCCTGGCACGTCCCTCGGCACGTCCATTGGCACGTTCCGTAGCGCGTCCCCTTGGCACGTCCCGCGGTGCGTGCCCATGGCACGTCCCCTGGCACGTCGCCTGGCGCGTCCCTTGGGACGTTCCGCGGCGCGTCCTCCTGGCATGTTCCCTCTGTCGATTAGTTCTGGGGCAGCTACCATGTGCTCAGGCAGCTCGAGCTTACGCTCCAGATCAGTTCGGTGAGGACCTGGATGCCAGGGAGGACTCGATCCACAACGCTATATAGAGCACATTCGCGGCATGGCACATCGCAGTTCAGCACGGCGTAGCACAGCACAGCCCTCGGCACAGTACATCATCATCATCAGCATCATCATCATCATCATCATCATCATCATCATCATCATCATCATGATCGATGCACTCAGCATTGCATGTGCCCGTCGCCCAATCAGGTGTCTTTGAAATGTTGCAATGCCTTACATTTCTATATTCCTTTTCCGGGTTCGTGGGTCGATCATGTTTAAGCGCCTCCCTACTTCAAGAATCGGCATGCTTTTGCTGCGTTTTGTTATTCTCTGGGCGGGCCCGAACCCAATCTACCTTATCCGCCTTCATACTTCATGCTTTTGCCTACTTCTTCCGACCAATGTGTATCCTCGCTCATCCCTCTGCCCTCGCCGCTCCTCGTCCCCCTCTCCTTTGTGCGGGGGAGAGAGCCCCAAGATGGCCGACTGCGGCCTCAAGAGGCCACCGCCAGGGCTCCCGAGCGATTCAGGCGAGCGGCCAGACGGCCGAAGAGTTTGAAGACTGCCCAAGTGGGCCACAAGGTGGTCAAACAGAGTCGCAAGAGGGCCGGGAGCTACTCCGAAGAAGTCTCCAAGAGGGCCCAAGGAGACGAACATCGCTGATTCGCGTTGGGTTGGTCAGTGATTTTATTTCCAGCCGTACAAAGCTGCGGTAACGTGGCACAAGGTCTTCACAAGGCTCCCCAGGGCGAGCAGTGCCGTCACAAGCCGTGATCGCCAAGACCGCTGAGAGAAGGAGAGAGAGAGAGGAGCGACGCAGCAAGCCTTCCACACCAGCCGAGGGGCTCAAGAATCAGGGGCTCGAGCCTTGGCTCAACGAGTTCAGGTCGAGCCGTGCCCGCACCCCCTCTCGCAGAGCTGCGCTCGAGATGTGGGCGCCGGCCCTGCTCCTCCTGCTCCTCGCCGCGCCGGCCCTTGCGGGCGGCAGCGGGGGCGCGGGGGCCGCCTGCGCCGAGGGCGGGGAGGAGGAGGCGCACGCCCTGCTGCAGACTGCCGGGCAGAGCGGTGGAGCCGGCGCAGACGTGGCTGCGGCTGCCACTGGCGACCCCCGCCTTCAGAACGTTTTTGGCCAGCGGTTGGACTTGATGAAACCAGGAAAGCATGATCTGATTACCACGAACGCCCACGGCGTTGTCGATTACGAGTCGAAGCGACCGAACCTCAGTCTTCTTGCCTTACCGTCGTGTCGTGGCCCCAGGTCTGTCTACAATGATAATTGCTGTTTGGGAGATAACTTCAGGGACAAGTGTGAAGCATGCATGTGCGCCGGCGTTGACGCGACATTGTGGTGCAACCGCGACCAGGACCCGTTCCCAGGCTGCAATCACGACGGCCAGTGTGGTACAAGCAGCGGGTGCTTCAAATTATTGCCTCGCGGTTCACCATGTGTGGAGAATGTGCAGTGCGAACAAGGAGACTTGTGCTTTTTTTTAGTCGGACCCGGCCCCCATTGCGGACGCAACAGTGGTCATTAGTCGCTTCCTCTCGTCTTGCAATGTCTGGTCTCTGCAGCGCGGCATTCAGTGCAGCTTACCTTTCGTCTGTAACCTTCGTTTCGGATGCAATATCTTATGATAGCACTCAGTGCAGCTTACCTGACGGTTGCCCTACTTTCAGATGCAAGTGACTGGGCTCCGGCCCGCCCGCGCCGCCCCTAAGGGGCCTGCCGGCCCGCCGGCCGGCGGACTCGCGCGTCTGCGTCTGCGTTATCACAACCTGCAAGGTCAGGCAGTGAGCATCGTTTAATGGCAGTGCGAAGCCGCCAAGCAGCATCAGTCGTTTCCTCTCGTCTTGCAAGGTCCTGCCTGCCCTCCTCCTCCTCCTCCTCCTTCCACATGAAGACCTGGTCAGCTCCCCGCCAGGCGTTTTCCCACAATCGGGGAAGCACGCGAGACCTTCTGAGAGTTATCGGTTAAACTCTCACCACAGTTTTGAAGACCTGGTCAGCTCCCCGCCAGGCGTTTTTCCGCAATCGGGGAAGCATGCGAGACCTTCTGAGAGTTATCAGTTAAATTCTCAGCATTCGTGAAAAAAGCAAACCTTCCACACCAGGCCCCCAAGAGCGAGCGCCACGTGAGCCATCCAGGGAAAGCTCCGCAGTGGCGAAGCGTCCTGGCTCGCCTCCAGGCCTACCAAACAATGTTCTAAGAACAGCTTGTGGTTTCCGCGAAATGTTCTTAGAACGTTTCTGGCTGAGACTGTCGTGTCTTATCCCATCGGGCTGACGTTCTAAGAACATTGTTCCGGTTCTTGGAACATTCGTGGGTTCTACGAACATGTCGTGGTAGGCCTATGGGACTGCCGGGACGGTCGGTCCCTGCTCAAGGGACCGGGCGCGCACGGGGACCACGACCGCTACCGCTGAACTCAGGAGAGAAGAAAACACACAGACACAATTCATCGCCGACTCCCCAGAAAATATGGGAGAAAACACGGAAAGTGGGGGGGACGACAAAACCCAGAAACTATAGGAGATATGGGGGGATACCTCTACCTGTGTGTACTCACTTGTGTGTCCCATTAGCCCCTTCATGAACGTCGGTCTCGGGGGCCCTCCCCGCTCCGGGGGGCCCCATCGGGGGCCCCGGGCTCGCTCCGAAGGAGCTCAGGCCGTCGCCGAAAAAGGCGGCTCCCAGACCCGCGGGCCCGGAGGCCGACGCCCACACCGGGAGCGGCGGTGTGCCTCCACCGAGGGAGGGCGATCCCGCTCTCGGCGATGGTGGTCATACAGTCGGGGCGTTGACCTGAGGAACCCTAAGCAAGGAACGAGGCCCCTTTTGTTCCATAAGTTAAGCTTCGGTTTCCGATCGAAAACATGAGGAAAACCTGAGGCAAGCTGTGAAACACTTAAGGAACGCGGAGCCCCTCCCCAACCAAAAGGGTTCCTTCTTCAGGCCCGACTGTACTCTGGCTTCCAAGGTGGCCGAAATATGACCACCGACGCCGAAACCTAGGATCACCTTCCCCACGTGGAGGCAGCCCCCTGTGCTGGTGTCGGTGCCAATGTCCAGGCCCCCAGAAGACGGCCCCGTGCCGCCCCCAGGACGGCCTCCAAGAGCCTCGGACGGCTGTCGAGGCGTCTCGAACGGCGCCAGGAGCCTCGGAGCGCCCCGATGGCGCTCCGAGACGGCACCCAAGAGAGCCCCATGGAGGCACACGTCTTCCCCTTCCCCCGTGAAAAACGTACCTGTTGAGCATCGGGGGCGAGGGGGGGAGATCGCAGTGAAACGAAGAGCTCCCCACTGGGAACTCGGATTCGGCTTCGTAGTTGTGTCGTGCGTGTGGGCGAGGCGAAGCCGCGTGGGCGGGCGAGAGGCATGAACCCTCCTCTGGGAGGAGGAGGAGGAGGAGGAGGAGGAGGAGGAGGAGGAGGAGGAGGAGGAGGAGGAGGAGGAGGAGGAGGGAGGAGGAGGCTAGGGCGCCGCCGGGCCAAAAGACCGCCCCTCCCTGGGTTGCTCGGCGGTGGCTGGGGGGTGTCCCGCCGTGGTGTCCGGATGATGTCCAGGTGGTGCCCCGGGGTGTCCCGTGGTGGCCCGTCCGTGACCCGTCGGTGTCCCGTAGTGAGATCGATAGTGAGATCGATGGTGATAGTGAGATCGATGACGGGATCGATTGTGAGATCGACGGAGCGAGGTCGATTGCGAGATCGACTGAGCGAGACGTGGGTTCCTCCCCCCCCGAATCTCCTTGTCACCCGAAGGGTGGTCGTATGGGCCTCCGCTTCCAGGACCTTCACAGCAGCAAAAAGTACCCAGAGTTGCTCGTCCTTTGGCCTTGCTGTGTGGCAGCGCCCACACTGGCCTCTCGAGCTGCCACGCTGTCGGTGCCACTGTCAGTGCCGGTGCCGATGATGTAGATCCCGCCGCCGCCCCTTGGTGCTGCCGACGCCGCTGCGGCTGCCTACTCGCCCGCGGGCACCGTGTGCGATTGGCAAGATAGCGAAATGCTCACAGCAGCGTTGCTGAAGCCGCTGTCCCTCGAGCCCAGATGTTTGACAGAGGGCGCACGTGTACAGGCCTCTGAAGGACCTCTTGGCCTTCGGATGCCGTCTTGGGGGCCCTACTGGGCGATCTTGAGGTCCTCTTGAGACGCCTTAGGGCTGTCTTGGAGGCCTCTGAGGCCGCCTTGGGCCTTTTGGGGGCCATCTTGGGGGCCTCTTGGACCGCCTTGAAGCCTTCTTGGCTTGTCTTGGAGCCCTCTTATGGGCTTCCGAAGCTGTCGCTGGTTCGTGGGGGTATCTTGGAGGTCTCTGGGGCCGTCCTGGGCCGTCGGAAGCCCGAAAGGGCGAGAGTCTGAGCGCAAAACTGGTGAATCACGCTGGGAACGTCAATGGTGTTGGACTATTCGGGCCCGTCCGGAGGACATCTTGCAGCCCTCTTTCAGCCCTCTTGGGCCGCATCGTAGGCCTTTGGGGCCGTCTTGAGGCTGGGGCCGTCTTGAGGCTGGGGCCGTATTGGGCTCATCTTGGACCGTCTTGGAAACTTTGTTGAGCCATCTTGGGCTCTCTTGGGGCAATATTGGACATGTTGCAGGCCATCTTCGACCGTCTTGGAGGACCATGTTGGGCAATATTGGACAAGACTGGCAGTCTTGGAGGTGTTGTTTGTTTCGGTTTCTTTGGGTGGCCAGCGGGTGGTGCTGGAGGCCACTGGGAGGGTCCCAACAGCTAGTGTATATATGTTTATATATACACATATACTTGTATGTATATATATATATATGTATGTGTGCACATACACCGATGTATGCGTATACATACACGCATGCATGCATGCATGCATGCATGCATACATACATGCACACATACATACATACATACATACATACATACATACATACATACATACATACAAACACACATACCTACCTACCTACCTACCTACCTACCTACCTACCTACCTACCTACCTACCTACATACATACATACATACATACATACATACATACATACATACATACATACACACATACAGACCGACAGACAGACAGACAGACAGACAGACATAGACATAGACATACCTATGTGCATACACACCTGTATAATGGCCTTCGGCCCATCCTGCCACCGTGCCTGGATTGTGGGGCAGAGTTCTCAGGGATGCTTCTTTGGGTCTCTTCGGAGCGCTCTCGGGGGGCCTCTTGGGGGCAGTTTGGGAGCCTCTTGGGAGCCTCTTGGGATCCTTCTGGGGGCCTCTTGGGGCCTCGTTGGGGCCTCTTGGGGCCTCTTGGGGGCCTCTTGGGTTCTCCCGGGGGCCCCTGGGGGCCGAGGGTTCGAAAGGAAGGTCTGTTCGGGTTTCCCAGCTGGGACCCATCTTGGAGCCATCTTTGGGCCCTCTTGGGCCATCTTGGGCGCCTCCTGGTCCGTCTTGGGGCCATCTTGGGTCGTCTTGGGTCCCTCTTGGGGGCCTTGGGGCGATTTTGGGGGCCTCTTGGGCCGTCGTGGAGCGTCGGGAAGCCGAAAGGCGAGAGGGCCAAAATCTTTCAAAAATCTGGAGACGATCACTGATTTTTGCCTCTTGGGGCCCTCTTAGGAGGCTTCTTGGGGCGTTTTGGAGGCTTCGGGGCCGTCTTAAGGCCATCGTGGAGGTCTTGGGGCGATTTGTTGAGGAAGTCTCGAACCAGAGGCTTATTTTCACGTGTCCAGGTCGCCCAGGCGGATGTCTAGCATGAGCATTTGTTGAGGATGTCTCGAGCGAGACGCTTGTTTGTACGTGTCCAGGTTGCCCAGGCTGATGTCTAGCATGAGGATGTGCTGACAACGTCTTGAGCGAAACGCGTGTTTTCACATGTCCAGGTCGCCCAGGCACAGCACAGCCCTCGGTACGGTACATCAACATCGATACCCTTAGCATTGCAGCCTGGCATGTTGCCTGGCACGTTCCGCGGAGCGTCCCGTGGCGAGTCCCCCTGGCACGTCGCGCGGTGCACGTCCATTGGCACGTTCCGTAGCGCGTCCCCTTGGCACGTCCCGCGGTGCGTGCCCATGGCACGTCCCCTGGCACGTCGCCTGGCGCGTCCCTTGGGACGTTCCGCGGCGCGTCCTCCTGGCATGTTCCCTCTGTCGATTAGTTCTGGGGCAGCTACCATCTGCTCAGGCAGCTCGAGCTTACGATCCAGATCAGTTCGGTGAGGACTCGGATGCCAGGGAGGACTCGATCCACAACGCTATATAGAGCACAATCGCGGCATGGCACATCGCAGTTCAGCACGGCCCAGCACAGCACAGCCGTCGGCACGGTACATCAAGATCGATACACTCAACTATGCACCTTGGCACGTTCCTTGGCGCGTTCCGTGGCGAGTCCACCTGGCACGTCGCGCGGCGCGTCCCCTGGCACGTCCCTCGGCACGTCCATTGGCACGTTCCGTAGCGCGTCCCCTTGGCACGTCCCGCGGTGCGTGCCCATGGCACGTCCCCTGGCACGTCGCCTGGCGCGTCCCTTGGGACGTTCCGCGGCGCGTCCTCCTGGCATGTTCCCTCTGTCGATTAGTTCTGGGGCAGCTACCATCTGCTCAGGCAGCTCGAGCTTACGCTCCAGATCAGTTCGGTGAGGACTCGGATGCCAGGGAGGACTCGATCCACAACGCTATATAGAGCACACTCGCGGCATGGCACATCGCAGTTCAGCACGGCGTAGCACAGCACAGCCCTCGGCACAGTACATCATCATCATCATCATCATCATCATCATCATCATCATCATCATCATCGATGCACTCAGCATTGCATGTGCCCGTCGCCCAATCAGGTGTCTTTGAAATGTTGCAATGCCTTACATTTCTATATTCCTTTTCCGGGTTCGTGGGTCGATCATGTTTAAGCGCCTCCCTACTTCAAGAATCGGCATGCTTTTGCTGCGTTTTGTTATTCTCTGGGCGGGCCCGAACCCAATCTACCTTATCCGCCTTCATACTTCATGCTTTTGCCTACTTCTTCCGACCAATGTGTATCCTCGCTCATCCCTCTGCCCTCGCCGCTCCTCGTCCCCCTCTCCTTTGTGCGGGGGAGAGAGCCCCAAGATGGCCGACTGCGGCCTCAAGAGGCCACCGCCAGGGCTCCCGAGCGATTCAGGCGAGCGGCCAGACGGCCGAAGAGTTTGAAGACTGCCCAAGTGGGCCACAAGGTGGTCAAACAGAGTCGCAAGAGGGCCGGGAGCTACTCCGAAGAAGTCTCCAAGAGGGCCCAAGGAGACGAACATCGTTGATTCGCGTTGGGTTGGTCAGTGATTTTATTTCCAGCCGTACAAAGCTGCGGTAACGTGGCA
The DNA here is from genome assembly GCA_963575745.1 of Prorocentrum cordatum. Classification (NCBI taxonomy): domain Eukaryota; class Dinophyceae; order Prorocentrales; family Prorocentraceae; genus Prorocentrum; species Prorocentrum cordatum. The sequence goes on along the minus strand of CAUYUJ010017367.1, from coordinate 103,004 downwards.
CAAGGTCTTCACAAGGCTCCCCAGGGCGAGCAGTGCCGTCACAAGCCGTGATCGCCAAGACCGCTGAGAGAAGGAGAGAGAGAGAGAGGAGCGACGCAGCAAGCCTTCCACACCAGCCGAGGGGCTCAAGAATCAGGGGCTCGAGCCTTGGCTCAACGAGTTCAGGTCGAGCCGTGCCCGCACCCCCCTCTCGCAGAGCTGCGCTCGAGATGTGGGCGCCGGCCCTGCTCCTCCTGCTCCTCGCCGCGCCGGCCCTTGCGGGCGGCAGCGGGGGCGCGGGGGCCGCCTGCGCCGAGGGCGGGGAGGAGGAGGCGCACGCCCTGCTGCAGACTGCCGGGCAGAGCGGTGGAGCCGGCGCAGACGTGGCTGCGGCTGCCACTGGCGACCCCCGCCTTCAGAACGTTTTTGGCCAGCGGTTGGACTTGATGAAACCAGGAAAGCATGATCTGATTACCACGAACGCCCACGGCGTTGTCGATTACGAGTCGAAGCGACCGAACCTCAGTCTTCTTGCCTTACCGTCGTGTCGTGGCCGCAGGTCTGTCTACAATGATAATTGCTGTTTGGGAGATAACTTCAGGGACAAGTGTGAAGCATGCATGTGCGCCGGCGTTGACGCGACATTGTGGTGCAACCGCGACCAGGACCCGTTCCCAGGCTGCAATCACGACGGCCAGTGTGGTACAAGCAGCGGGTGCTTCAAATTATTGCCTCGCGGTTCACCATGTGTGGAGAATGTGCAGTGCGAACAAGGAGACTTGTGCTTAGTCGGACCCGGCGCCCATTGCGGACGCAACAGTGGTCATTAGTCGCTTCCTCTCGTCTTGCAATGTCTGGTCTCTGCAGCGCGGCATTCAGTGCAGCTTACCTTTCGTCTGTAACCTTCGTTTCGGATGCAATATCTTATGATAGCACTCAGTGCAGCTTACCTGACGGTTGCCCTACTTTCAGATGCAAGTGACCGGGCTCCGGCCCGCCCGCGCCGCCCCTAAGGGGCCTGCCGGCCCGCCGGCCGGCGGACTCGCGCGTCTGCGTCTGCGTTATCACAACCTGCAAGGTCAGGCAGTGAGCATCGTTTAATGGCAGTGCGAAGCCGCCAAGCAGCATCAGTCGTTTCCTCTCGTCTTGCAAGGTCCTGCCTGCCCTCCTCCTCCTCCTCCTCCTCCTTCCACATGAAGACCTGGTCAGCTCCCCGCCAGGCGTTTTCCCACAATCGGGGAAGCACGCGAGACCTTCTGAGAGTTATCGGTTAAACTCTCACCACAGTTTTGAAGACCTGGTCAGCTCCCCGCCAGGCGTTTTTCCGCAATCGGGGAAGCATGCGAGACCTTCTGAGAGTTATCAGTTAAATTCTCAGCATTCGTGAAAAAAACAAACCTTCCACACCAGGCCCCCAAGAGCGAGCGCCACGTGAGCCATCCAGGGAAAGCTCCGCAGTGGCGAAGCGTCCTGGCTCGCCTCCAGGCCTACCAAACAATGTTCTAAGAACAGCTTGTGGTTTCCGCGAAATGTTCTTAGAACGTTTCTGGCTGAGACTGTCGTGTCTTATCCCATCGGGCTGACGTTCTAAGAACATTGTTCCGGTTCTTGGAACATTCGTGGGTTCTACGAACATGTCGTGGTAGGCCTATGGGACTGCCGGGACGGTCGGTCCCTGCTCAAGGGACTGGGCGCGCACGGGGACCACGACCGCTACCGCTGAACTCAGGAGAGAAGAAAACACACAGACACAATTCATCGCCGACCCCCCAGAAAATATGGGAGAAAACACGGAAAGTGGGGGGGAAGACAAAACCCAGAAACTATAGGAGATATGGGGGGATACCTCTACCTGTGTGTACTCACTTGTGTGTCCCATTAGCCCCTTCATGAACGTCGGTCTCGGGGGCCCTCCCCGCTCCGGGGGGCCCCATCGGGGGCCCCGGGCTCGCTCCGAAGGAGCTCAGGCCGTCGCCGAAAAAGGCGGCTCCCAGACCCGCGGGCCCGGAGGCCGACGCCCACACCGGGAGCGGCGGTGTGCCTCCACCGAGGGAGGGCGATCCCGCTCTCGGCGATGGTGGTCATACAGTCGGGGCGTTGACCTGAGGAACCCTAAGCAAGGAACGAGGCCCCTTTTGTTCCATAAGTTAAGCTTCGGTTTCCGATCGAAAACATGAGGAAAACCTGAGGCAAGCTGTGAAACACTTAAGGAACGCGGAGCCCCTCCCCAACCAAAAGGGTTCCTTCTTCAGGCCCGACTGTACTCTGGCTTCCAAGGTGGCCGAAATATGACCACCGACGCCGAAACCTAGGATCACCTTCCCCACGTGGAGGCAGCCCCCTGTGCTGGTGTCGGTGCCAATGTCCAGGCCCCCAGAAGACGGCCCCGTGCCGCCCCCAGGACGGCCTCCAAGAGCCTCGGACGGCTGTCGAGGCGTCTCGAACGGCGCCAGGAGCCTCGGAGCGCCCCGATGGCGCTCCGAGACGGCACCCAAGAGAGCCCCATGGAGGCACACGTCTTCCCCTTCCCCCGTGAAAAGCGTACCTGTTGAGCATCGGGGGCGAGGGGGGGAGATCGCAGTGAAACGAAGAGCTCCCCACTGGGAACTCGGATTCGGCTTCGTAGTTGTGTCGTGCGTGTGGGCGAGGCGAAGCCGCGTGGGCGGGCGAGAGGCATGAACCCTCCTCTGGGAGGAGGAGGAGGAGGAGGAGGAGGAGGAGGAGGAGGAGGAGGAGGAGGAGGAGGAGGAGGAGGAGGAGGAGGAGGAGGCTAGGGCGCCGCCGGGCCAAAAGACCGCCCCTCCCTGGGTTGCTCGGCGGTGGCTGGGGGGTGTCCCGCCGTGGTGTCCGGATGATGTCCAGGTGGTGCCCCGGGGTGTCCCGTGGTGGCCCGTCCGTGACCCGTCGGTGTCCCGTAGTGAGATCGATAGTGAGATCGATGGTGATAGTGAGATCGATGACGGGATCGATTGTGAGATCGACGGAGCGAGGTCGATTGCGAGATCGACTGAGCGAGACGTGGGTTCCTCCCCCCCCCGAATCTCCTTGTCACCCGAAGGGTGGTCGTATGGGCCTCCGCTTCCAGGACCTTCACAGCAGCAAAAAGTACCCAGAGTTGCTCGTCCTTTGGCCTTGCTGTGTGGCAGCGCCCACACTGGCCTCTCGAGCTGCCACGCTGTCGGTGCCACTGTCAGTGCCGGTGCCGATGATGTAGATCCCGCCGCCGCCCCTTGGTGCTGCCGACGCCGCTGCTGCTGCCTACTCGCCCGCGGGCACCGTGTGCGATTGGCAAGATAGCGAAATGCTCACAGCAGCGTTGCTGAAGCCGCTGTCCCTCGAGCCCAGATGTTTGACAGAGGGCGCACGTGTACAGGCCTCTGAAGGACCTCTTGGCCTTCGGATGCCGTCTTGGGGGCCCTACTGGGCGATCTTGAGGTCCTCTTGAGACGCCTTAGGGCTGTCTTGGAGGCCTCTGAGGCCGCCTTGGGCCTTTTGGGGGCCATCTTGGGGGCCTCTTGGACCGCCTTGAAGCCTTCTTGGCTTGTCTTGGAGCCCTCTTATGGGCTTCCGAAGCTGTCGCTGGTTCGTGGGGGTATCTTGGAGGTCTCTGGGGCCGTCCTGGGCCGTCGGAAGCCCGAAAGGGCGAGAGTCTGAGCGCAAAACTGGTGAATCACGCTGGGAACGTCAATGGTGTTGGACTATTCGGGCCCGTCCGGAGGACATCTTGCAGCCCTCTTTCAGCCCTCTTGGGCCGCATCGTAGGCCTTTGGGGCCGTCTTGAGGCTGGGGCCGTCTTGAGGCTGGGGCCGTATTGGGCTCATCTTGGACCGTCTTGGAAACTTTGTTGAGCCATCTTGGGCTCTCTTGGGGCAATATTGGACATGTTGCAGGCCATCTTCGACCGTCTTGGAGGACCATGTTGGGCAATATTGGACAAGACTGGCAGTCTTGGAGGTGTTGTTTGTTTCGGTTTCTTTGGGTGGCCAGCGGGTGGTGCTGGAGGCCACTGGGAGGGTCCCAACAGCTAGTGTATATATGTTTATATATACACATATACTTGTATGTATATATATGTATGTGTGCACATACACCGATGTATGCGTATACATACACGCATGCATGCATGCATGCATGCATACATACATGCACACACACATACATACATACATACCTACATACATACATACATACATACATACATACATGCATACATACATACATACATACATACAAACACACATACATACCTACCTACCTACCTACCTACCTACCTACCTATCTACCTACCTACCTACCTACCTACCTACCTACCTACCTACCTACCTACCTACATACATACATACATACATACATACATACACACATACAGACCGACAGACAGACAGACAGACAGACAGACATAGACATAGACATACCTATGTGCATACACACCTGTATAATGGCCTTCGGCCCATCCTGCCACCGTGCCTGGATTGTGGGGCAGAGTTCTCAGGGATGCTTCTTTGGGTCTCTTCGGAGCGCTCTCGGGGGGGAGCGCTCTCGGGGGGCCTCTTGGGGGCAGTTTGGGAGCCTCTTGGGAGCCTCTTGGGATCCTTCTGGGGGCCTCTTGGGGCCTCCTTGGGGCCTCTTGGGGCCTCTTGGGGGCCTCTTGGGTTCTCCCGGGGGCCCCTGGGGGCCGAGGGTTCGAAAGGTCTGTTCGGGTTTCCCAGCTGGGACCCATCTTGGAGCCATCTTTGGGCCCTCTTGGGCCATCTTGGGCGCCTCCTGGTCCGTCTTGGGGCCATCTTGGGTCGTCTTGGGTCCCTCTTGGGGGCCTTGGGGCGATTTTGGGGGCCTCTTGGGCCGTCGTGGAGCGTCGGGAAGCCGAAAGGCGAGAGGGCCAAAATCTTTCAAAAATCTGGAGACGATCACTGATTTTTGCCTCTTGGGGCCCTCTTAGGAGGCTTCTTGGGGCGTTTTGGAGGCTTCGGGGCCGTCTTAAGGCCATCGTGGAGGTCTTGGGGCGATCTTTGTGCGTTTCGAGACCCTCTTCGACCGTCTTCGGGGCCTCTTGAGGCCCTCTTGGCCCGTCTTGGAGTCCTCTAGGGCCCGACAAAGTATGCGAGAAGATGCGCCGGGGCCCAGGGGAACCGCGCCAAGCCCAGGGAGATTTGAGAATTTGCGCCGCGCCCGTAGCCATTTTGGCTGAAGCCATTTTGGCTCAAGGTCCTTTCGGCTCGTGGGCCCAAACACAACAGTGGTGTCGACGGCAGCGGATTGGCCAACAACGGCTAGTGTTTCAAGCAACCTTTTGGGGACCAGAAAGTGGCTTGAAATACCAGTTCTTTTGCGCCCCCCTCCTACACTTCTATAGCACACGGATGTCGTTTGATGTCTTTTGCTCGCGAGAAACGTGCGCCAGGTACACCTGTCCAGCATTTGTTCAAGCAGCACCGGATTCACAGTCCGTTACAGGAGATGGACGGCCTCGACGGTTTCGAGTTCGCCAGTGCACAACAGCAACAATTTCAAGATCAACTGGCCAGCGCCGAGAGCAGGGATGATACGACCAGAACCTCTGCGGGACGTATTGCTGCCACCATAGACGACATCCAGAACCTCAACAAAGACGAGTTCGGCCCGATCAAGCAAGATATAGCGGCAATTCAACTACACGGGATATCCCCCTCAGGCACGGCCAACGCCTACCACAATCATGGCAAACGTGCTTTCACATCGGCCATGGGCAACCTTATCAATTCCGACTCCATCGCCTCGGCATGCACATACATCAGAGAGCAGTTATCTTCAATGCAAAGTCCAATGCCGAAAAATACATACGCAAAAAGGGGAATTCGAAGATATAGCAGTCGCCGAGTTCGACAGCATGCTCGACCGAGACACGGCGGTCGCTCTTCTACGCAGCGGCGGCCTTCAGCGCGGGGGTAAACCTATCTGGGCAACCCGAGACAGAGGACCAGCTGACCGTGCAGCCCGTAAATATTGCTTTGGTGTGAAACGTTTACTCAACAACGACTTGCATTGTCCATGCACGATTAGGGGGTGTCAGAGGAAGCGCCATGCACATCAGAAGCTGGAGGGGAATTGGCTTTGACGGTGAATGTACACAACGTGAGATTCGAGAAGGTGCGGGAAGATAGTTGACAGGCTTGGGGCGATCTGCAAAACTACCCACAACTTGCAGAATTGATAACCGAATGCAATGGAATCTCAGTAATTCAGCAGCTCAGGGGAAAAGGCGGAGCAAAGGGAGCGTCCAAAGGCAAAGCGTCAAAATAGGACTCGCGGCAGGCACTGGCAACATCTTCTACGTCGCGGAAGTATCCGCCCAGCGCTGCGCCCGATTTGGGGAAACATGATCTCGTATTATGTGATGTCCGCGTCCACGTCTGACATCGATGGCGCCTCGGACGAGGGCTCCACTTCTACATCGTCGACTCCTCTCTCTAACTCCGTCGCGGTTCTCTTTGGGAGAGGGTGAACTTCCCATGCCCCGATACTTTCACCCGCGCCACCCTTGCGCCCGGAAAGTCTATCCTTTCCGGCCGGAGTGGGCCAACGCACTACGAAGTATGAAAGCACTGGAATGGGCAAGGATGCCACAATTGATGCTTCTTCTCGCTCGACATGCGCATCCCACGCTACGCCAGCGCTCTCCTCCTCTAGACCACCCCTCCTGCAGGCATTTGCGTCGCCCTGAATGGTTTGACATGGGGGCGGCCAAGAGCATTGCGCTATCCAATGCAGAACGTGTGCCTCGGGAGCTGGAACGCGGAAGGCCTTGGTCAAGACCGCGCAATGATTCCAGAATTCGTCGCGCGAAACAACCCGGGATTACAATTTTTCCACGCGGGAAACTGGGATACAACAGTCAAGCCAATTTTGCGATGATGGACATATCACCGCGTTATCTGGCACGCTTGCAATCGCAGAGGGCTGGTTCTATTCGGGGCGGGTTTCGCAGTGACCCCCGCGGCCGCCCCGAGCATCGTCAGTTCCAAATTGCGTCAGGCAGATTAGCGTCATTACGAGTTCGCGTGCCAGGATGTATTCTCAATATACTTTCCGCCCATGCCCCACACTCGGGGCTCGACCCGGATCTGCGCCGAGATATTTTGTTCGACCGACTGAGGGCCTCGTGGCCCTGGCATGGCAGCCACGATTGCACCGTCGCTTCAGGCGTCTTCAACGCGAAGATGTTCCGACGCGAAGCTGGGGAAGAGGATGCATTGGGGGGGGTCCGTAGTCGAAGCTCCACGGCTTAAAAGACGCACGATCTCAACGGAGATTTCTTGATGGAAGCCTGCCGGAGTTCAAACATTGCGGTTGCAATTGCACTCTTTGCGCGCGAGCTGAACAAGCTGGCTGCGCACTGCCCCCCGACGTGGACAAGGCAGCCGATGCGACGAGTGGGGGCTTTGCGCAAAGCGACCGCTGCTGCGCGGGTGGCCCCGTGGCGCAGTTTATCCAAGATATCCAATCACGGCGCGATGCGCCACTTGCGCCCCAGCACTTCTCACTGCAAGTTTGGGCAAATATCTCGCTGGGCACAAGCCGCAAGAAGCGCGCGAACTATCGACGGAACGTCGCGGCTCCACGTGTTGATCCTACTCTAACCAAGACTTATCAGGACCTGTTCGCCTATGCCTTGCAAGCAGAGCAGCTTCCTGAATAACTGGATGGGATGGCAAACGGCGTCCAACAAGCGATGAAGGCTGCTGCTGGGGCCAGCGGGAAGTCGTGCAAGCAGCGGCGCAAACCGCGGATCTCGGAACGCACGTTGGACTTGCTCGCAGCAGGGGGCGCGGCCCGCAAGACCAACCACTTGGAAGAGCGGAACCCCGATGGGAAGATTCAGCGTGCCGTACAACAAGACAAGACTAGACAGAGACGGGCCATGGCGCGCCGTTCGTGCACTTCGCGCAGGGACAGCCAAACGCCCCCTTCAAATCAAAGACCCGGCTGGGGACCTGGTGGGAAGCAGCCAGCGCAGAGAAGCACTTGCATATTATTTCGAGAATACACAGTGGAAGATAACGAGCCCGAGCTCTCGTCCAAACAATAACGACCCAATCGGAGATGCGCCCCCCATCGACGCGAACGCGTTCAAGATGGGGGAACTTCGGGAAGACCCCAAACGACTGTCTGTCAGGAAGGCAGCAGGAAAAGATGCAGTACCACTTAAGTTAGGGAAGTTTCCTTTGGGCAGCGCGGAGGCGTTGGGGCCGCTGCTTCATTCTGCCAGAGATGTTGGAAAAGCGGCGATGTACCACGTGAATTTCATCACTACTGTTCAACAAGGGGACGAGAGCCTACCAGAAAATTACAGGTCCGTATAATTACTCCTGTCGGGTACAAAGGCGTAGCACCAACGGTGCAGCAACGATTGCAAGTTGGCGGTGCAGAAGGACGTATACGTCAAGCAGAACTCGGCTTCCGGCCTCGACGAAGCACCGTCTAAGCTATTTCCATTGCGCGCCGGATGTTCAACGCTGCGCGCGCGTCGGCGTCGCTTGGGTTGCTCGACAAGATAAAAAACACGATATCCTTATTGAGGTGCTGGGCGGATTTGGCATCCCGGAGCGGGTGGTGGAGTTCATATCAGGTATATATAGTGAGCGGCATGTCGTGCTGAAGGATGGCGGGGGGGATTCTACTCGACGGAGACAGCGTGCGGACGTCGCTCAAGGCTGCCCGCTCTCTCCCTATTTCTTCATCATTGCACAGTCGGTGATGTTCTTAGACAATGACAGCAAAATGCGCGGCAGAGGCGACGCTGTCGAATAACCGCCGCACGCGGCGCGCTCCGACTTGTTGCGCGCGGACGACGCGATGCTCGTCGGCAGCTACACGGGCAAACTTCAAGTTTCACTCGACCTCGTCATCGGAGAAGGCGCGCGCGGCGGACTGGAACTCAACTGGGGCAAAACAGTTGTTACTGGCATAAATCACAATCGGGGTGATCTCAGACCCGACGGGGGCACCAGTACACATGGTTGACGAAGTTGTATACTTGGGGGTCTGTTGACGTCAGACATGCCAGCCAAACCAGAACCATCGCGCAAAATTGGCGAAGCAAAGGGCACCCACAAATCTCCGACGCAAATGCTGGGCACATGCGAATATCGCACGAAGTAGAAATATCGAACTCTACAAAACAATCGTGGTACCCAAACTGACGTACAATCTGGAGTCAATGTGGTTACTTCAAGCAGACAAGCGCGAACTTGATGGGTTCCAGGCACAGTGTTTCCGGAAAGCATCGCCCATCCCATCTTCCTTTTTCCCGGAAAGGGCCTGGGCCCAGGGTTCTCTTTTAGTGGGTAAACCTGTCCCCCGGTGCCAACTTGAAGGAGGCCGGCGAATTTTTTTCCCGGAAAGGGCTTAAGCCCAGGGTTCTCTTTTAGTTTGTAAACAAGTCCCCCGGTGCCTGCTTGAAGGAGGCCGGCGAATTTTTTCCCTGATAAATAACGAGGTCGAAGGAGGCCGGCGAATTTTTCCCTGATAAATAACGAGCCCGAGAATTAAAATTAGAGGATGTCTCGAGCGAAACGCTTGTTTTTGAGGCCGGCGAATTAAAATTTGAGGATGTCTCGAGCGAAACGCTTGTTTTTGAAATCCCGACCTCACCACACCCCAGCACGCACGACCACGCCCCAGCACAACCACCCCCCAGCACGACCACCCCCCCAGCACGACCACACCCCAGCACGACCACCCCCCAGCACGACCACACCCCAGCACGACCACTCCCTAGCACGACCACACCCCAGCACGACCCCACCCCAGCACGACCCCACCCTAGCACGACCACACCCCAGCACGATCACACCCCAGAACGACCACACCCCAGCACGACCCCACCCAAGCACGACCCCACCCCAGCACGACCACACCCCAGCACGACCACACCCCAGCAGGACCCCACCCCAGCACGACCCCACCCCAGCACGGCCCCACCCCAGCAAGACCACACCCCAGCACGACCACACTCCAGCACGACCTCACCACAGCACGACCACTCCCCAGCACGACCACGCCCCAGCACGACCACGCCCCAGCACGACCACACCCCAGCACGATCACACCCCAGAACGACCACACCCCAGCACGACCCCACCCAAGCACGACCCCACCCCAGCACGATCACACCTCAGCACGACCACACCCCAGCAGGACCCCACCCCAGCACGACCCCACCCCAGCACGGCCCCACCCCAGCAAGACCACACCCCAGCACTGCACGACCTTGACCTGTCCTGTCGTCGTGGAATGTTTCGTGGGGTGTCTCGTGGAATGTTTCGCGGGGTGTCTCCTGGAATGTTTCGTGAGGTGTCTCGCGGAATGTTTCGTGAGGTGTCTCGTGGGATGTTTCGTGAGGTGTCTCGTGGGATGTTTCGTGAGGTGTTGCCCCGTTGGGTATCGTGAAAACGTGCCCATGCTCCACATGTCTATATCCCTTTCCGGGTTCGTGGGTCCATCATGTCCCTGATAAATAACGAGGTCGAAGGAGGCCGGCGAATTAAAATTTGAGGATGTCTCGAGCGAAACGCTTGTTTTTCAGAATTTCTTGAGGATGTCTCGAGCGAAACGCTGGTTTTGCAGAGTTGAGGATGTCTCGAGCGAAACGCTTGTTTTCAGAATTTGCTGAGGATGTCTCAAGCGAAACGCTGGTTTTGCAGAGCCGACCGCGACGCGGAAAAGCGCCCCGCGCGAAGGAATTTCGATGATGTCTCGACTAATTCGTTTGTTTTTGTACGATTTCCTGGAATTTTGGCAGGATGTCTCGAGCGAAATGCACGACCCCACCGCACGACCACGCCCCAGCACGACCACACCCCAGCACGAACACACCTCAGCACGACCACACCCCAGCACGACCACACCCCAGCACGACCACACCCCAGCACCAGCACGACCACACCCCAGCACGACCCGATCGATAAGTCACAGGGTGCGGACCACCCCAGCACGACCACACCCCAGCACGACCCCACTCCAGCACGACCCCACCCCAGCACGACCACGCCCCAGCACGACCACACCCCAACACGACCACACCCCAGCACGACCACACCCCAGCACGACCCCGACCCAGCACGACCCCACCCCAGCCCGACCACACCCCAGCACGACCACACCCCAGAACGACCACACCCCAGCCCGACCCCACCCAAGCACGACCCCACCCCAGCACGACCACACCCCAGCAGGACCACACCCCAGCACGACCACATCCCAGCAGGACCCCACCGCAGACACCCCAGCACGACCACACCCCAGCACGACCACACCCCAGCACGACCACACCCCAGCACGACCACACCCCAGCACGACCCACGCCCCAGCACGACCACGCCCCAGCACCACCACGCCCCAGCACGACCCCACCCCAGCACGACCACCCCCCCAGCACGACCACACCGCAGCACGACCACCCCCCAGCACGCCCACCCCCCAGCACGACCACTCCCCAGCACGAGCACACCGCCTTGGTTGAGTGGTTGCCTGCACGACCACACCCCAGCACGACCACACCCCAGCACGACCACACCCCAGCACGACCACACCCCAGCACGACCACACCCCAGCACCAGCACGACCACACCCCAGCACGACCCGATCGATAAATCACAGGGTGCGGACCACCCCAGCACGACCACACCCAGCACGACCCCACCCCAGCACGACCCCACCCCAGCACGACCACGCCCCAGCCGACCACACCCCAGCACGACCACACCCCAGCACGACCGCACCCCAGCACGACCACCACCCCAGCACGACCACGCCCCAGCACGACCACGCCCCACACGACCACGCCCCCACGACCCCCCCCCAGCACGACCCCCCCCAGCACGACCCACCCCCAGCACGACACCCCCCAGCACGACGACCACACCCCAGCACGACCACTCCCCAGCACGACCACACCGCCTTGGTGAGTGGTTGCCTGTCGTCGTGGAATGTTCGTGGGGTGTCTCGTGGAATGTTTCGCGGGGTGTCTCGTGAAATGTTTCGTGAGGTGTGTCTCGTGGTTTGAAGGTGTCTCGTGGGGTTTCGTGAGGTGTGTCGTGAGTTGGGTATCATGAAAACGTGTCCATGCTCCACATGTCTATATCCCTTTCCGGTTCGTGGGTCCATCATGTTCCCGGAAAGGGCGTCGGCCCAGGGTTCTCTTTTAGTATGTAAACTGTCCCCCGGTGCCAACTTGAAGGAGGCCGGCGAATTTTTTCCCTGATAAATAACGAGGTCGAAGGAGGCCGGCGAATTAAAATTTGAGGATGTCTCGAGCGAAACGCTTGTTTTTGAAATCGCTTGTTTTTGAAATCCCGATCGATAAATCACAGGGTGCGGGCCACTTTTTCGTGTGTTGAGGATGTCTCGAGCGAAACGCTTGCTCCGCAGAGTTTGCCGAGGATGTCTCGAGCGAAACGCTTGTTTTGCAGAGCCGACCGCGACGCGGAAAAGCGCCCCGCGCGAAGGAATTTCGATGATGTCTCGACTAATTCGTTTGTTTTTGTACGATTTCCTGGAATTTTGGCAGGATGTCTCGAGCGAAATGCACGACCCCACCCTAGCACGACCATACCCCAGCAGCGACCACACCCCAGCACGACCCCACCCCAGCACGACCCCACCCCAGCACGACCATACCCCAGCACGACCACACCCCAGCACGACCCGACCCCAGCACGACCCTACCCCAGCAAGACCACACCCCAGCACGACCACACCCCAGCACGACCTCACCACAGCACGACCACACCCCAGCACGACCACGCCCCAGCACGACCACGCCCCAGCACGACCACGCCCCAGCACGACCACCCCCCAGCACGACCACCCCCCAGCACGACCACCCCCCAGCACGACCACACCCCAGCACGACCACTCCCCAGCACGACCACACCCCAGCACGACCACACCCCAGCACGACCACACCCAGTCGCACCCCCGTGGAATGTTTCGTGGCGTGTCTGGTTGAGTGGTTGCCTGTTCGTGGGGTGTCTCGTGGAATGTTTCACGGGGTGTCTCGTGGAATGTTTCGTGAGGTGTCTCGTGGAATGTTTCGTGAGGTGTCTCGTGGGATGTTTCGCGGGGTGTCTCGTGGGATGTTTCGTGAGATGTCGCCCAGTTGGGTATCGTGAAAACGTGACCCTGCTGCACATGTCTTTATCCCTTTCCGGGTTCGTGGGTCCATCATGTTCATGATCAATGACATAGAGATCGAGAACCGATTAGGACGAGTGTTACAGTCGAAACCGATCGGAGGCTGGGGGATGATATCGCAGTGGAACGGAGTGTCCCCCACCGGAAATCGGTTTCGTTTTCGTGTTCGTGTCGTGCGTGCGGGCGAGGCGAAGCTGCGTGGGCGCGCGAGAGGAATTCAATCGGATTGATCCCGCCGTCGCAAGGGCGATTCGGATGCAGTGGACCGTCCCTCCGCCCCCATGTGGGCGCGCGGTGGCCAGGGTTTTCCCGCCGCGGTGTCCTATGGTGTCCCGTTAGTTTCCCGTCGGTGTTCCGTCGGCGGTGGGCGGGCGGTGGCCCGGGGCGTCCCATTTTGGTATCAAAAGTGAAGTCGATTTTGAGATCGATAATGGGATGGTTAAAATGGGATGGATAGTTAGTGAGGTCAAACGTGAGATCGACAGTGACGTTGATTGTGACATTGGTTGTGCTCGCGCTGCCGGATGCGCAGGGAGGCGACGTCCCCTGGGTCGTGCAGATCTCGCGGGGACAGGCGATCTCCCCTGGGGCGATACAGTGGGACCGATTGCTGAATCCATTGGTAGTAAGACGGGCCGTGAGGTCGATCGTGGGATCGATCGAGTGACATCCAAATCGGAGACGATGGTGACATTACATCGCAGCGCAGTATCGTCATCACGCGTCGTCGCTGACTCGAGGGCGCGTCACCAGCATCGTCATCATCACACCAATCGCATTGGCCAGCAGTTGGTTCTTTCCCGCCCTACCCTCCACTCTCCTTATCACCCGAAAGGTTGTCGTACATGTAGTAAGGATGAGCGACTTCCCGAGGGCATTGTATTCTTGCCTCCCCGGTCATTGTCGGGCTTGGCAGCGGGTGAGTCGCGGTTGGGTCGCGGGCGGGTCGCGGGTGGGTCGCGGGCCAGGTCGCGAGTGGCACGACGACACTAACAAAGAACAACAACCCGCACCGCGGAATCCCACATCGGCCACGCATTCAGGGACAGTCGATGACCGTTCGGCCCCTCACTCTGATTATTTAATCGCTTCGCTCGTTCCGCCGGCCCTGGAGCGCTATTTGCGGCCTCTTGGGGCCGTCTTGGGGGCCTCTTGGGGGCTTCTTGAGAGCGTCTTGGGGCTCCTTGGCGGCGTCTTGGACTCCCCTGGGGCCTCTTGGGGGACTCTTGGGGCCCCTTGGGGCGGGAGGGGGGGTAGTCGATTGCAGCCACCCCCTCGGAGGCCACGATCCTCGTGAGGGGTGGCGAAAAATAGCCTCCCCCCCCAGGGATCGCTCGGGACCCGGCCAGGACCCGGCCAGGGGTCAGTTGGGGTACTTTCGTCCGGGGGCCCCCAGGGGCCGCCCCGCGCGCGCGCGAACTAGAAATATTGTTAAGTAGTTACCGGAGATCTTAGCACGCCTCTGGCCCGTTGGGCCGGCGAATTTGTTCCAAGATTTCCAGGATTCTAGGATTTCTTAGATCTCCTGGTGTTCCACCCGGGCTGCAAAAACGAGGGCCTCCAGATGCTCTGGAAATCCTGGGACGCATCTTGGGCCAACCCTATCATGACATCGGTCTCGCCATAGTGGCGGCCCACGATGCTGCTCCTTCCTCGCGGTGTCGCCTCTCCGGGCTCTGGGGTCGGGGGAAAAGCGCGCCGCTTCGCCGATGCATCGGTGAGGGGCATTGGCTCGGAGCCCGACGTTCTCAACCACGGCGTCGCTGGTGCACCGCAGACGTCGCCGAGGCACCGCCGACGCGTGCGCGAGCGGCTGACCGCAGCTGCTCGGACCCCGTCCGGGGGGCCTCGGCACTGGGCGCCGCTCGGGCACCGGGGGGCTCCTGGGATCGAGCCGGCTCGGGAGAGGGCTGCTCGTGGTGCTCTGCCATCGCCAAGAGGGCCGAAGGTGGCTCGAAGCTGGCCCAAGACGGCCCAAGAGGCCTCCAGGAAGGCCAGAAAAAGGGCCAAGAGCACTTCTTTTCCTTATAGGTTTTTGAAGGAGTTTGGCATTTGCTTCTTTCTGGCCTTCCGACGGCCCGAGGCGGCCCAAGAGCCCCCGAAGATTGCCCAAAGATCGCCCAACAGGCCTCCAAGATGGCCCCATGACGGCCCAAGAGGCTTTCTGTTTCCGCGGTGCCAGATCTCCGGGAACGCCGCATCGCCGATGCATCGGCGAGGCGGCTCGATGTGGAGCCCGAGGTTCTCTACCCCGGCGTCGCCGATGCTTTGCCAATGCATCGCCGAGGCATCGCCGACGCATGCGCGATCTTCTGACCCCATCTCTTCGGACCCATTTGGGAGGACTCTACGAGGATCGAGGTTCACGTGAACCTTGAGGATCGAGGATTCAGGTTTCTGGTGTTCCTAAGCTTCGTTGGTCCTCCTGGTCACCACGTACCCGGTCCTCCTCGAACTTTTAGCTGGAGCGCATCCCGGGATAGATCCAGGGGCCGATCTTGAGTCGCGACAAGGGAGGATCGAGGATAGAGGCGACGACGACTATGAAGGATCTGGGATCGAGGTTTTTGCATGGTTTGATCCCTTTTTGGGTTTCCGGGGCGCCCTCGTGGTTACGGCTGGATCCGCCTCGAAAGTCTGGTCGGAACGCACAACGGAACAATTTTTGGGGCGGGGGGGCCCATACAGTGAAGACCCATTGCAAGAAACATCCTGCTTGCCTCCAGGGTGCCCTGGGTTTCTGTGATTTCGATTGTTTCTTTCTATGGAAATAGTGACGCTCCCACGCCAAAAATCGATGGACGTCCTGGGGTCTCAGGGTTGGGTTTCTTTTGGAAGGTTTCTTGTGGTCGGATCCCTACTGTACCTTCATCGTATTGGCAGACACCAGGAGGAATATCTGCCGTCACGTTCTGCCTCCAGGGGCTACCTCCTGCCCCCGTGGCCGGCACAAGAAAAACAGCCCAGGACGAAGCACTGCTCCTCGGGAATGGGTTGCTACTTTCAGTGCCCGCTCATTCAGAAAACAACAGCGGAGATCTGCGCTTTCCCTCCCTTCCTCCAGGAGGAGAAGGAGGAGGAGGAGGAGGAGGAGGAGGAGGAGGAGTTGGAGGGCGAGAGGCAGGTGGATGAGGATGATGATGAGCAGAGCACTAACTTTTATTTACTCCATGCGGCTTCGTTTTGGGCTCCTGGAGGCCTCCATCAGCCAGAGGCCTCGTGGAGCCACCCAGAGGCCTCCAGCAGACTCCTGAAGACCTCATCACGAGGAGCACGTGGTTTGTCCTCCCTCTCGCTCCTTCTCCTCCTCTGGCTCATCTTTTGCTCTTTCTCTTCCTTGCCTTTACTCACACTTTCCTCCCCTCGGCTCTACTCTGCTCAGTCCTCTCTCTTGCTCCTCCTGCTCCTCATCTGCCCCCAAGTGCGGCACCTCGTATCCCAAGGCTTGGGAGAGCGGGACCATGAAAAACGCGTTTCCGCGTCTCGGGAGTTCTCTTCTCGTGTTCGCCGTTTTCCTCATTTCCGTTCGTCATTGCTTGTGCTCCTGTAGGGCAGTCTTCGGGTTGCCTTGGGCCACTTTGGGCCACCTCGGGGTCCTCTCGGGCTGTCTTGGAGCCCTCTTGGGCTGTCTTGGGGCCCTCTTGCTGGCCGCCTCGCGGGTCTTCCACGTTCGTCGTGGGGCCGTCTCGGGGCGGTCTGGGGCCGTCGGTCCGTCTGCGGCCTCCCACGCGGTCTCGGGATCGCTCTGGAGGCCCTTTGCGGCCAGCTTGCGGCCCTCTTAGGCCCGTCCTGGGCTGGGTGGGTCGGTGTTTTTATGCTACCAGGTTGTATGCGAGGTCGCAATCGGTGGCCTTCGGCCCATCCCGCCGCTGCGCCTGGGTCACTGGAAGGCCTTGAGGGCATTTCTGGAGCTCTTGGCGAGCTGGTTGGGGGGGTCCCTGGAGCCTTGGACGTCCACTTTGGGCGTGCTGGGGGCCTCCTGGGGGTCTCTTTGAGGGTCTTCGGATCGTGCAGGAAGGGTTGGCCGCCGGCTGTGCGGCGGTGGCATGCACTTCGGGCTCCGAGCTGGCCCTGAGATTTTTGTCGGGGGAGCGTAAGACCCGGGTTTGCCGGGACTCGGGTTCGCCATCGTTTTTTGACGACCGCGACTCGGATTTTGACGAGGAGGGGTTTCGTGGGATGTCTGCAGCGGGAGGCCTCGTCAAAATGCAGGCTCGGCCTCGTCATTTTTTTGACGACCTCGTCGGGGATTTCCGAGTCCCCCGTACCCGGGTCATACGTCTCCCCGATTTTGGTGTTCGAGTCGCCTCGGGCCATCACGAGAGTGCGAAGTTTTGTGGCGCTTCTCGGTCTGGGCGATCTCAGGGCGAGGCGCGAGGTCCCTCACACCTGGTCCAGGAGGGGGGGCGGCGCGAAAGCGGGAAGATATCGGAGGGCACCAAGTATACACCAACACCGATCCTGGCCCAGGATCGCCCTGGGCCCAGGATCGGTGTATATGCCTTCTTGCGCAAGGCAGGAGGGCGTATACACCGATCCTGGGCCCAGGGTGATCCTGGCCAGGATCGGTGTTGGTGTATAGTTGGTGCCCTCCTAAGATCATCGCGCTCCGCGCTTCGCGGAGCTCGAGGCACGAAGACCGTGGCCCCAGGACATGTCTGACAGCATGCTGCTGACGTTCCCTGGGCGAGCGACGGCCTTCGGGCGCCCGGTGTGTCCAGACGTCCGCAGAAGTTTGGGATGCGATTTCCCCAGAGGTCCGCAGGTGCGGAGGCCTCCAGGGGGCCCCACAGGGCCCCCTGGGGGCTTGCGGACGAGCCCAGAGGGCGCCCCTCATCTGGTTCGGTCCTCC